>JADDOH010000585.1:0-554087 GCA_016648135.1 Agrypnia vestita
GTTCTAATATTTCGATCCAAGTGAGCGGCAGACGAAGGGAAATTTTGATAATTGAATTAGGTGAAAAACATAGGTCATCCCTACGTGAGTTTTATTGAAATTTTATATTTATTAATTCAATTTTTGCTTACATATAGTGTAAGATGATGGACGAAATTGTCACCACCGAACGTGGGTCGGGGTAAAGAAAGAAAGATTATCTTACTCAATCTCCGCCGATAAAGCGCATGGTCTAGACACTCAAAGAATCTCTACTACAACCACCAGCTAATTACATAGTTGAAATTGTACTTACGGCGTCTGTCCTAGTTCTAGGATTCGCAGAGCTCCGCTTATAGTGAATCGAGTGTACGCTGCACTTGCTGTGGTCACCGGCGAATTTCTCTTTTTAACCAATCCTTAACTCTCACGGCTTCGTCGAATTCGGAAACAGAACGACACGTCTATTTCCGTAAGGCTTAAAATTTTGAATCTCGGATACGTCGTATTTTTAGGAACCACACGGAAAAACGCATATCTTCCAACAGAGAAAAGGCAACGGAATTCCGTGGTTCTAATCGTCAACTGGTTCGGATTTCGTAAGTTAAAATCCAGGCCATCGATTGAAGCAGAATACCTCAAACGCCGATTTTGACCAATGACACTTCATTACTTCGATCGGCGGTCAGCGATCATGAAACTTATAGTATTAATACAACGGTGAGTTTATTGCCAGTTGTTTGTTCCAACCATCCACACTATTTGATAAAACAATTTAAACATATTTTCGATGTTACGTAATGTTATAGTTACAAGACTAATTCCACGAAAAGGAGATGAGTAGGAGGTTGTGATGGCTCCTCTTCTTCGCCTTTCAGCTCGATCCTACTCCTAACTGAGTTTACGCCTTGTTAGAGGCAAACAAGCTATCTATCTACGTCGGGTGAAGGCTCTACGGCTTTTAACGTAGTATTTCCAAACACCCTCGCTTTATTCAAGACCTCCCCAGTTCACGTTGTGTAATTTTTTGTTTCGAACTATAGGGGATGAATTGGTTTTGTGGTAACCCTGACGCAAGCTAAACTTAAATTAAATACTGGGGTATGAAGTTCGTGAATGTTCATGGAAACGCAAACAAAACTACCTAGCACGTCAATTAAGCCCTACGGTGCAATTGCTAAACATACTATGTTCCGTGGCCCTATATTATTTACCTATCATTCCTACGGACTGGAACCACTGCATCTGGTGTAGCTGCGCTCCCAGAGTGCGCTATCCTCTGCTTCCATGCCCTCTCCGCTCGATCCCCCATTGTCCTACCTGTATGGGATCGACCGCCATCCACTGGAAAGGTTAGTGACGTGCCGTTATCACATGCGCATGCACATATAGAGTACATAGATCCCCTGAAAGCCCTCGAGTCCTTCGTAGCCGCTCCTATGGATGATTCCGTCTTCGACGCCCTCGCTGATTAATAATTTTATCTTCCGCCTTTATCTCGCTGTGCTTATTCCCTACGATCTTTTATATTTACTCTGCATTATCTTTATATCAATTACATTGTTACGTTTATTTACTAGCCGGCCTAAGTTCCGTCACCTGTATCTGGCACTATGTCTCATTCTAGTGGTACGTTGGGTTCTAATGGATAAGGGGTTTGTAGAAGGTATGTGTAAATGTATGTGTACGCGGAAAATGTGGTTGCTTTAAATTCGGCCCCTCCGTACCCAAAGGATCATCGGTGACTGATCCCATCTTCCTTCTCCCGACACGAGTTCCGGATACGTTGACCTGAGCCTGGATGCGCCTTTTCATGTTGGGCCTCTTCTGTGCAAAGTACCGCACCATCCCTCGCGTCAGTGTCTGGCGTCCGGGCTCAGAGCCAGTTTGCCCCCGAATTCCAACTCCTCCAGGTTAAACTAAGTTAAACTACGGTATATATACTGAAGCTACTGTAAAGATGGTCCCGGGCCACCTGTCAAGTCAAAAATATGCGAGTGGGGAAGGGGAGTTTCCTAGGCTCCCCAACCCTCGCCTGTGAGCAACTGCAGCCCATTGGCCATTCGCGACACTACAGTGACTGCAACCACCCTCCCAGGTAGTAATTATTATAATCTGATATGCATCAATACGTTCAATCCATTCCAGACGAGGGAAGACATCCGCACGGGTGTTGTGCCACCCGTGAAGAGCCCCCTCATACACTACGTACGAATAGATACATACTAATAAAATATAATATACATACATATACATACATATACATACATATACATACATATACATACATATACAATACATAAATAAATACTTGTAATGGTTGGTTGCCATGTGGTTTCACGAGGCCATGACCCCTCGTATTAGTAGATGGAAAGGTGGATCTGGACAGTAGGGATATGCCTAGCCCCTGGCCAGGGATGTCGGTGTATTTTCTCCAAATGGTGTACAGCTAGGATCCTGCCATCGATGATGATGGGATCTGCCTAATTATCTCCGACTGATGTGTACCTGGAACCCTGCCATCACTGATGAAGATGATGATGTCACTATCGAAACGTCACCTGATGACATTTAGCTGAACCGCCGCTAATGATGATGATGATGATGATGATACTATCGTAACGTTTCCTGACGATATACAACTGGGACACCGCTAATGATGACGTCGATGATGCTATCGAAACGCCTCCTGACGATATATAGCTGAACCACCGCTAGTGATGATGATGATGATGATGATACTATCGTAACGTCTCCTGACTATATATAGCCGAAACACCGCTAATGATGGTGATGATACTATCGTAACGACTCCTGACGATATATAGCTGAAACACCGCTAATGATGATGATGATGATGATGATGCTATCGAAACGCCCGCGGACTATATATAACTGGGACACTGCTAGTGGTGATGATGATGATGATACTATTGAAACACCTCCTGACTATATGTAACTGGGACACTGCTAACGATGATGTTGATGAAGATACTACCGCAACGCCTCCTGACTATATACAACTGGGACGCTGCTAACGATGATGTTGATGATGATACTATCGAAACGCCTCCTGACTACATACAACTGGGACGCTGCTAATGATGGTGATGATGATGACGCTATTGAAACGTCTCCTGACAATATATAACTGGGACACTGCTAATGATGATGATGTTGATGATACTATCGAAACGCCTCCTGACGATATAAAGCTGAACCACCGCTAGTGATGACGATGATGATGATGATACTATCGCAACGCCTCCCGACGATATATATCTGGAACACCGCTAGTGATGATGATGATACTATCAGAACGCCTCCTGACTATATGTGACTGGAACACCGCTATTGAAGATGATGATGATGATACTATTGAAACGTCTCCTGACGATATACAACTGGGACACTGCTAATGATGATGATGATACTATCGGAACGCCTCCTGACTATATATGACTGGAACACCGCTAATGAAGATGATGATGATAATACTATTGAAACACCTCCTGACGATATGTGACTGGAACGCCGCTAATGAAGATGATGATGATGGTACTATTGAAACGTCTCCTGACAATATATAACTGGGACACTGCTGGTGATGGTGATGATGATGATGCTATCGAAACGCCGCCTGACTATATATAACTGGGACGCGGCATATGAATAGACAAATAGATACCTAATTATTTAATGAATCATCAATTAAATAAATAAATAGAGATGAATAATTAAGTTCGGCGTCGAGCACACGGGCCGCGCGATCCCTGGAAGTTCACACACATGCAGAGAAAGGTTATTTGGCGAATTAATTCGCCCCTATTATGGTCAGTACGGATCCAACATGCAAACAAACACCTGTGGATAAAATAATATTTAAAGTTTACGGTACAGGGGTTAGCTTTCACTGTCGGCGCTTCTTCCGTCTCTGTCTGGGGTATCGAACCCGAGACCATTCTTCTTAATCGTGCGCCACCTTTATATATCGTTATAATCTCAAAACGGAAAGAGGATGACATGACTTACCCATCTGCCGCCGATTATATCCATTCCAGTGCATCGTAGTTTCACTTTATGTACCTCACTTTATACCTAAGGATTGCGAACACTTGCCTTGCACGCGCATACGATTCACAGGCCCCTAATTAACTATAGTTCGCGACCTAACCTTTGATCCTGCCATTACGCGCTTATAAGTTTCCGTAGCTGGGGCTTAGTATCCAGCCTCGGCAACTATACGGTTTATATACCTTAATCAAACCGAAACTAGACATTATTTTCTTTTCCTTGAATTTATATTCCTCGAGATACCGGAATTAGACTCTAGCTCGACAATTGTAAGTATTTATATATCTTAATAATACTGCAACATAGTCCTTATTTCCGTCTTACGTATCCGTACTTCCCGGGTCATCGAGACTAGACTCCAATTCTAATGATCATACTCTAATGATTATACGCACCGATATTTTTCATAAAACCCGTTACCCGTTATTTTCTGATGTTACATATTCTTATATTTATCCGAAATACCGGGATTAAGCTTTGAATCTAGGATTCCATCCATTTATAAGTTTTAACAAACCCATGAAGCAACCACTTGTCCACTTGTTGTTGTTAAAGAATTGATTGCTTCTATAATAAAACCCCACTAGTCTACATCTTTATAAGGTCAATACATATTACTTTTAGGGTCCGCTGATTTAGTTTTATTCTTAATATCATTATTATTATTATTATTATTATTATTATTATTATTATTATTATTATTATTGTTGTTATTATTATTATTATTATTATTATTAATTGATTACACGGCTTAATAGCCTTTCACAACGGGTTTATACATAATTAAAATACAACAAACGATTAAATGTAAAAGAAAAATAAAGGGTATAAATGTAAAAAGTATATATACATAGTTTAGAAATAATGAGGTTAGACATGTATGTAAAAAAAAGGTATATATGCAAAAAGTGTAAAGTAGCAGGTTTATACATAATTAAAATACAACAAACGATTAAATGTAAAAGAAAAATAAAGGGTATAAATGTAGAAAGGTATATATATACATAGTCTAAACATAATGAGGTTAGAAATATATGTAAAAAAAAGTATATATGCAAAAAGTGTAAAGTAGCAGGTTTATACATAATTAAAATACAACAAACGATTAAATGTAAAAGAAAAATAAAGGGTATAAATGTAAAAAATTATATATACATAGTTTAAACATAATGAGGTTAGACATTTATGAAAAAAAAAGGTATATATGCAAACAGGTGTAAAGTAGTGATCTCAGAAATTTTTATTCACCGATAATATAGCAATATTAAATTTGAATAGCCAGCTATATATATAAAAATTTAAGACATTATATAAAAATTTAATATTTTGAAAAGGAACGATCATATAGTGTTTTTTAAATTTTGAGAGAGATAGATTTAAAATGTCGACATATGTAGGTAGTTCATTGCCAAGTTTGTGCATTGATAACAAAATTATATTATTCTTAATATAATGTAATGATGAATATGGTTGCATGATTGACATCTTCGTCGACAGTCTGGAGAAAGTAAAGTTTACACTTAAAGAGGCAATACTGCTTCGTTACTGACTTCAGCTGTTAATATGTAATGGTGGGTAATATATATTTTTCGTACACATTGCCGCTTTGTACTTTATATTTTTAATTTCTGTACTCATGTTTCGGTGCTATTCCGGTACTTTTAATAATTTGCTACTTGTAATTTATATTGTTTAATGTATGTTCTTTTAATTTTATGATATATTTTTTCATGTAAAAGCCTATACGCATTGCTGCTCGTTACCTACTCTACATTTTTAATTTTTATACTCATGATTTGGTGCTATTCCTGAAACTTTTAATGTATGTGCTTTTGAAATTTATTTTATACTCTTTATGTAAAAGCCTAATGGGCGTAAACAAATAAATAAAAAAAAAAAAAAAAAAATTTTATTATCATCTCGAATATTTGATATCCACTCTCCGGCAAATTTTAATATAGTTTAAATCATTTTAATATAATTTATCATTTTAATATAGTTTAGGAATAACGGGATTCTGTAATTTCTACAAGTATAAACAACCCCAATCTTACCAAATCCATTTTATGTAGTGAAAGACGCGGGACTTATATTCTTCCTAAAATGTAAAATGAACCCGGTCTAGATGAAACATCCTTATTTAGTTTCAGGACAACGAGGTTTACGCGTTCCACGAGGAATATGATATAACCCGATCTAAACGAAGGTAATTTTATATAATTTTAGGACAACGGAACTTACAAATTTCATAAGGTATATCGTGAAGCCAATCTAGGCGGAGACACTACGTATATTTTAAACAGAGTAAGAGTTTAAATTTTATCATCAGGCCTAATAAACCGCAAGAATGTCCTAGGCATAGTAAACAAAATAGCGGTCAAAGCTGTAGTGTTTCTATGTTCACACGTTTTAGCTCAAAACGAATACTATAATTTTCACATTTATAATACAAGACGCGAATTTCTAAACGAATCATTTTAAAATAGTTCTGATTGAAATCTACATGTTTCATATTTATTAAATGAAGGCGCGAATTCTAAACGAAACACTAACATTGCTCAAAAACGGGACCCTATATTTATATATGCTTAAAATGAAACGCGAATTCCCGAACGATAGCATTTTATATAACTAAATGTAACGAAATCTTATATAGTTTATAAATAAGAAGACCCGGCCCCAGGCGGTTTTTATATATTTTCAATATAACGAGGCCCTATAACATCTTTATAAGTATAATACAACCCCGGTCTATCGAAACAATGTACTAGAAGTTTTTATATGTTTGAATACATGATATACGTTTTTTTTTTATACACGTTTTTATACGCGAGATTTACGTTTTCGTACAATACGAAGTACCCCAAATTATACAATCGCGAAGTTTACATCACTCCTAAAGTATAACCAGAACTAATTGAAACATTTTTCATAGTTTAAGTCCGCGAGGCAAATATCTTTCATAAAATATAAAATACCCGAATCAAATTAAACATATTTTTACCTTATAGGCTTTCCCCAACGCGCGTAATAATCCCGGCCACATGAAACGTTTTTATATGTTTTAATAGCGCGGGACCTATGTTTTCCTATATAATATAAGATAACCCGGGCCGAACGGAAGCAATTTTATATACTTTATAAAATAGTGAAACTTGTACTTCTGTATAACCGTAAATAAACCCCGACCCCCACGAGATTATTTATATAATTTTTTAGAATAATGAAATTTCATACATCTGTAAAATTGTAAATAAGTCCCGACTCTCACGAAATTACTCTATATAATTTTAAACGAAATGGAAATCTAGATTATTATGGGCTGAACCTGATACCCCGCGAGATCAGCTATATATTTTTCACTAGACGTATTTTTAATCCCAGAATTTATTCGCTATAATTTTAACGGACTCTTACTATTAAACATAAACAAGAAAAAATTATTAAAATAAACTAAATATTCTTTCGATAACTAAAATAAACCCGGTCTAATCGAAACATTTCATATAACGAAATATTATATGCCTTACAAATGTAAAAATTAAAATGTGACCAAGTTAAATTAATTAAATTTTAGCAAAAATAGGTAATTTTATAAGACTTATTTAAAATCGAATCTGTTAGTAACAACCCTTTTATCTTTTAACAATTTCCCGCGTGTTTAGCATAAAATAGGTATCTTTATAACGCACAGCTAGTTTCCAGAGATCCGCCAATACTATACTTAGTAAAACGAGAATTTAACTAAATTTGAACTCTACCGTTTCCTGAAATTCTGCGAATATTATTCTGTGAACCTAGTAAGACGACAAAAATAATTAACTTTATAGAACATAGTGATTTCCGAAGTTCCGATATGCCAGATTAATTACCTTTATAAAATAAAATCAATCCCGTACTCTGAGTTAAAACTCTTTTGACAGGACCTCGCGTATTTAGCATAAGATAGGTATTTTTACAAGATTTATTAACAATTTCCCGCGTGTTTAGCATAAAATAGGTATCTTTATAACGCACAGCTAGTTTCCGGAGATCTGCAAATATCAGTTCTATATATGCCGGACTAATCAACTTAATAAAGCGCAGTAATTTCCGAAGTTCTAATATGCCAAATTAATTACCCTTTATAAAATAAAATCAAACCCGTACCCCCCTTTTCTTTTAACGTGAGCAACCAACAATGTCGAAGAGTATATTTACCCGTACACACTTTCACTTGAAGTTAAACTATAATTTTCACCCACTGAGACACTCTAAGTCGACGGTAATTATCACTCACGGTAATTATCACTCAAAAAAACAACCGACGCAGATTTTGCGCTCTCGTAGACCGTCACCAACTGCCTGATTTCTGCTGTGTCTTGACATTTTAAACCCCCCCTAGCAGCCAAAGGTCCTAAGTCGTGTGTTTCCAGGATTTTCAATATCCTACTTTCCTTGAAACCAAATTCTTTGTTCCTAAGATTCAATTTGGCAAAAAAAAACCATATCTCCACTCGGATATGTCAGTTGATCCCACCTCCTGTTGCCGTCTCTATCTCCATCCCTGTGCCTATTTGGGACGGACTCAGTGGCTTCGGACGAATTGAACTCGCTTCACAAGCGCGATAATTAATTTTTAATATTTAATTTCTAAGTTCAGTCCATATTGTCGTTTGATCAACCGTAACCACAATCTATCGGGTACTCCCCTAATCATAGTTGATGTTTCTTCATTATCTACCATTATTATGTCCCGTTCTCCCGTATTTCACTCGTCTTTATCGGAAATTTAACGTTTCTTGGCCGCTATATCATGGGATCAATTTCCATATATTCACCACGTGCACACTGCATACCTAGATATAACAATCATCCAAAGGCACTATACCTAATTTTAAATTAATTTTGGGCGATCTTTTCTCGTGGGTCCCCAATGAATCCTGTCTTTTGGCCGCGACTCTCCGCGCACAGGGACGTATTAGCTCCCTCCGTTGCGGAATTTAAACATAATTTGTAACCATTTATTATTATTTTTATTGGCAGTAAGATTGATCCACAAAGTAACTATGTTACATAGACAGTGAATATTCTCGAACAATATAATACTGGAAGAGTACTATTCGCTATAACACAATAAACTATTAATGTAAGTTAAATTAAATTTTTAAATTCAGTGGAAGATTTTTAAGATCGTTTTGCTTTTAATTTTTTTCCAAAACAAAATAAATAAACAAATAAATAAACACACAGATACACACTCACACAACCCACTATTGGACATGTTTTTATTATTCTTTTATCGATTGTATGTATGTGTTTTCGCGTAATTGGCCCAAAACTCTGTGCATCAATTATTGTCTTTTCTTCAAAGATTGATTAATTATATGGCTGTAAGAAACCCAATAAATGAAAACAAATAAAACAAATAAGTAAATAAACCTCCAGTGCCGCAGGCAAGGCGTCGGATTAATTCAGTGCTCATTCATTGCCAAGGCACTGGACGCCTCCGCTGATAACTATATACCGCTCACCATGTTCTTAGAGGTGTGTTGAAAGATTGCTAGTATCTGTCGAATCGGTCTCAAGTAGTTGTCTGTATTTGTACGTTTATCATTGTTACATGCTCTTGCTATATCCGTTCCACTTCACATTATTGTTCCTCCCGTCTTCGAATTTCTATCACACTATGTTCTCCTATGTTTTTGGTACTTATATGCTTGCTTTTTACTTGCATTTACTCCTATATATATTTGTTTCATTTATCCATCCATCTATAAGATCCCCATACGCTTTATCCTTTTATTTCATGTGTATATGGGCCGCAAATTCATATTATTTTATTTACTAATATTCTTATCTAGATTGTTGCGCGGTATGATTGATGATCCCCAAACTATGCAGAGCATTGGTTTGTATGCTCCTGACAATTACACTAGACATCGTCAGCATAGATCGTTTCACATTCCAATATACAGGACCAACCTGCCGATGGTTATGCCTGTTGGAAGAGCCACAGCCATGCTGAACAAAATCGCTCTGGGTATTGATATATTCCATGTGTCTGAGGGGGTTTTCCGAAGCGGGACTCTCCTACACCTTTGACCAGATTTATGTTATTTTTAATTTATTAAATATTTTCATTTTTGATATATACTTCTAATATGTATGCCTTAAACATTTTGTTTGTCATGTACATATTATCATGAAATAAATTGAATTGAATTGAATTGAATTGAATACACTTGTTCCAATTATGTTTTGTGGTTATTACTAGCAAACCCGGCGAAATCTGAGCTAGAATAGCCAATCGTATACACGTTACCCGTCCTGTTGAAACTACGCTAACGTAGGGCAGGTTTGTAGTGATTACATAGTTAATATATTGTATCTATATTCGAGTATATTATTTTCTTGTCGTGCCATTAATATGCTTACACGTTATCGTTATCTCTTTCCTAACCGTATATACCGTCATTGCACAATTACCTATCTGTTGTAAAAGCCTGAAGAGCGTTAGTCTACAGATAAATATAATAGAATTATAGTTAACTTTTCTATCCGCCTACGTTATTCGACTCCCGCGAAACGAAAATGAATCATTATTCGCTCCTCGATAGAGCGTCAGTCTACAGATAAATATAATGGAATTATAGTTAACTTTCCTATCTGCCTACGTTATCCGATTCCCGCGAAACGAAAATAAATCATTATCCGCTCAGTTAAGGTCACCCCTCTGGTACAACGTATACGTTTAATCCGTGCTCCACGGCCAATTCCTATAAAAAATTTTATGGGGCGTTTTCCTCTCGCGATCCCCCGATTAGGACCTGCCTTCCTTGCCTTTGCTCATATTCTGCTATCTCTCTTGCGCGGCAATCCACTTAAGATCACGATTAATGACATTTAAGCGGTTTCAAAACCACAGCAAAAAAGGCCATAATTCTGAAACCTCGTGGAACTGTCAATATCATCGTCACCTTAGAGTAGACGTTAATCGGTTTTTTAACGGCTCTAAACGCAATAATCGCGCCCCAAATCTACGAAAGCCGTGTTCAGTATTTTTTTTTTTGGGAAGCACATGTGGACCGCTCGGACCGCGCCGATCGTCAACCATTTGTACCAAACGCGGCTTTACCACAAGATTAATATGTTTTATAAGAATTGAATATTAACTGCTCGTAACCTATATCCGATCAATCGCTACTAACTCCGTCCCAATACTAGCGTTTCATCATCCCCAAATTTTTGTAGCGCCAATACTCCGCCAGGTGGGTTTAGCTCAATTTTTCCCGCGTAGCATTTAAATCATCTTAGAGTTCAAAATAAAATAATAAAATAAAATTAAAAAAAAATCTATAGAAACAGGTGATTCATCACATGTGCTTGTTTATTTATTGAATAAAATTGTGTTTTTTTGTTATTTATGTGAGTAAGAACTTGCAAATATTAATTTTATTTATGAAAAAAATTAAATGTAGAAATGTTTGGAACACATATGATATTTATGTTTTTATATATTGTTTTGAAAAAATAAATTTCGAACGGCTATAAAAAGAGAGAATTTCGAAAAAAGATGCATCATTTTAGAATCAGTTGTCGAGATAGATACGAAGCATTGTGTTCATTTTGGATATTCTTTTGTTTGAATGCTCGAAAAATTTTCTTTATGGCTGTGCATAATCTAATTTCATTTCGTGTATTTCTAATGACGACATCACCAGTGAAGGTGAAATTTTAAAAGCTTTATTTGCTTTTGTGAATTCTCCGGGAACATTTGAAACAGATAATCTTCATTTCTAAAACAATCGACGAATCAGTTTTTTTAGCCGGTTGTGGTTTTTCACTTTGTCGGCTCAAGTTATTTCAGTTTGGTTTTCCAGAAAGAATTTGATAATAGAGTATTTTTTCTGAGCTGCAAAGTACACCTACTTTATTAATAAAAATGTCACGATCTTTGTATTAGCATAATAAATATGAAATATGCAAAAATCCACACTTTTCGTTCTGAAATGTCGTTCAGGTCTTGGGATTTGTGGAGGGGCCTTTCCGATCGTGAAAGCCACTAGACGGTGACTTACGATCGCTCCGTCCAGCACCCTCCAGTCCTGGACCTGCCCCACCATGTTATCAATGCAGAGGGTGATGTCAACGCAACTCTCTCCAACGGGACCGGAGAAGGTGGTCGGGTGATCAGGGGCAGTGAGAATGTCCATTGCTGGCTATATAATCCTCAACTGCCCTCCGGTGCTCACAACCAAATCTATCTAGGTCATGGTCCCATCAGAGGGGAGAGCGAGTGTTTAAATCTCCCTCAACAATGACATGAATACCTTTCAGTTTATCAAGGACACGGGTTAGCCCCCGGATGTGTGGCTCAATACTGTGGCTAAACTTTAAGTATACAGATATTAAGTAAACTTCAGAACCTTAAAGAATTACGGAAATACACGTCTGATACTCATCGGAGAGGTGCGCTAGTACAGTGTCCTCAGTCGCTAGTAGTCGAGCGGAGTCGACCAAGATCCCTGCACCCAGCGCCGCACCCTCCTCGAGCACCATAATGGGTAATGTGACACTATAAGGGAAGGACAAAACAGAAACACACATAAGGTGGAGTTCAGTTCCGAGCGCCACGGGTCCACAGTCTCATCAGAAATTACCTACGAAGCAACTCCCAGCGAGACACCCATGTCCTGGCGAGATTTCTATCATTCTGGATGAGGTCACAGTTCCGTACGGATCTATGCCCCACTCCCTCCAGTCCTTCAATAATAACCTCTCTCGCGTCTCTCATAATTACACATGTCCAGAGGATGTGCACCGGCGTCTGCGCCACACGACTGCAGATGCACCAAGGTGACGCGGCGAGTTCCAAGTCATGCAGTTTGCTCCGAAACTCGCCATGTCCCGATACTAACTGCATCGTGTAAAGATCAAACACCGGAGGACCCCCTCTACCTTTCTCCCTCACGAGGTATAAGTCCACCTCCGCAGAGGCGCCATGTCTCACCTCTCTTGCCATCTCTCAAGTATAACCGTTCTTACTCTTTCACACTTCGTAATTGGCATCAGAGGGACTGAAGATCATCTCAAAGACGGTGATTTTCTCGTTTTCAGAACAAGTCATTTAAGAACTAATAACATGTAACTTCTGTTTGTAGTTTTCTGGAATACTCTGCCGCGTATATCCCACAATACTACACACAGAAGATTCTGGACGATTCTGATTTTGGAAAATTTTGCGTGTTTTTTAATTAAATAAAATGGTGACAGATAGTGGAGAAGTAATTGTATTTGCAAAAATAATAATTAAACCAATGTGGTACTGTATATAGTTCTACTGAAGCCAGACCACCTAATACTATTCTTAATATTTATTGCAATAGGTGCATTTAAAATTATGCCAGTATGAATCTAAAACGTATTACAGTGTAATACCTCGTTAATTCGAAATTCAAGGGACCAAAAAAACATTTCGAATTATTCGGAACCCCGTTAATTTGAATTTCAAGGTACAAAAGTAAAAAAAATATATAACACTACGATAAAAAACTGATATAAAAAAGTAATCAATTTTCTGAAAATGTCTGTATTTTTGCATATTTCAAGAAATCATTTTGAAAACGCGATATTTATTATGCTAATGCAAAGATCGTGACATTTTTATTACTAAAGAAGGTATTACTTAAATACCAACCTACTCAATATTTACATATTTGTTATTCTCACTTGCGAGAAAAATCGAAATATTTTTTCAATGTCGTAAAATGTAAAAAATTATGTGACCTAAAATGCATTGATTTATGGTGCAAGGGACTAAAAATTATTTAGAATTACGAATTACCACAGTTATAGAATTATCGGGGTTCGAATTAACAGAATTTACTGGAATATATAAATATCCGATGCGAAAATATCAAAATTAGATAAAACATAAAAAATCAATTTAGCGGGTTTATTTCTCTACCCATATTAGGTTAGGGAAAGATTTTGTTGGCACAAGTACAATAGACGTACTCAAACCATCCACACTCGCTGAACTATCAAATAAGATGACGTCTGATTTTTATTAAGGCCTAAGTAACCTATCACGGGAATACTCGTGGTAGAATCCATAATTGAATGCTAACCATGAGATATCTCGTGGCTGTAGTTAATTTAGAAAAGGCAGGCGCATGCAGTGAGTACATTGAAGCATGAATTTTACGTAAACGTATATTTTGCAAAATCAAAATAAAAGGTTTGTGGGACAGAATATTATGATATTTAAAATCTGAATAATGTGATTATAATTGCGTGATAGGAGCGGGACAGGATTGCGAGATACATATTTTTATTATTATTTTTTTCAAAATATGTGCAAATATGTAAATGTTCAGTGTTCTTACAGCACGCCCCTGAACCATTTCCTTTTAGTTATGTTATCTTCTAACGTGCATTAAATTTTCACAAATAATTTTTCACATCTAATAAAGTGACAGATTAGATTTTTTTTGTACCCTTATATATATTTGAAATATTATCTACATTTACGGGACATTATTAGAAACAGGACAACATTTTGGACAAAATATATCATTTTTTTAATATTGTGCCTTGCAGTCAGTCCGTGTTGAGCATCTCCATCTGCTTCCTGATTGCCTCATCTTCCGCACGGAACTTCTCTGCCTCCTCGAGCATCCGTTGGATGTCCTGCGGTGACAATCTACCCTTGTCACTCGTGATGGTGATGTTGTTAGATTTACCAGAGCTTATCTCCTTAGCAGATGCGTTCAGAATTCCGTTGTCATCTATATCAAATGTGATTTCAATTTTGGGCTCACCAACTGGTGCGGGCGGGATTTCTGTCAAGTCAAAGGTTCCCAGCAAGTTGTTGTCCTTAGTCATGGCACGCTCTCCCTCGAAGACCCGCACTGTGATTGCCGTCTGGTTATCACAGAGCGTGGTGAATTTCTTCGTCTGCTTGCAAGGAATGCGGGTGTTGCGTTCCACGATGTTGTACATCATTTCTTCATAATTAATCTCAACGCCGAGAGACAACGGCGCAACATCTACTAAAACCAGATCTCTTATCTTCGAGTCCCGCTCACCGCCGAGCTTCGCCGCCTGCACAGCCGCTCCGTAGGCGACTGCTTCATCAGCATTAATAGAGAAGTTCAATTTTTTGCCGTCGAAGAAGTTTTGTAGAAGGTTCTGAATCTTGGGAATTCTAGTGGAACCGCCAACCATCACCACATCGTGGATGGTCCCCTTGTCCATCTTAGCGTTATTCAGCGCCTTCTCCACAGGCCGGAGCGTACCATGGAAGAGGTCTGCACACAACTCCTCTAAACGGGCCCTCCTCACTTTAGTAGAGAAATCTATTCCCTCATAGAGGGCGTCAATCTCAATGGTCGTCTCTGTAACGAAAGAAAGTGTTCTCTTGGCTTGCTCAGCTGCTGTTCGCAAACGTCTCAATGCACGAGGATTTCCGCGCAGATCCTTTTTGAACTTTATTTTAAACTCCTCAGTTAAATAGTTCACCAGCCGGTTGTCAAAGTCTTCACCTCCCAGATGTGTGTCCCCAGCTGTGGCCTGTACTTCAAATACGGAGCCTTCTTCAATACTCAATATCGATACATCAAAGGTCCCTCCACCCAAATCGAAGATGAGCACATTCCGTTTGCCCTTCAAGTTTTTGTCCAGCCCGTAAGCCAGCGCTGCCGCAGTGGGCTCATTGATGATACGCAGCACGTTGAGCCCGACAATCGTAGCTGCATCCTTGGTAGCTTGTCTCTGAGAGTCGTTAAAATAAGCTGGCACAGTCACGACTGCATCCTTCACACTGTGGCCCAGGTAGGCTTCAGCCGTCTGCTTCATCTTGTCCAATACCATGGAGCTGATCTCCTCAGCAGAAAATTGCTTCTTCTCCTCTTTATACTCTACTTGCACCATGGGTTTGTCGTTTTCGTCAACCACACAGAAAGGCCAGACCTTCATGTCCTCCTGTATCTTGGGGTCTGTGAATTTGCGCCCGATGAGCCGCTTGGCGTCGAACACGGTGTTGCTGGGGTTCATCGCCACCTGGTTCTTGGCCGCATCTCCCACCAGCCTCTCACTCTCAGTGAAGGCCACATAAGATGGTGTTGTCCTTCCTCCTTGGTCGTTTGTGATGATCTCCACTTTCCCATGCTGCCACACAGCAACACAGGAGTACGTGGTTCCCAAATCTATTCCAATTGCCACCATTTTATTTTTTGATTTATCACTGATTGTTGTAATATATTCACCGAATTCACTATTGCGTTTGCGATTCGTATGAAGACTAGGCACGATTATTGAAAGCATTAGATTAATTTAATTTATCTTATCATTCAGTTATATCAAGATTTCAGTTATCTCTTCGCTTTCTGGATTGCTCCACCAATGAAATTTCAAGTCATAGAAAAGAGATATTTTTACACAAATCTTATTTTTATTTTTATTTAATACCAAGAGGCTCACACAAGGCTGTCCAATGTCACCTATCTTATTCACGGTATTTATGGAGTAGATCAGCCGAAACAGCATTGCCCATAATTGGGCGAGCATCGGGGAAGTGGAGGTGGGGAGGTGTTATTTGCAGACGACATCGCCTTGCTGGCAAAATCACCAGAGGAGTTACAAATAGCCGTCGACAAATTTGACGGGGAAACAAATCGCGCAGGGATGAGGCTGAGTGCGGATAAATCCGAAATCATGGTCATTGGCAGAAGCGATGATCAATTTAACATAACGTGCCAGAATAGACATCTAAAACATGTGAACAGTGTCAAATACCTCAGCGAAATAACCTTTCAGGATGGAAAGCAAGAAAGCGAATTGGATAGGAGAATAGGAGCCGCAAGCCCGAAGTGGAACCCTCATTGACATTTGTCGATAAATCATAGCTACGGTGGCTGGGACATATCTTGCGGATGCCGGCAGATAGACTGCGAAAGCGGATATTTCAGGCGAGACGTGTTTCTTCCTTTAGAGATGTGATGGAGAGATAAGAACAGTTCCGCAAAGATGTTGTTAAATAGAATGAGAGCAAGAATCGATAAACAAACTTATTTTATGTTGTTTATTGTGAAAACGATAATATTTGATAAATATACATATGATTATTTTTTCAGAAAATAGGTGCAGCTTTTATCTGATCCCCGGCTATTGGTCCCGGCCTATCTCGTGTGGAGGCTTATCTTGGATGGTGTCGAATGGATTTCGCAATTCTAGTATAATCCAGGGGCCAGAGGTATTTGAGTATGCAAAATCCGAGGACCGCATTCTGACAATTGATTCAAGTTCAGAAAAGCCTATAGATTAAGAATATGAATGTTGCCAGAAACCCAGGTGGTCCTATTTTTTTTATAACCCCCCCCCCTTTACGCAGCAAGTAAATCGATTGAGTACATGCTATTGAGCTTTTTTAATGATTATATTTGTGTCATCAGTTGTTTTTTTTAATAAACAAAGGTAATAATAGGTTGTGAAATAAAATTAAAATAGAAATAATTTATTAAAAATCATAAATTGTAGTTAAAAAAATATATTTAATGATAAAAAACAAATTAAATGATATAGCCCAGGCGCCAGAGGTACTTGAGTATGCAAAATACGAAGACCGGCAACTATGCTATCAGCTTCTTATACCTAAGACACCAAATAACAAAAAATGGATGTTGTCAGCAGCTTTATCGGTTCCTTTCCCTTTTTCCCTAATTAAATAGCCCGCCCCCAAGCGTCAGAGTGCATAGCGTACCTAGGCCCTTTAATATTTTTGTGCAACAGTAGGATAAAAATCATTGTGAGTAACGTATATTTTTTCGTGATTGTAAAATAGCATTTGAGTTTTGTAGATTTTGAGTGATAAATTAATAACTGTTTTATTAAAATACGTGAGCAATGTCATTACAAGTGACAAATGTGAAAAGAAAAAGATCGAACGAGTTATCGTGTTTGTTTTGTGATAAAGCAGGTGACTTGGTTAAGGAACCGAAACCACAATCATTTATAAGTATTCAAAAAGCAGCAGATCGAAGAAAAGATGACATTAGTAAAAAGTTACAAAATAATCCAGAGTTCGCAGCACTATACCGCCATACAACATCGACGCCATATTCAAGGTGTCGATGTTGTATGGCGAGTTATTTTAATTTTATTTCTACGGTATACACCTATTACAATAAAATAAGAAACTTATATATATCTAGAAGAGTTATGTAAGTGAAGAAAAATAAGACAACGAGAAATAGCATTGCATAAACAGCCAGATATGTCTACTTCCATTGCAGAACAAGGTGATGCAGGTATAGCAGGTAGTAGCAAAAATATTCGCCAATAATTAAGAAATAAAGCGAAAGGAAGGTACATTTAATGCGGCGAGCCCCAACTTAGCACTAGAGCAGTCTCAAAATCGATCTTTAGCAGTTACTGGAGGCTTGACTGGTATAACCAAAAATGAAGACGCGATGCATAGATGGGGGCTTCTTTATCCGTTTAAAAACAGCATTCATGAAGCTCTTCGTTCATATCTGGATTTTTTTTTTACAATCCGATTTACCGATTTACATTACGATAAAACCGATTTACAATCGGACTCTACAAGTGACATCAATCACCATCGTGATGGAAGTATTTTTTTTTCTTTTGCATGAGTGTTTTCAAAATTGTAAAATGTATTTCTTTTTATAGGATCGGATAACTTTTTGATTTTCTGCACAAATAGTTCATAACAGCATAATAAATATGCATCGCGTTTCCGAAATAATTTCTTGAAAAATACGCACAATTTCCTAATCGTATTCCAATTAAAAAAAAATTGTATCTTGAATTTCGAATTAATGAGGTTTTACTGTAGACATTCATTGTCAACTGCGTTATGTTTTGATAATGAGCGTGTATTTTGTTTTAGTTGCAAGTATTTCGTTCTAATCCAAAATTCTTACAAATCAAAACTCTCACAACTTGCTAGTTGAAGTACTGTATCATCTGCATGTAATATTTTAGAGATGTTGATTTTAAAAATAAATTAAATATTTTTTTTAGTTATATTAATTTAGTGCTCAAAATCGGAAGTAGGTTTATTTTAAAAGGTATAATACTAAAGTATTACTAAGCGCTATTTTGATGAAAATTTAATCATAAAATGGGCGACGAACCAAATTCGCACCAAAGATCTTAAAATCGATATATGGAAATACGCTTAATATATCTTTTTATTCTAAATGTAGATGATAGGTACCTACATCGTTGTTTCGAGGAAACAATTTGCTGCGCCCAAATAACAAAATCTGATAAATATATTTGTAGCCTGTTAAATTGACGAATTTATGATTTTTTAACCCATGATCAGTTTGACCTGAAGCTGCAAAATGATTTTCGCAGCGAAAATCAGAAAATCTACGTCAATTTTCATTTTTAGAGCACAATAACTAAGACATTTAAAAATGAAATCTACAACTTCCACAAAAATGAACACTATGTAAAATAATATAGGTATTTTATTATAGTAAATTCATAATTTTGTACATAATTTTCAATATTTCTTAGATCATGGGCACGGTGATAAAACGTAAACAATGTCAAAACAATGAACAAACCCAGATCTGACATTTTCTAGAAAACGCTGTTAAATTCTCTTTGCTTCTCGAATTACCAATTACTATCGTCTATGGTATGAGCTAGTGATCGTTAACCCGCGGTAAAGGGTTTAAAATTATTATTTAAAAAAACTTAATCGAACAACATAAATCAAATTAAGGAACTAACAGAACAATTTATAACTTTCCGCTTAGTTGGGACACTAAGGCCCGGTTGTTTCAAGTTCGATCAAAGTAAGCGGTCGATAAAAGCATAGATTTTTACGAAAACGGATCGTCTGATTGGTGGAGAACGTAAAAATCTATGCTTTAATAGAACGCTTACTTTGATCGAACTTGAAACAACCGGACCTAAATTGAAGATCACAATACATATTTAATACGCACAATATTTACCGGTGTAACAACAGCGTGTCGGTTACCTAAAACCCCGCATACACGTTCAATAGCACACAAACGGCTAAATATTATTGACTGCGCTTTCAAGATGATGATGTTTTCTCACTGCGTCGTACTGTACTCTGCCACATTAGTTAAATATTCTCAATACGTACTTTATCTTAGTCGATTTAGAACAAAACATGTTAAATGCATGTAAAAAATTGAGATTTTACAATTAAATGAACTAATAAAGTATTGACATTATTTAACTTACCATGTTTCTTGTTAAATTAACAAATCCTATCTCTTAGTGTACAAAGCTGCATTAAAATGCATTTCAGCGGAAATAGCCTTTCTAATACCTTCGTATTAATTTTTACTATCCATTTCAAACTGCTCGAGGAACGATTCAGGAGAAACTGTTGTAATGTTGCACAAAATGTCAATCGGTCGTATTCTGAAATAAGCAATATTGTTCTTTCTGCATAACATTATAATGCCGCTAATTTAGATAGGTTTGAAATTAATGAATTCAATCAGAAAGTTTTAAAATGTAAACAAACGTTGTTATTCATAATTATGAATAATGAGCTTTATAATTGATTAATTTCAAACCTGTCAAACTTAAAACTTCAAATTTGGCGGCATTAGAATGTTATAGAATAACTGTAAAGATACAGAAATAGCAATATTGCTAATTTGAGAATACGGCCGATAATTTGCCCTCAATGATATTATGCCGGGGCCTTAACGTAAAGTTATCGCTACGCCGCCTCGCAAATACTTCAATATTTTTTAAATGTATCAATGTTCAATTCAACCGTGTGCATGCTGGTAAGGAAATAAATGGCGATTCGTTAATAGATACCTAAAATAAAATTGATTTAAGACGCAAAACAAATAGACCATTAAATGCTGAGAGAAAAATTGTTTGAAACATCTGCATTCTAGAAAATGCTCAACAATGCTACTGGCAATCGATTGGCGGAAACTTCTGGGAGGCGGCCAATAGCGCTCGAGATATAAAAGGGCGGCGTTTGGCGACAGCACCAGATTATTTGAAAGAGAGAACGGGAAATCGCGAAGTAACGCGCGGAAAATCGAATATTTAGTATATTCGTGAAAATAATACTTAAGTTGAATTTGTATAGAAGTGTTATTTAAATCTATCGATAATCGGATACAAAATGGTTGCAGTTGGAATAGACCTTGGAACCACATACTCGTGTGTGGGAGTGTGGCAACATGGAAATGTGGAGATTATTGCTAATGACCAGGGAAACAGGACGACGCCGTCGTACGTGGCCTTCACAGACAGCGAGAGGTTGGTGGGAGATGCAGCTAAGAACCAGGTTGCGATGAATCCCAGTAACACCGTGTTTGATGCCAAGCGACTCATCGGGCGCAAGTTCACTGACCCTAAAATACAGGGAGACATGAAGCACTGGCCCTTCCGTGTGACTTCTGCAGGGGACAAGCCCATGGTGCAAGTGGAATACAAAGGAGAGAGCAAGCAGTTCTCTCCCGAGGAGATTAGCTCCATGGTGCTGGACAAGATGAAGCAAACTGCCGAGGCCTACCTGGGCCAGGGTGTGAAGGATGCAGTGGTTACCGTGCCTGCTTATTTCAATGATTCACAGCGGCAAGCCACCAAAGATGCGGCCACTATTGCAGGCCTCAATGTATTGCGTATCATCAATGAACCCACGGCGGCTGCTCTGGCTTACGGACTGGATAAGAATCTGAAAGGCGAGCGAAATGTACTTATTTTTGATTTGGGCGGTGGAACATTCGACGTATCTATTTTGAGCATTGATGAGGGCTCCCTGTTTGAAGTCAGAGCCACAGCTGGAGACACACATTTGGGAGGAGAAGACTTTGACAATAGGCTTGTGAACCACTTTGCCGAGGAATTTCTGCGCAAGTACAAAAAAGATTTGCGTGGAAATCCACGTGCACTCAGACGTTTGCGGACAGCTGCGGAGAGAGCCAAGAGAACGCTTTCTTCCAGTACGGAGGCGACGTTAGAGATTGATGCCTTGTATGAGGGAGTGGATTTGTACACCAAGGTGTCAAGGGCGCGTTTTGAGGAACTGTGTTCGGATCTCTTTCGAGGAACGCTCCAGCCCGTTGAAAAGGCCCTCAATGATGCCAAAATGGATAAGGGATCTATTCACGACGTGGTGCTAGTTGGTGGATCTACTAGGATTCCAAAGATACAGAATCTCCTGCAAAACTTTTTCAATGGAAAGAAACTGAATCTGTCAATTAACCCCGATGAAGCTGTTGCTTATGGCGCAGCAGTGCAAGCGGCAATTCTTAGTGGTGATCAGGATTCGAAGATAAGAGATGTCCTATTGGTAGATGTTGCTCCACTGTCTCTTGGTATTGAGACTGCGGGAGGAGTGATGACCAAGATCGTGGAGCGCAATGCCCGCATCCCTTGCAAACAGACTCAGATATTCTCTACATACTCTGACAACCAGCCCGGAGTCACAGTGCAGGTGTTTGAGGGCGAAAGGGCTATGACGAAGGACAATAACTTGTTGGGGACCTTTGATCTCACGGGCATTCCGCCTGCACCTCGTGGCATACCCAAGATCGAGGTTACATTTGATTTGGACGCTAACGGCATTCTGAATGTGTCTGCCAAGGAGACGGGTTCCGGCAAATCTAACAACATTACCATCAAGAATGACAAGGGACGGTTGTCCCAGCGGGACATTGACCGCATGCTAGATGAAGCTGAGAAGTTCCGCGCGGAGGATGATGCGGCGCGGAAGCGAGTTGAGGCGCGAAATAAATTGGAAGGATACATATTTGGTGTAAAGCAGGCGTTAGACGAGGCTGGCAGCAAGTTGCCGGAGGAAGATAAGAGTAGGGCGAGGATGCAATGCGATGATGCCTTGAAGTGGCTCGATTCTAACACCCTTGCTGATATGGAGGAGTATGAGCACAAGCTGCAAGAGTTGACGACGGCCTGCAGTCCTATCATGTCCCGATTGCACGGAGCGGGACAGGGTCCATCCAGCTGCTCGCAGCAGGCCGGTAGTGCTCAGAGCAGAGGGCCCACGGTGGAGGAGGTGGACTAAATCGAATATTCCATGCATTTTCCTTGATAGCCTTTCGCTTCATTTGTACATATACTCGTTAAAATAGGTTCCTAGTCTGATTAGTTGTAATTTAGATGTATTTTTATTTGTTAAGTTTCAAATAAATTGTTTTAAAAAATATCTATATTTAATGTTTTCTTTAATGATTGGATGGATTTATTGAAATTGATTAAAGTGTCGCTGGCAATGAACACTGTCAGTGCGATATGTGTCACCCAAATAAATAAATTCTTGTCTATTTATATTCCCTTTGTGCAGCCGATTAGACTGAAAAGCATTCCAAGTATTTATAGCTGTGACAGATTGTCTCTGGGTCACAAGATTGATTAAAATGAATATCTGCTCAGCATCAGGGGTGGACTGGAAGGGGTTCTCAAAATGTGATTTAGTTGAAATTTTTTGATTTCTATTAAAGGGAATGAATCATCCCTATCTGAACCAAGAAATATTGCTTTTTCTGTATCTTGACAGTTATTATATGACATTAAGAGTTTTTTTGACATTTTATGTTTGAAATTAATGAATTCAATCAATTAGAAAGCTCATATTCGTAATTGTGAATAACTTAACGTTTGCTTACGTTTTAGAGCTTTCTGATTGATTGAATTCATTAATTTCAAACATGTTAAACTTAGAACATCGAAATTGGCGGTAATGTATTTGAATCTTTTTAATGTCTTATGTGATTTTTTATTATATATTTAGTAAAAACCCATACGGGCGTTAAATAATAATATTTAAAATATTAATAACTAATAAATATACATAATATTTAACAGTTCAGAATGGCCGATTGTAATAAATAGTTCAGAATGCGGCTGAATGTTTAATATTACATGTAAGTTACTGTAGTGATAGTACAACATTTTACATAAAATAAATGAGAATTATTGAAAAACATTTAAACTTTGATGTTGTTTATCTCTGTAACTGTCGACAATACGCCCGAAGTGTAAACAATATTTTCTATTCAAAATTGAACAAAGAAGACTCCCCAAAGTTTTTGCTACTAGCTACGAGTCACTTATAAATATTTTTCATAATTTAAATGGTATTTTTTTTAATACAGATACATTTTTAAGATAAAGCGAAAAAATTACATAATTATGTAAAACAGACCATTAAGAATCCAGCAGCGTCGCTAACTCTATATCAGTAGATTTGCTACTGCTGGGTTCGGTTTTTTTCATTTTACATTTCAGTCAGATGTGTTCTACTATGTAAGAAATTTTTCCAACGTTATTTTAGTACATTAAAAAAAAAATTTAGTCCATCGACTTGTAAGTGATAAATGGTGATGGTCAAACCGTTATTTTAAGCGGTTATTTTCGGTAGTTATTTGGTTTTTGTATCTGATTGTATCGATGATTGATAATTAAGATATAACTGTTGTATATTGCCGATGGTTGCCCGTCGAATTGCGAAAAAGTGGCTACCAATCATCGATGCAATCAGTTACAAATCTCAAAAAACTGTTAGTGTGTCACCAGTTAAAACATCATCACTCGTGGTAAAGAATAAGTATTTATTTACGTATGTGGAGAAACACTTATGTCGTAATAAAAAAACACAACAGAGGAAATTTGTATTTCAGGATATGGGATACATTCAGAAAGGAAATGAAAAATTGATTAAAAAAGGACATAATGAATTATTACTTTTTATTATAAAACAAACTACACTAAATCTTTTTTAAGTTCATATATTTGTATATAGGCTTCAGTTAGGGTGATCATCTGGGGCAATATACTGGTGACGTGGAGATCTTGCATTTCACACCTGAAAAATGACAATTTTTTTATAATGCATTGTTTGTTGTTACGATGCAGACAGCCAACTTATTTGAACCTATTTGTGAATTTAATTCCATTTAGATCAAGGGCACATGAAAATGCGTACACTAAATATACAATACAGAGCTAACACGTAAGTACTGTGAGTAATTATAGAGGCACATATATGTATCTTGGGAGGTTTTTTGAGATAGTGAGACTAATAATTATTGAGATAAGAAATAAGAAACAAAGGATTGATCATAACAGGAGACATCTTCTATGAGGCTGGAGTGGAGCTGATTCAGAAAATACTGAGAAGTAAAATATGAGAGAATTACAGCGAAAAAGGAAAAGGACATTATACAAAAGCAGAAATAATCTGACTCTTTATTAATAATTATGCATTACCACGGAAATTTTTGATACGGCAGACTTATATCAGGGCAATGCAGAAGCAAAAAACAGGTTTGTGTGTTTCAGTTTAACAATGCACACATTAGGGGCTGGACTTAAATTCACCCTGAAAAATGTTTGTAAATAGTATTCACATCTTTTTGTCCTAAAATAAATCATTTAACAATAACACGACATAAACAGTAAACTGACAATGACACGATGTAAAAAAAGTATTTTGATATATTTCAAGAAATCATTTCGAAAATGCAATACTTATTATGTAAATGTTAATGCAAAGGGATGTCGCTCCATTGTCTCTCGGCATCGAGACCGCCGGAGGAGTCATGACCAAAATTGTCGAGCGCAATGCTCGCATCCCCTGCAAGCAGACGCAAACCTTCTCCACGTATTCCGATAACCAGCCTGGTGTCACCGTGCAAGTATTTGAAGGTGAGCGTGCCATGACCAAGGATAATAATTTGCTCGGAACCTTCGACTTGACGGGCATCCCGCCTGCACCTCGCGGTGTGCCCAAGATTGAAGTGACATTCGACCTTGACGCTAACGGTATTCTGAACGTGTCTGCCAAGGAGACGGGCTCCGGCAAGTCGAACAACATCACCATAAAGAACGACAAGGGCAGGTTGTCGCAAAAAGACATTGACCGTATGCTGGATGAGGCAGAAAGGTTCCGCGCGGAAGACGAAGCGGCGAGGAAGCGAGTCGAGGCGCGCAACAAGCTGGAAGCCTATGTATTTGGTGTGAAGCAAGCAGTTGATGAGGCGGGCGCCAAGCTATCTGATGAAGACAAGAGTAAAGCTAGGACGCACTGTGAGGAGGCTATGAAATGGATGGACTCCAATACTCTCGCAGAAGTGGAGGAATACGAGCACAAGCTGAAGGAGCTGACGACAAACTGTGCCCCCATCATGTCCCGGCTGCACGGGGCAGGACAGGCTGGACCCAGGCAGGGCCCCACCAGTTGCGCCCAGCAGGCCGGCAGTGCATACAGAGGGGGTCCCACATTGGAGGAAGTGGACTGAGGTTGCAAATGAATAATGCATTTATTTTACTCAATAATCTAATGTCGATGTACATTTATATAAGAGTATAATTTCTAGTTATTCATTTTTATATTTTATGAGACTGATATTATTATTATATTTATGTAGGTAGTTCACAAATTTATTTATTATGTTTTATTTAAATTAAATAAATGTAGATACATTTTTAATAATCTCTGTCTTTTATTATTAAATCCCGGTGTAAAACAATATATGATCACTGATCGTAGCGATTTTATCCCATTGATTACATATATTATTTGCAATCATAAATTATTATCACAAAGAATGGAAACAATTTTAAACAGAGAATGGGAGTTGGAGGACTTCGTAATATTAGCTGATAAACTTGGAATTACATGATTGGTAACTCCTCCACTACATTCCTGAATTTCTTATTCCCCGCTGTACTGGCATTATTTTGTTATTAAAGTAATGTGCCCTTGGAGAGGTGATTTGTGCCATTCAACTAGTTAAATATGGGCAGTGTTAATAAAAACAAATACATATATTAAATTAAAAAACCAAAATCACTTTGTATTTAACCCTTGGTATGCCGGAATGCGGATCTGCGTTCCCTCCGTAAACTGCCGGAACGCAGATCTGCGCTTCTACGCCTGCGTGAATTTTTTCCGTTTATCTATTATAATATTACAGAATAAAGTTCAAAATCCCTTCGCGTGTATTGTTACTGAACGAATGAAGGTTCACAACCAATTTGAACAGTGTAAAAAAAGTTAAAATTCATTCTTAGAATGAATTAAAAGTAAACCATTATTTCTATGATTGGTGCGAATGCTGTGCTACAGTTTTTTATTGTTTATTGAAGTAATTGCTGATAAAGGTGTCTAAGTTGTTGTTTATTTTGTATTTTTATTATTTTGCAATAATTTGAAGCAAAGGCTTTTTTCCAAAATCACGTAAATCTTTGAATAAGTTCACATAAAAGTTCTTAGTGTCCGTTGTTAGTGCATGAGTCTTGTTTAATGAAATTTATCCGCTCTGGCAGGCGAAGCCAATGTAGCTGCTTCAGCATTGAGGATATCCGCGAGAACTTTGATGCCTTGAATATAAGCCTCGCCGCAACATTCATCACTGACTGAAGTCTATCGAGCTGAGTAGGAGGTCTAATATTCATATTTGTGAAAGTAGAATTCGTTGCATCACTAGAATAAACCAATCGTTATTATATATTTACACACAGATGAAATAAGAAATACCAAAAAGTTATGTTATTTATATTTGTTTATTTATGTAAAAATAACAAAATCTTTTAACCTCTTCTACAATCAATAAAACTTCGGAATTTTTTTTCTTTCATTATAAAACACTTATTTTTTTGCTAATAATCAGTCATTTTGATTTTTGAACTAAATATGTAATTGGGATATGTTATATACATATAGTTTGAACATACAGTTGTATAAAAATCAGTCAGATTCAGCTTCGGTACATATCAATGTTAGGCTCTTGACAAATAACTTTTTTGCATTTATTGCACTATGCATTTGCCTTTCGCCTTAGGGGGGCAATTTGTACAGTAAGTACGTTTTTTCGATATTTGCTCTCCAGTATTGTCTTCTGATGAATTAGGGACATCTTTTGGTAACATATTAGAGATATTATCGTGCAAATATTATCACTCTAGGACCATCTATTAGGGTCATTTATGACCTGTTGACGGTCTGTTTGTTAAAAAATAAAATAAAATAAAATATCTCTTCAAAGTAGGAGTTTCTAATCGCTCACGCATAGACGACGATGACAGTGTGGTGTTAAGGTTTTCCATAAATTTTTTGCAACATAGAACCTTTTCACCTTTGCTACTAACATTGTGGCTGTATACAATATAAGAATTTATGCAGACAATGTTTATCATTCCATAGAATAAAGCCATAGGCCATCAGAGAACACATTTGGTCTAGTGAGTCTACTCTGCCTTTAGTTTGACTATAATACATAATCATTTCCGTTTTCCAGTAGTTTCGTTAATAGTAGTATCTTCATCACAAGACAATAAAAAGTAAACCATTTTAGCCGGCTTTGGTTTATAAGAGACTAGTGTTAGGGGTCTGTCAAAACAAAACATCCATGTTCCCACTGGTCTAGAGCCAATCTTTTTCTAAAAGAGATACCAGGATACGTTCTTCATCCAAATTTCTACTCCCCATTTTTTAGTCACGATATTTACAAAAAGATAACAATAATTAAAAATACCAAGTACAGATTTTTCGAACTAATTGGGGGACGTGGGTGTTCGGAAAACCAGTATTTTCGGATAATCGAACTGTATTGATTCAGCCATACATTTTTACATACAGATGAATGAAAAGCATATTTACATTTATATCTTTAACGACAAATAGGAATTAAACAAAAAAAAAAGTGCAGACAATCTTGTAATAAAACATATATATACATACTAGTACAATTAACCCTTAAAAAAATCTTCAATCTTCGTCTGCCGAAGCAAGCCTGACCAAACCCGCTTACGAGCGGTTAGGTCACGTACTTTTTTAAGGACAGATATTTAATACTGGTCGCTTTTAGCTTGTGTTTCAAACCAACGCAAGGCAATATCTAAGCAAATAAACGCTTCAGAAGCACCAATTATGTTTTTGTTTTCATTCTGAACTTATGTTGTTGAGGTACTAGCGGTGGCGTCAGCCTTATTAGTCATGAGGTCTAAAATTTCGCTATCCTGCATAATTTGGTACTCGGGATCTTCATCGTCGATATCCATCCATTGTTGAACCTCTTCTCCATCAAATTCGTGGCAATCGAGCTTTTTTAGGATATCTATCATTTCAGATATAGGTATCTTCTTGTTTCTCATTTACACATACAATTTGAGGATTTTCCACCATACACAAAACTTTATTTCACGCTTTTTTCAAATTCTGCACTTTTACACTGTCCCATTCTACTCTGATCATGTAGGACACATCTTTCAAATCAATTTTCTTATGATTTATTATCAGGTTTTCTTCTCCCTCCTCTTCTTTTCCAAAAGTAACTTACATAACAATTATTTTCTGTAATACCGTTTGAAAGTCTCAATAACGCCTTGGTCCATAGGCTGTAATGATGTCACGTTAGGTGGAAGGAACATGACTTTTATAAACTCGTCTTTTTCATTTTAGATGTCACATGATGGATGAGTTGGGGCGTTATCAAGAAGCGATAATGTTTTCTCTCTTTTATCATTTTTTAATTGATGGGCTTTTACAGAGGATATAAAAGTTTCTGTAAAACATTCCATGAAAATTGCACTATCCATCCAAGACTCTTTTGCGAAGTGTAAACGATAGGAATCGCAGACATATTATTGAGTTTGAAACAACGTGGTTTCTTGAGTTTGAAACAACCGAAACAACTTTTACCAATTACAAGCATGGGCAATCGGTGGCTATCAATAGCATTAGTTTAGTTTTTTTTTTTTTTTTCTATTTATTTTCTTTACATTTTATAATATTTAGTCCCACAAAACGACTAAAAAGATGTTTGTCTGTAGGTTTATTTTTACAATTGTAAGTTACACTATTACAAAATATTTTTCACTTTATAAACATAAGAGATAAAAAAACGAAAAGAATTAAGTATAAAAAACAACATTAAAGAAATTTTCTGTACAAAGTTAAAAATTTTAAGCAAATTAAGAAAAGAGCAATAAATAAAGAAAATAGGAAATATATATAGCAAAAATTAAGGAAAAAGAAAGAGAAATATATATAAATATAAACATCACTGAACACTTAATATAGTTCATAAATAACTAATGTCGTTTTCTATTAACCACTTTTTAAGTTCTGACATTGACTTTGGAGTTTTTAAGCCTGAGGGAAAGGTGCTTTGTATTTTGTTCAAGAACATTGGAACTCGATATTCAAGTGTCCTCAGACCATATTTGTTTGTTATTCTTGGTATTGTTAATATTAGATTTGAAACGCGTCTTGTGTTTTTTTAATTTAAATTTAGTTTATCGACTAGCGGCTACTTGGAAGTGACATACGAGTACAATTAACAAGTCGCGACAAGTGCATGAGCACTATAGCGCAGGAGGCGGGAGGGAGTAGGCTGGCGCGGGTCGGATGGGCATAGTAGTTCGGATAAGCTGTCATTCGGTTGATCGACGTTCGGATAATCGACGCTCTACTATACAATCAGATGAAAAAACAATTCAACTATTCATTTAGGTTGTCTTAAAAGTCACTTAAAAGATAATCATGCGTCATTTTGACTCACAGGGACGTTATATTTCAAAATTGGTGACACTTACCTTCGTCACACGTGCACCTCATGAAAGTACTAAGTGAAGAGTGAAATGTCCTTAGCGCATAGCAACAAATTTATAAAGAGAGAGCAATATTTCGAACACGTTTGCGTCAATTTTACGCAAACTATCTTTACAGGGTTAATAAATTGTATTTATGTATTCTACATCGACGGGGGCATTTAAAAGTATTTCAGTGTGAATCTAAAACATAATATATTATCCTAATATATTTAATATGAAAATATTACGATTAACATACTAGCAAAATCAATTTTGCGGGTTTACTTCTCTACCCATATTTAAGCATAAGTTAAGTTAAGATAAAGTTAAGTTAAGTTAAGCATAAGATTTTGTTGGCGTTAGGGTACTCATCTTGTACTAGCTCCACAGATTTATTTCAAAACCCAAGGAATCAGATGGCGGCTAGGTTCGATTTTTATTGAGGACTAAGTAATCTACCACGAGAATACTCGTGACAGACATCCATCATAGAATGCCAACCACGAAATATCTCATGGCTATAGTCAATTTGTTAATTGCGGCTTAGAAAAGTCAGTCAGTCAGATGCGCGCAGTGCCGTGCAGTGAGTAGTATTGAAGCATGACTTTCACGTTAACCGCGGTTATTTGTGCCGATCCGAATCGCATTTTTTCTCTTCTTCTAATGTGACTCCGTTAATTCACCTTTTGTTTTATTACATCCAATTCCTTTTCAGTTAAGACTTAGAATTTTCAATGTTTTGTATAGGATTTCGTACATTTTCGTACAAGACCCATTTTCAGGGTGCCGATGATGGATGAATCCATTCCACATTGTCTCTAAAGGGAGTATAGTTTTGGCTTATGAACTGCTCGGGTTGCAAACAGTTTTACAGAATGAATTAAGTTTATAATCCTAGGTTCCACTATATTTATTAACTTCAATAATATTTATGTTAATGTTCACCATATTACGAAGTAATATGGCGAACATTAAAATTTATTACTTTCACTTTTGAACTATTGAGTGTATCTTGTAGATTAATTGTGATAACTCAGTCACTGACATGATGTTGGAAGAGACGGCTATGTCATGCTGGTAAGGACCACCATTTTCGAAAAACTACTTACTTGTTAGCCTAATAGACTAATAAAAAGCCATCTCATTCAAGTACACTAATACGTTTATGCTTATTGAAGAACTAACGTGAATCGAGGGTAATATGTCCATATCCTTCCAATGTCAATTTATATTTTGCATTTCCATTTCATAAATCTCAACTCTTTGTTAAATAAAGTTCACAGATCTGGATAATATTGGGACAAAAAAAGATTACAATGTTTCTGAAAAAGATTCTTTATTTTCTCTTAAAAATAAGTCAAAAACAACTAGGTAATTATCAGTCTCACAAAATGAACAGTAAATCAAATCACAGTAAAACAAGTAGGTAATTAAAATAGGAATAAATGCAACATAACATAATATGATGTGAATATTTAATCCACCTCCTCCACTGTGGGTCCTCTGTGCGCACTGCCGGCCTGCTGGGCGCAGCCGGTTGGGTCTTGCCTGGATCCAGCCTGTCCTGCCCCGTGCAGTCGGGACATAATTGGAGCGCAATTCGATGTCAGTTCCTGAAGCTTGTGCTCATATTCCTCTACTTCTGCTAGAGTATTGGAGTCCATCCACTTCATAGCACCCTCACAGTGTGTCCTGGCTTTGCTCTTGTCTTCATCTGACAGCTTGGTGCCCGCCTCATCAATCGCTTGCTTTACACCAAACACATACGCTTCGAGCTTGTTGCGCGCCTCGACTCGCTTCCTCGCTGCCTCGTCTTCTGCGCGGAACCTCTCCGCCTCCTCGAGCATGCGGTCAATGTCCTTTTGTGACAACCTACCCTTGTCGTTCTTGATAATGATGTTGTTAGACTTGCCGGAGCCCGTTTCCTTTGCAGTCACATTCAGAATGCCATTAGCATCAAGGTCAAATGTAACATCAATCTTGGGCACACCACGAGGTGCAGGCGGGATGCCCGTCAGGTCAAAGGTTCCCAGCAAATTATTATCCTTGGTCATGGCACGCTCACCCTCAAATACTTGCACGGTGACACCGGGCTGGTTATCGGAATACGTGGTGAAGGTTTGCGTCTGCTTGCAGGGGATGCGGGCATTGCGCTCAACAATTTTGGTCATGACTCCTCCAGCGGTCTCAATGCCGAGAGATAATGGAGCAACATCCACTAAGAGAACGTCCCGTATCTTCGAGTCCTGCTCGCCGCTGAGAATCGCCGCCTGCACAGCCGCTCCGTAAGCGACTGCTTCATCAGGATTAATAGAGAGATTCAATTTCTTGCCATTGAAGAAGTTTTGTAGAAGATTCTGAATCTTGGGAATCCTAGTGGAACCGCCAACCAACACCACATCATGAATGGTTCCCTTGTCCATCTTGGCGTCATTCAGCGCCTTCTCTACAGGCTGGAGAGTACCACGGAAGAGGTCTGCACACATCTCCTCGAAACGGGCCCTCGTCACTTTGGTATAAAAATCTACTCCCTCATACAGAGCATCAACCTCAATGGTCGCTTCTGTACTAGAAGAAAGCGTTCTCTTGGCCCGCTCAGCTGCTGTTCGCAAACGTCTCAATGCGCGAGGATTTCCACGTAAATCCTTCTTAAACTTTCTTTTAAATTCCTCAGCAAAATGATTCACCAGCCGGTTGTCAAAGTCTTCTCCTCCCAGATGTGTGTCCCCGGCCGTGGCCCGCACCTCAAACAGAGAGCCTTCATCAATACTCAAGATAGATACATCAAAGGTCCCTCCACCCAGGTCGAAGATGAGCACATTCCGCTCACCCTTCAAGTTCTTGTCCAACCCGTAAGCCAGCGCCGCCGCGGTGGGCTCATTGATGATACGCAGCACATTGAGCCCGGCAATCGTAGCTGCATCCTTGGTAGCTTGTCTCTGAGAGTCATTGAAGTAAGCTGGCACAGTTACAACCGCATCCTTCACACTGTGGCCCAGGTAGGCTTCAGCCGTCTGCTTCATCTTGTCCAACACCATGGAGCTGATCTCCTCAGGAGAAAATTGCTTTTTCTCCCCTTTGTACTCTACTTGCACCATGGGTTTGTCCCCTGCGGCAACCACACGGAAGGGCCAGTGCTTCATGTCCTCCTGTATCTTGGGGTCAGTGAATTTGCGCCCGATGAGCCGCTTGGCGTCGAACACAGTGTTGCTGGGGTTCATCGCCACTTGGTTCTTGGCCGCATCTCCCACCAGCCTTTCGCTGTCAGTGAAGGCCGCATATGATGGTGTTGTCCTGTTTCCTTGGTCGTTTGCGATGATCTCCACATTCCCATGTTGCCACACTCCAACACAGGAGTATGTGGTTCCCAAATCTATTCCAATCGCCACCATTTTATTTTTTGTTTTATCACTGATACTTATATTAAATTCACTCAATTCACTCGTGTATTCGCGATTTGTATGAAGATTTGCGCGATTACTGTGAGCAATTGCAGATTTCGGTTATCTCTTCGTTCTCAAAATTTTTTCGTTCCGTATTTCAAATTACACTGATGCTCCCGCCGAGCTCTGCTCTTTATATATCTCAAACGCTATTGGCTGCTTTCTGGAAAGTTCCGCCAATGAAACTTCGAGCACTTTCTGGAATTCAGTGGATCCAAACATTTTTTTTTAGTAGAGGCATTCCATCGTCACGGGTGGGACATTTTTCTAATAAATTGTCATAGATATGTTAAAATTTTACAACATATTTTGTAATATTTATTTTTGAAGAAAGCAATTCATTCTAACTTCAATCAATAGTTGAGCAACAGAACATAAGCCCTACTTATTTTTGTTTGGAAATAATACAGATACAATCTTCCTCACGGGTGGGACAAAAAAAAAACATATTACTTAATACTTCAAAAAGAAATATTACAAATTGCATATATGTTATCAAATTTTAACATATGTGACATTTTACTAGAAAAATGTCCCACCCGTGACGATGGAATGCCTCGTACTCGATTTTATAACATTGCAGGTTTACTCCAAAAACAATACGTTTTTGGTTTTAAAAATGGTGGCATTCTAACTAAAATGAATGTATTAAAAAGCATTTTTGAATATTTTTTTCACTGACAAGTAAGATGCTACATGTATTGTATCTTACTTGTCAGTGTTCCATCATCCAACCAACAGCACTATTTTATTGATGACGTAAAAGTACAAGAAAAAAGAAATATACCTACTCATAAAAAATTGTGAAAAAAATGTATGTAGGGAATCGGCTTTCTTAAGCCACATTTCTTATATAAATAATATCAGAAATAAATTTTAAAAATGTCTTTTTGAACTCTAGTACAAATAAAACAATTTCTAAATTGAAAATCGGCGTTTCTTAGATACATAACCATTTAGTGCTTAATAGATCCACACATATACATTCATACATATAAATATATCTTTTTTTATAGCAAGCCTTTTGGTCACTACCAATCTCGTTAGATATATGGAAATACCTGTTCTAGGGTGAGTGGTAATTATTAATCATTTTAATATTTTAAAGTAACACCAAATATTTCATACGAGAGCGTAATAATGTAAAAAGCAAGAATATAAGTAAATAAAAATAACACGCAAGATGTAAATATATAAAAATGTAAGAAAAGGAGATGAAAACAGTTATTTTGCTATGTTAATCCACCCCAGGCAAAGGGAATAATGAAATGAATTTTATTATACTCACTTTGGTCAACCTTCTGCCAATATTGGACAAGTTACTCTCTGTCTTACTGCTTTGGTAATTCAATATATTTAAATATTTTATAATTATTATTCGAATGCGGAATACATGTCGCGTCAATATTCTCAGTATTGATTTTTTTCCTTAGAATTACAGAAAAGTAAAGGGTCTATCCTAATATTTAAATAACAATTCAACATCTGAAAGATAACATTCGTCTAAAAATTAAACATATTATTGCACAAATACGCCATTTGTGTATATTTCCAGTATTGTCAAACTAAGCTTAATGCTTGTTCTACGAAAATAAGACTACCTTGCTAGTTTCCTCGAATGGGCATCAAACCACCACCATTGGACTACTTACTATGCGAGAGTCAACCACTGGATCAACAAACTAATCAAACTCATTCGCTCACCCGAAACTTTGGGCCGATTTCAATCCTAGTAATTTTGTATCTTAATCTTGAAATATGCTATTTATTTTAATTTTTAAGCTACAACAGGCCTTGAGGCCTAACTACTGTAACGAAACCTATCAGAAAAATATCCAAGCTTGACCCACATAGATGTATTATGACCCCACCAGAAATCGAGCCTTGTACCTCCGGTAGGTACGAGAATCCAGTATCGTGGACTACGGTGGCTATCTTTTTAGCAGTGATAACAATATTTTTTTGATGTGTAACATCTTTCCTCTCGCTTTCCTGCAATCTGTGGCAGTTCTTTTGTGAAAAAGGACGGAAATGCGTAACAGGAAATAGGACGCTGAGGAAGCGCGCGCAATTTCATTTGATGGAAAAAAATCATCGTTTTTAAACAAATCAATGTCCAGCAAGTGCCATCACAGCGAAGACGCACACTTCCAACAATCAGCCCTTCGGATTTTGTATATATGTTACGTGGCTGGTGTCAAGCGTGTGGATGTTGTAACTTTGATATATTCTGGCTTATATCTTCGAAATTATCTAATAAATACTTATTTTTTTACATTAATGTATACAATAACTACCCTTAACGATTTACATTCTCAAGTTTTATGTAATTTATGTGATTATTTTTAAATATTTATTCAAAGTTTTCATACAATATGTATGGTGGCACACTACCGCCATCTATTAAAATAAATAAAAACATATATGTAATTGACCAAACACATTTCTAAACAAAATGCCTATGTAGATATATACAGTACCTTCCTAGTGCGGCAAAATTCAATAATAAATAAATGTACATACATTATCTTTACTTGTATTCACTAATTAATAAAGATATAGGTATTAGCTTTTTTAAATTTTGATGTTAATTTCTGTTGTTGCTCTATTGATATTTTTAATTGTGAGATGTCAAATGTTACACATCATATGCGCCTACTGAAAGGCTCGCTCGTTTTTTTAAAACAAGTGGCATGTTTTCAATTCATTGTCTTGGCATAGCTTCTTCTTGGTATTCTGCCGTAATTATTATGTTTTTCATCTTCGACTTTCACGATTCGTTTTATGCAATGATAAAAGTAGCTCGGAAATAACTGGTTCGTAATACCTGCCGAACCCCGCAACCCGCAAACACAAACAAACTTTGGTATTGACGTTTCTCGAAACATCGCGAATAATGGCGATCTTTCTTTTATGTCTATATTCTGTGGACTTTCTGGAGGATTCGGGAAAATGTCAGAGCTTTAACCGATCTTTCTAGATCTAGATTATAGAAGTTTTTAATCTCATTCATGTCGGAAATATTAACGGTGATTGTTTATACAACAACGAAGTGAAGATTTTAAAACGTTCCAGGATTTATAGAAATTTAGGAACTTCGGAAAATGATGAATTTAAATAAAATGATGTGACTCACCATCTCTCCAGACCCCGGATTTTTTTGTGTCTAAAATTAATTTTACATTAACTTTAGAAGGCTTTTGTTATTTTTTCTGTGGTGGCTTTTTATTAATCGATTCTACTTCGATTTACTTTCAATTATTTAATTTAATTGATGTGAGCATTTATTATTTTTCAAATATATTATTTTCATATAGAAAAAATAAGAAAACATACAGTTTAAATTATTATTTTTTATTTAAAGTTGCAAACAATCAGCCTTATATTGAGCATTTATATTGAGATCGTAATAAACAGTCTTGAAAATTATTTAATATAAATTATTTAGTATAAAGAAATAAACATAATTTTGTTATTTTTAACTTAATTAATCATAAATAATCATTACTAAAACATAAAAGAGTATTTATAAATAATATTCGGTATATATGGCATAGTTAAAATACATTTTCATCTTGTGTTCCCTGCACACATTTTTAAAGCATTTTTGACACCGTGACTGGTCATATGGTGCTTCTTTTAATTACAAAAATTATTTACCAAAATTGTTTCAGCGCTTGTATATCAGAGTGGAAAGAAGCGAATGATATCTTTCACTGTGAATTTTTTATTTCTTTTATTTGCGAATAGAACATTATTTCAATTCTTATTTTATGTATAGGTACATATATATGGTTTCTTATTTATTTAATTAGACATATGATTTTTATACTAATTATTTAATTTGCTTTATTTGTTTATTTCGTTTCTTTTATTTGTCAATAAAAACTTGTTTCTATTTTATTATTTTATACATATCTGGATTCTAATTTAGTTAAAGTGTTTTTATCTTATTACATATCTTTTTATGCTGTTTTCTTTTATGAAGTTATTATTACTTATGTTTTTTATACCTTTTATAGTTCTTTACCTTAAAACACAGAAAATACTTTAAATTAAAATGTGAGGCGGCTTCTGCAGAGCAGGACTAGCCCAGGTGAGAAATACCAGAATTTTTCCTGGAAATATATTGTGTAAAATATCTTAAAAAGTAACTAAACAAAAGTAATATTCTTATTTTAAACATAATCAATATATATATATAAAGAAACCCGTGTTTCCCTGTCTGCCAAGTTTTCTTCACAACCAGATACTACCACCCTCTGGTGGTTATAGTGGTGGATAGCCCTTAGAGTCCCGTTTAAAATGTGCGAGTTTGGTGGGGGTGGGTGGGAGTGGGTGACGAAAATGTGCATTCTAGCACATTGTTTTGTTATGGGAAGGCCGCAAATACTTCAGATTGTTCCAGAATGGGCCTGCCGACTGTGTCGGTAAGTCTAGAAGGTTCCGGAAAAATCCGCTCTAGAAAGTTCTGGAAGGAGAACGTTCTAGAAAATTCCCAAAAGTTCTATAAGGTTCCAAACTAAGTGGCGAAGTGTGCCGGTGAGTCAAGAATGTTTCAGAATGTCCATTAAAGCTTTAGAAAGTTCTGGAAGGGGAGTTTTCTAGAAAATTCCCGATAATTCTATAAGGCTCCAAACTAAGAGGCGAGTCGAGAAGGTGCCAGAACGTTTGATAAAGGTCTATAAAATTCTGGTGGCGGAGTCTGTCTTTGATTCTATAAGGTTCCAGACTCTTCGATAAAGTTCAAGAATGTTCTGGATGGAGAACGATCTAGAAGATTCACGGAAATTCTATAACGTTCCAAACAGTATGGCGGAGTGTGTCTGTGAGTCTGCAAGGTTCCAGAATGTTAGATAAAGCTGTAGAAAGTTCTGGAAGATTATTAAAAGTTCTATAAGGTTCCTAAGTGAGTAGCGGAGTGTGTCGGTGTATCCAGAAGGTTCCAGAACGTTCATGAAGGTTTTCGAGTGCTTTACAATTTTCTGGAAGCAGAAAGTTCAAGAACATTCTATAAGGTTCCAAACTGAATGGTGGAGTGTGCAGCTGAGTCTAGATGATTCTAGAATGTTCGAAAATGTTTTAGAAAATTCTGAAAGGAAAAGGTTCTAGAAGATTTCAGAAAGTTCTATAAGGTCACAAACTGAGTGGCAAGGTGTGTCAGTGAGTCTAGAACAGAAATTTCATGATGTTTCTCGAATTCTTTAGAAGGTTCTGGAAAAAAATGTTTGAGAAGGTTCTATAAGGTTCCAAACTGACTGGCGGAGTGTGTCGGTGAATCTAGAAGATTTCAGAATGTTCGATAAAGCTGTAGAAAGTTCTGGAAGGAGAACATTCTAGAATATTCCCAAAAAATCTATAAGGTTCTAAATTGAGTGCGGAGTGTGTCAGCGAGACTAGAAGATTCCAGAACGTTCGATAAAGCTCTAGAAAGTTCTGGAAGGAGAACATTCTAGTAGATTAACGAAAGTTCTACAAGGTTCCAGACAAAGTGACGGAGTGTATCTGTGACTCTATAAGGTTCCAGAAAGTTTGATAAAGTTCTGGAATGAGAACGTTGTAGAAGATTCTTTATTCTTCTAAAGAATGTTCTCTTACGTTCCAAACAGTGTGGCGGAGAGTGACTGTGAGTCAAGAAGGTTCCAAAACGTTTATGAAGGTTCTCAAATGCTTTAGAAGATTCTAGAAAGACAAAGTTCAAAAAGGTTCCAAACAGAGTGGCGGAGTGTGTCGGTGAACCTAGAAGGTTCTAAAACGTTCAATTAAGTTCTCGAATATTCTGGAAGGAGAACGCTGTAGAAGATTCCCGAAAGATCTCTAACGTTCCAAACAGTGTGACGGAGTGTGTTTGTGAGTCTAGAAGGTTCCAGAATGTTCGGTAAAGCTCTAAAAATTTCTGAAAAGAGAATGTTCTAGAAGATGCCTAAAAGTTCTATAAGGTTCCAAACTGAGTGGCGGAGTATGTCGGTGAGTTTAGAAGGTTCCAGAACGTTCATTAAGGTTCTCGAATGCTTTAGAAGGTTCTGGAAGGAGAAAGTTTAAAAAGGTTTTATAAGGTTCCAAACCGATAATAGTTTTGTTGTTTAACTAGCTGGTTGGCCCGGCTTCGCTCGGGACCATAATTCGGTAAGCATAGAATTGTGTTGACGTCTCTTTTTTGGTGGTTTCGGCACCTGTGATTGGATTGCCTTGCTGGACCATCTTCGCTTTGCCAAAATATCAACAGATATTTTAGCACACAATCATAACACTCTAGAGAGAACTTTCCAAAACTTTCTAGAGCATTCCGAAATCTTATAGAACTTCCTGGAATCTTCTAGAACTTACCCTTTCCAGAACCTTCTAAAGTATTATAATTCTTTCTGGAACCTCTAGACCCACCGCACTCCCTCACTCAGTTTGGAACCTTATAGATCTTTGTAGAACTTTCTTCTTACAGAACTTTTTAGTGCCATATTTGAGAAGAATAGTTTTGTGGAGAAAATTCTGATGACTCCCGAATTTTACACTGACGGTGGGTTCCGTAAAAACCTAACATTCTCTTGTCTTGTTCGATAGTTGATACATATTACTTGCTGAAACTGTTGCAAACTCAGAAATTTAGGAATATCCAAGATTTCACGCGTGACCGTCCGAACGAATAATTGTAACACACCTGTGGTATTCAAATTCTCAGTGCGGGTTTTAAGTCTATCCTACGCTTAGTACCTATTCATGTTAAACCTTTTACGGTTAAAATCTGTAGGAGTTTTAATATAAATATGGCTGAAAACTAGACCAAAGCCACCAAACTGCTAAATTTTTTACTTCTATTGGGAATTTGTAATGTGCGAAGAATAGGAAAATCGTCGCTGTATAGATAATTAAGCCTATATGCCGTTTAATACATTCTCAGATGAATGAATCAATTTGTCAATTTTTCATATAAATAATAGAGATATACTAAAAAAAACATTGCCGTTCATCAGGCAAGTCTGCCTAGTAATTATTTAATATATTTTTTATAAATCTAGTCAGTGCAATTATTTTTTAAAACAGTTTCATTCGTTTATCTCAGAATATACTAAAACGGCACATAGGCTTAATTATATATACAGCGATGATATATATGTATGTTTCCAAAACTGATGTGTGAAAAACATGCATGATAAATAAAATATTTAAGGGAACATATTAATATTTCTCAAAACCATATTTCGCGCTTCTTTGGCCATCAAATTGTTATAAAATATGCTTCCAACTCTGTAATTTTCTTATTTTTCTGCACTGGCCGATCTAAATTGCCATATTTGATTTTATCTATAAAACGTGCGTTAAAATTTTACAGGTTAATATTTTACATTTTATGATTACTGATCATGATAAGGCGTGACTTGGGAATTAAAATTGAACTCACTTTATTATTTAAGACATTAAGTCTACTTTATTTGGCACGCGAACATTTTGTTGTTTATGATTATGTACATAAATGTACATCACAATACTTTTAGCGGGCAGGTCTTATACACCAAGAGAAAATTTATTTTCTCTTTAATTTAAATCTTGTTAAAATGGTTAGTGAAATTAGATGTTACTTATTACAACTAAACCAAAGAGGTAAATCAAATCTCGTCATTGATGACGACTATTCGAAACAATTAGAAGGTCGAGCATTGCTGAGTGTGTGATGCTAACAAGGCGCCGCCCCACACACGGATGGATATGTTTCCAGGACGTCCAAGTTTTCATATAACCAGTCAGATCATCTACCCTGACTGCGCCAAACTTTTTGGGAAATTTGAAAAATATTGTAAGTACATTGACATAAGCCGAAACTGTTTCCGATCTGTTTCAAATCGAATCAATATCTTGATATGCTAATCGAAGTCATGAAAACTGTGTAAAAAATTAACTCGTAAGGCCGGCGCCACCCTGAGCGTATCTTACACAGCGTTTTTTCGGTCGCATCAAATCGGCAAAGCAAATGGAACGACCGATGATCCGAGTAGTGTGTTCGATAAACGCATATTGTTGGAAATAAATGTAGCAGCATCAAAGACACATCTACGCATAGACGTAATATACGCCTAGTGTGACGCCGGCTTTAAAACACCGTTTTCATTATAAATACTTTATATGCGAGGTCTCGGTTCCCATTTCATTGTATTGACTGTCATTTTACAGAATAACAACTTGCTTTTGTTTTGTAGCATTTAAATATGAATTAAATTAAAAAATTAAAATTATGAATTCTAAATCGTCCGTGATTTTAATAATTTTAGAATACCTAGTGCCAGAAAGTAGGCACTTACCCAAACATCTGAGATAAATTTGAATTTTTTGTGTACGTTTGTGTATGTTTGAAAAAAAAGTATGTAAGATTATGTTATCATCGACATCAAGTCGATGTGCAAAATTTCAGCTCGATTGGATGACGGGAAGTGATTTTCACTTTCACGATTTTTCCACATTCACTGCGGCGAAGTTAATATAGAAGATTTAGAGAGAGCAGGAAGTTGCGTATCTACTTTAAAATTAAGTTTTACACATTATGAAAACTTAATAAAATTAATCTCATATTATTGATGGATTTGGCGTTTACATTATAGAGATTCATGATGATAGATTATCATTGACCTTAAATAATATTATTAATATTTAAAGCATTTACTTTGTGGTTAGACATAATAACAGAATATTAGTAAACTTAGTAAAAACCACTACCAAATTTACGGTCTACCGGTTTCGAGACGTACCCGTCTCTTCGTCAGGACCAACACTACACTACTACATTTACAACACTATACATCCCAACAATAATATTGTAAAACTATGACCACTATTGTTCACATGCGTGTTAATATTGTCAGAGAAATTGAACTACTGAACAATTCAGGGATCTAACGAGATAATCTCTCTCTCGTTAGATCCCTGAATTGTAGACGGGTATGTATCGAAACCGGTAGACCGTAAATCTGGTAGTGGTTTTTTACTTAGTTTACTAACATTCTGTTAATATTATTACAGATATTAATTAATATCTATAATAAATAATATTAAATTAAAAAACCCTTGAAATATCCATTAGCTTCACTTTATATTTATTTGTTTTGTTTTTCAATATTCTTAACACCGTATTATTACAATTTTAATATCCATGAAATGAACTGATGTGATTACTCCTCCCATAAGCACGAGCGTCAGCTTTTTTATGGCGAGTAAAACATTTTTTATTTTATGAATATATAACTGAATTAACAAAATTATGTACGTACTATGATACGGATATAATAAATAAAAATAAATATCTATTCATGATTTCGGTATTTTAACATTCCTTATTATTTTTATTCGTGACTATGCACCCACTAAACTTGACTCGAGTGTAGTTTGCCGTTTTAATACCAGAAAGGTTCTCAAAACTCTCTGAATATATAATTTATATGTATATATTGTTTTATCAAAACTGCTAACCTCACTTTTAGAGGATCATTTAAGCTGTGATACTTGACCCTAAATCATATCTGAATGCAAACTTGTGTAACATTGTACGTAATAGACTACATTCATTTTGTTTGAAGAGGTTATTAAATGCACATTTGTTACTAATTTATTTTATCAAATTGAAAATAACAAGAAAATAAATCACCTTCATTAAAGATATTCCCTTATTTTGATCCCTCCATCTCCCACCAGCGAATTTAATAAAAAAATAAGTAACAAACAAATAAATTTTTCAAATAAATTTTCTAGAAATTTTTCCATAGTTAATATGCGAAAAAACAAAAAAAAAGGCAAGAGCTGTAAATACATTTTCAAAAAAAATGGCCTACTTTTAAACAAATTAGATTGTGAATTCTACATATAAACTAAATCAAGTGTGTGCAAGAAATATAATTTATTTATTGTTGACTTTTTCAATGAACGATTTATAACTTTCTGGTGACATATTTAATAATGAAATAAAACATGACTTGGTATACACCAAACTAATAATTTTTAAACGTCTACCAGTTTGGATACTATACTGTATCTTCCATCAGGACGGACGCCCAATGATTTTTCTGTAAAATTTGTAATAGTCAAGTGTTATGTGGGGGTATGTCTTCAATTGTGGTGGTGGTGAGGGGTGGAGTTTGTTAGTGGGACCTAGAATTGGAGTTACACCCCCGCCTTACACTTGACTTAATTAAATATAATTTATGGAAGTTATTTTGCACCCGTCCTGGTGAAGATATAGTATAGTATCGAAACCGATAGACATTTAAAAACAATCAGTATTGTATATATAAAGTTCGTTAGTTTTCTCAAATTAATAATGTAATTTATTTGTTTTCAAAACCTCAGATGATGTTTTCGAGAGTTTTCAAAATAAAAAATGATCACAGAAGAGAGGAGAGTATATGTCTTCTCATATAAGCTTGCAATTGAGTTAGTGTGGGTACAGTGCGTAACACGCGCACTGTTTCGTTGGGTTAAGTTTACGGATAAACTTAACACAACGAAACAATGAGCGTATTATGTACTATACCCACACTAACTCAATTGCAAGCTTATATGAAAAGACCTAACAAAGATGCATTCACAGTATTCACACAATAGTAGTGTTGCGAAGCAGTCGCACGCGCCAACCATAGTGAATATTGATCGTAAAAAACAATCTCATCAAAGATAATACGTTAGTACCGGCCACAAAGAATCTATAAAACGAAACAACGAAATGCTTGAGTCAGTCAAGTAACCTATCTCGGATATAATGGCATTTATTGAGAGAATTATACTTGTAGGAATAATCGTTTTCCTCGCGCCACGCGGAGTAAGTTGACAGACATTTACCAATTTACCACGCAAATATGTGGATGCTATATATGTGACGTTAAGTATCAAACTATGACACCTCCATTTTCATATTTTTGAGGTAATATAATCACATTAAAAATATAATATTTTATAATAAATGTATTTTCACAATTCAAAATTTTTTTAATTCTTAAGGATATTTCATGATTCGGTTTCTTAAGGCGATCGTCTGGAAAAGTGAATAAATTTCACGAATTTTCTTTAATAAATCTCCGGCCGTCCATGGGGCTTGTTCTGCAGGTCGAAATTTCCAGAACGAAAACGTTGGAACCAAAAACGCACTGTGTTTTCTTTTGCGGAACCGTCACCATACACATCATTAATCCTTCGAGCCGTTTCTGCAGCACTGGTGCCACGGTGGAACTCGTACTCGTAAATAACGCGATATTTCAAGTTTTTCATTTTGTAAACTGAGTGACGCAAAGAAAAAAACAATTGAGGAAAAAACAAATGAATTATAATTTTCAAAACACAAATACATGAGTAAATAGCTGTATAAATTTGGATTTGGAATTCCTAACCAAAGAGAAGATATTTGAGATCAAATTTGCCAGTACGGCAAAATGCCAATTTCATATGTAAGGACCTAATATATAAAAATACTAAGAAGTTATGGGAACAGACAGACAGAAAGACAATGAAATTATTATAATTGGGATAGGCCAGACAAAATACACTCGGGCCTCGTATAACAAGGTTATATGGTTCCACAAAAACCTCGTGTAATACAAATCCGTGTTATACAAGGTTTGAAGTTCATACAAAATTAGGGTTTGTGTTCCAAAAAAAAAAATCGAAGATAGTTTATATGAATATGATTTTTTTTTTAATAAAAATATATAAATTTACATATCTTTATATAGGATCCTTTTCATTATTATTTTTTCTAATTTAATAGCCATTCCTACCCCTCATTTATAGTTTTTAATGTGAAACATGTAGCTACCTCGCTGCAACTGCTTTCTGAGTCATTAATTGTGGTAGTTTCATTCAAAATTTCGATTAATTCTTCTTCGTTCAACGAACGATCCTCCAATATTTTTTGAATATCATGGATATCCATGTCATTAAAACCTTCTCTAATACCACGACAAATATTAATTGTCCTTTGGTATTCATCTTCTATTGGTGGTAAAACATTTTCTCCGGAGACTACTTCTGGCCACAGCTTTTTCCAACAAGAATTTATAGTTGATTGTTTTATTTCTTCAGTGGATGCAGAAACAATATCGACACAATTTCGAATAGAATTTTTTTTCCATGCTTGTGGAAGTGTTAAATTTTCACTTTGATCGATGTCTTCTACTATTTTTTCAAATGTTCGACGAGTGTAAAATGCTTTAAATGTTAAAATTATATCTTAGTCTAAAAGCTGGATTATAGATGTAGTGTTAGGCGGTAAAAATAATATTTCAATATTAGGATGTTTTAAATCTTGAGGATGTCCTGGCGCATTGTCCAATATTAATAAAATTTTAAAATCAAGATTCTTGTTCTTCATATAATCTCTTGCATCAGGTGTAAAACAATTGTACAACCAATCTTTAAAAATAATACTTGTGGTCCAAGCCTTTTCATCATGACTCATGGCATGTTCTGTCATGGACGCAATTTACAAATCAAACATATTATATAATTCATTTATTTTTCTGAAACCGTGTTATAAAAAGCGTGTTGTACAAAAAATATGCCAATTTTTACATCCGTGTTATATAAAACCGTGTTATACGAGGCCCAAGTGTATATGATTTTGTTAAATATTGTGCTTTGCTTTCCTCGCAGCCTCATCTTCCGCACGGAACCTTCTTGCCTCCTCTAGCATGCGGTCGATGTTTCCCTTTGACAATCTACCCTTGTCATTCTTGATAATAATGTTGTTAGATTTACCAGAGCCTTTTTCCTTGGCAGATACACTTAGAATTCCATTGGCATCTAACTCAAACGTGATTTCAATGTCGGGCACACCACGTAGTGCAAGCGGGATTTCTGTCAAGTCGAAGGATCCCAGCAAGTTGTTGTCCTTAGTCATGGCACGCTCACCTTCGAACACCTGCACTGTGATTACCGACTGGTTGTCAGCGTGCGTGGTGAATTTCTTCGTGTACTTGCAAGGAATGCGGGCGTCGCGTTCCACGATGTTGCTCATCTCTCCTCCAAAAGTCTCAATGCCGAGAGATAACGGCGCAATATCTACTAAAAGCACATCTTGTATTGTCGAGTCCAAATCGCCGCTGAGAATCGCCGCCTGCACAGCCGCTCCGAAAGCGATTGCTTCATCAGGATTAATATGGAGGTTTAATTTCTTGCCGTTGAAGAAGTCTTGTAGAAGTTTCTGAATCTTGGGAATTTTACTGGATCCGCCAACCATCACCACATCATGGACGGTCCCTTTGTCCATCCTAGCGTCATTCAGCGCCATCTCCACAGACCGGAGCGTACTTTGGAAGAGATCTGCACACAACTCCTCGAAACGGGCTCTCGTCACTTTAATATGTAAATCTTTTCCCTCATACAGGGCATCAACCACAATAGTCGTATCTGTAGTGGAAGAAAGTATTCTCTTGGCTCGCTCAGCTTCTTTTCGCAAACGTCCCAATGCTTTGGGATTTCCGCTTATATCCTTATTGAACTTTTTTTTAAACTCCTCAGTTAAATAATTCACCAGCCGGTTGTCAAAGTCTTCACCTCCCAGATGTGTGTCCCCAGCTACGGCCAATACTTCAAATCGAGAGCCCTCATTAATACTCACTATGGATATATCAAAGGTCCCTCCACCCAAATCGAAGATGAGCACATTCAGCTTGTCCTTCAAGTTTGAGTCCAGCCCGTAAGCCAGTGCTGCCGCAGTAGGCTCACTGATGAGGCGTAGCACATTGAGCCCGGCAATTGTGGCTGCATCCTTGGTAGCTTGTCTCTGAGAGTCATTAAAATAAGCTGGCACAGTTATGACCGCATCCTTCACACTGTGGCCCAGGTAGGCTTCAGCCGTCTGCTTCATCTTGTCCAAAACCATGGAGCTGATCTCCTCAGCAACAAAAAGCTTCTTCTTCTCTTTATACTCTACTAGCACCATGGGTGTGTCCCCTGAAGCAACCACACGGAAGGGCCAGTGTTTTATGTCATCCTGTACTGTAGGATCGGTAAACTTGCGTCCGATGAGCCGCTTGGCATTGAATACAGTGTTACTGGGGGAAATTGCCCCCTGAGTCTTGGCCGCATCACCCACCAGCCTCTCACTCTCAGTGAAGGCCACACAAGATGGTGTTGTCCTTCCTCCTTGGTCGTTTGTGATGATCTCCACTTTCCCATGCTGCCACACTGCAACACAGGAGTACGTGGTTCCCAAATCTATTCCAATTGCCACCATTTTATATTTAAATTTATCACTGATTATTGTAATATATTCACCGAATTCACTATTGTGTTTGCGGTTCGTGTAAATGTTTGCGTGACTACTGAAAGCAATTGCTTAATTTAATTTATCTTATCTTTCAGTTAATTCAAGATTTCAGTTATCTCTTCGCTTTCAGGAGTATTCCACCAATGAAATTTCGAGCCATAGAAAATACATATATTTACACATAATATAGAGAGCTCGTTTAACTATGTGAAACTTAAATAATTCTAGCAATTATTGTGACTTTTATAATGGCTTAAAATCCACATGATAAAAATTTTGGTAGCACTGAAATAGTATAGAATATAAGAAATAGCACTAGAAATGAATGAATCAATTTTTTTGTATTTTTATTTTGATTTAATATCAAGACGTTGGTTCGAACCTATGTCAGTAGAGTGATGAATTACATTCCTTAACTAAATGCACTAGGATGTAACATTATTCTTTTATAGTGTTTCTTTCTTTAGAGATGTGATAGAGAGATAAAACAGTTCCGCAAAGATATTGTTAAATAGAATTAGAGCAGAAATCGATAAACATACTTCCTGGAAGATTTTTTATGAGATTATTTTATATATATATATAAAGATTATTTTACAACCCATTTTTTTATATTGTTTAATAGATTGTGAAAGCGATAATATTTGATAAATATACACATGATTATTTTTGCAGAAATCAGGTGCAGCTTTTATCTAATCCCCGGCCTATCTCGTGTGGAGGCTTATCTGGACGGATAGTGTCGAATTGAAATTCTCAATTATAGTAAACAGATAATAAAACAAAAAATAAAACAGATAAGAGTCCGAGAATAATAGGTGTTGTTAGGTGAGAACCCAAGATTCGACAGGACTCCGGTGCACTATAATAGTCCCTAATAATTATATTTGTTCCCTGAAGACTTCTCTGGACTCGGACATGGGAACATCGTGCAACAGGAAATGCATCAATTTTGCATTATTTTTATTATTATTTTTATTTTATTACGCTTCAACAGTCCAAGAGGCCCAATTACAGAAGCGAAATATATCACAAAACACCCAGGCTTAAGTAAATCACATAGATTAATTGTGACTTCACTGAGAATCGAACCCGGAATCCTTGGCATGTGAAGCCAGTGTCATGCCCACTGGGCTACGAGGGTTGACCCATCTTGCGGCTGAGTTCGATGTGGCTGCTCGCTGAAAGCACATATGCTATCGACCTTGTAGATGAACTACGGCTAAAATTCTTCTTTTTTTTCTTGTGCCCCACCATTGTGACCTAGGTATGCAGTTGTCTCCTCCGCCCTAAACAGGGGCCAGAGGAGCCCGGGGCACATTTGACGGGCACATTTCGGACGACCTCTAGTGTAGCGCTTCCAGTTCTTGCGGGGGTTTTACCTGCTGATCTACTGGTACTGGAAACGGCTGCTTGCTGCACGCTGAGGAGGGGTCTAGAGGTGTTGCATCATGGCCGCGCCTTTAGGCCCTCAGACACTATTACGTTTAAAGAACTCTATGCAGGGCTTAGGCGTGAGACTAAGAGTCTGGCAGGAAAGATGGGATGCAGCGGTTCAGGGACAGTGTATACCTTCAGTAAATAATCTTGCCATTTAATTGAATCTTCCAGGAATATTTCTGATCAGTTATTCTTATGTGTTACAATTGACTCTAAGAAACTATTAATTGGTTTTATATACATTCCTCCTTCTTCATCTATTGATACATATAGGGCTCATATAGAACTAGTAGAAAGAGTTTCTAACAATATAAATTCAATTTTCATTTGTGGCGACTATAATGTACCTAAAGCAACATGGATAAATGATAAACATGGTGTAAAAGCAGAGTCCAATCACCCCAATAACAGCAGAATTAGCTAATTCTTTTGCCTTTATGAACATGTATCAATTAAATTATATAACCAATTGTTCAGGGTATTTATTGTTTGGATTTAATTTTTAGTACCATTCCCAACATAAATGTTACTGAATCTATTGATCCGTTATTACCTATTGATAAATATTATCCACCACTGAATATAAATGTATCTTATGCATTTAATATGAATGTTCTTAAACCTAATGACTCTGTATACTATACATTTGACATTGGTGACTACGATGGGTTAAACCACTATCTCGCATCCTTTGATTGGGATCATTTTTTTACTAATACCAAGATTAATGAGGCGGTTATAAAATTTAATGAACGTTTATTAAATGCGATTGATCTGTTTATCCCTAAATCTAAATATGTCCAACCTAAATTTCCAAAATGGTTCAGCTCATATCTAAAACATTTAATTTTCGAAAAAAATAAATTTCTTTGTTTTATCATAAACTTTATAAATTTTCTGGAAATCTTACATATTATCAAAAATTCTCTCAAATTAGAGAACTGGCAAAAATTGAAACAAAAAGTTGCTTTAGTGCCTTTATAGAAACTACTGAACATCAGCTGAAGGATAATCCAAAACCTTTTTGGAAGTATGTCGCTCAGAAGAGCATCTCTCGCACGGCCGGCCGCCGCTCTTTTCCATTTACTGGCGGTGGCCCTGGGCGGGCCCGTGTCCTTGATGGTCCCCGCCCGGGCGGTGAAAGTTTCCGCCCTTCGCTGAAGGTATTCGTTCCGTTCCCAGCAATATTTGTTAAGATGTCGCCCCGGGCAGTACTGGCACCTCGGAGCGCCCCTCGGTTGTTGGCGATCCGACTGCTGCGGCGGCCTCTGCCGCGATCCGCCTTCATCGTGACTGCTGCGGTTCCACCTGCGGGCTTTGTCGCCCGAATAACGGTTCTCTAGGGAAGTCGATGGCCGTGACCCTCGCCTTCAGCGTCTGGGAAGTGTACTCCCCGAATACGACGCCAGCCTCCAAAATGTCCCGATATCGGGGCCTCATTAGGGCGATAAGGTCCGCGCATGCTCCGTCCATTGACACACCTCCATTTAATCTTTAATGGCTTCTTAAAGGCGCTTCCTCTGAAGGAAACTGACTCCATTTTCGTCCCCGCTCTACTGGTCTCCATAGAGGCTGACTAACAACGACAATCTCGCCACCTCTGTCCCATAACAGCGCCTCAGCTGGGCGCTGAATTCCTTGAATATCCATCTCCCGCGTGAGTGTGGTTGCCATCATCTCTTTGCCTCGCCACGCAATCTCTCGGTACACCTCTGTACCTGGCTCACCGGTGCGCATCCGGTCGCCTTAAAAAAATCCTCGCACGCTTTGAGAAATGTTTCGGGGTCCTCCTCGGCCAAACCACTAAAATGGTTGTCGAGAGTACGCGGGATACACGATGACCGCATCAGCGTGTATCCCTGCATGACTGCATGCCCCGCCGGGCGAGTAACGGTGACGTCTCGCACATCGTCGACTACCATGGTCCCGTTCCTCACGCTTCGTGTCCTATTTTTCATAATACGACGACGCAGTAAATGCAGTTAAATTTAAAACTTAAGAGTCAGCACAAAAAATATATTAATGTTTGGTATACAGTACAATTTTTTCAGTCAAAGCCGCATATTTGCCAAACTATATCGTACAAAATAAATCCCGGCCGAAGTCAAAAGCACTGTTAAAATTGTTTACACTCAAAGCAAAGTAAAATGAAAACAGATCGTAAACTATTACTGATAGGTTGGCCCCCCGTAATAAAAATATAATGGCGTGATAATTACGGTTCTAGTGACCTAGTAACCTAGTGCTTGAAACGACCCTTCTAGAGTACCTACAATTGTTTGTCCGTTCCGCTGTTAGGATTTGGGAACCAGCAAAAAAAGGTAGATTTAGGTTAATGTATAGATTAAGATAAATGTATAGATAGAGACGTAGTTTATAATTTGAATGTGTAGGGAATTTTCGTGGTCAATGGAATGAAAGAGCGATATGCTGTTACTGTTTATTTCTTCCCGGAGATAGGCCCCGGAAGCAAGTTAAAGTGTACAAGTAATATTTTATGTAATGACGAACAAAGAAATAGAAACAAAAACGCGGAAGTCTGCCCGATCTTACGGCAGAAGCCCGACTGGTGTGGTGTCGCCAAGTCCCTAGCTCGACCCTTTTGTTTATATCGCGGAGATTTTTATTATGTTAATATAAACAAAACTCTGGGTCGGGCGATAGGTACATGGCACAGGGTTGAACAGGTACCGCTACAGCACTCCCCTTCCAGCAGCTTCCTCGATGGGTGGAGTGGGTGCGAGGAATGCTGCGATGCTAGTTGTTCGGTGCTCCGCGATGCTCAAGTTTACTGTTGGCTGTTGCTTGTTGCGAGCGCCCGACAACCGCCGTCCGATGAGTCGTGGACGCATGGTATGCCGGTGCTCGCAGGTGAGAGCGCGCGGTGAGTCGGCGCTGGTTGAGTTGGCAACGCTCAGTGAGTCGGCGTTGCTGGTGATGGTGATGGTTGAATGCAGGCGGAGAAGCGTGGGCGGCTTGTATCCCCCGGGGCACCCCTGCGTTGATGGTTGGTGCTCTGTGAATCGGCGCGGGTTGTTGGTGCATGGTGGGTCGGCATGGGTTGCTGGTGCACGGTGAGTCGGCACGGGTTGCAGGTACATGATGAATCGGCACAGGTTGCTGCGAACGCGCAGTGAGTCGGCGTTGCAGAATGGAACGCACAGTGAGTCGGCGTGTTGGCGCACGGTGAGTCGGCGCTGGTCGCTGGTTACGAGCGCCCGACAACCGCCGTCCGGTGAGTCGAGGACGCATGGTATGTCGGTGCTCGCAAGTGTGAGCGCGCGGTGAGTCGGCGCTTGTTGACTTGCCAACGCTCAGTGAGTCGGCGTTGCTGGTGTTGTTGGTGACGAATGTCCGACATCCGCAGTCTTGTAGTTGAAGATGCTGGAGATGCCGGTGCTCGCCATTGTGAGCGCACAGTGAGTCGGCGCTGGATGAGTCGGTTGATGAACGGCCAGGCTTAACATTTGGTTATGCAATTGGCCCCTGTTTTGCTGCTTCCGCCCGTGTCCTTTGTCACATCACTGTTCACTTGAGATCGCGTCTTTCATCCGTCGGCTTCCCAAATCGAAAATAAACTGTATCACGTCGGGGTCACCACTGTTGTGAATGTTCGTGGTCGATGGAATGAAAGAGCGATATGCTGTTACTGTTTATTTCTTCCCGGAGATAGGCCCCGGAAGCAAGTTAAAGTGTACAAGTAATATTTTATGTAATGACGAACAAAGAAATAGAAACAAAAACGCGGAAGTCTGCCCGATCTTACGGCAGAAGCCCGACTGGTGTGGTGTCGCCAAGAATCCTAGCTCGACCCTTTTGTTTATATCGCGGAGATTTTTATTATGTTAATATAAACAAAACTCTGGGTCGGGCGATAGGTACATGGCTCAGGGTTGAACAGGTACCGCTACAAATGTATAGATGATAACACAAAAATGTCCATATGTAGAGAGGTTTCCATCCTTAATCTTAGCCTGCGAAAAAGTAACGCAGGTTGTAAATATATGTTAGCTATATTAATAAAAAAAGTTAGGTACCTACTAAGTGCTAAGATTTTTTATGATGATAAAATAATTGTTAAGGTAATTAGTTAAATAGATTATTAAATAATTATTTATATTACAATTTAGTCAAATGTATTTATGTAATTAATTGTATGTATTGTTTTTATCAGTTGTACTAAATTTTAAGGTGTTTATTTTTTAGTTAATTAAAAGTAAAATAAATATTAAGGGGTGTGGTCGAAAATTGGGCCTATCCAATAAGGGGTCGGCGGAGTACGAAGGGATTGACCAGACGTGGGGAGGCAGGCCCACAGCAGCCAAAACTCTATTTAAAGCACGGATGGTCCCTCCCCCAGACAGTTGAAACCCGGAGAGAGGACATTTGAGACTGGAGAGTTGAGAGAGGACAGTGAGACTCGACGGTTGAAAGTGGAATATGACCAGTGAGGGTTGAAGTGCTCCGTAGGCGAGAGTGACAAGATGCCTACTGGCCGTTGGTGGAGCAGAAGTCGTGAGATTCAACTGGTCAGTGCGACAGTGGCCATGCAGAGAAGCTCCGCGGAAGACAGAGAAGTGTCTCCAGAGGAAACGGTCAGCGACCGTCCAGTGGACCCCTAGAACGAGGACTTAGAAGTCTATCAACAGCGGCATCAGGTGGATTGAGTAGCTTGATACTACCGCTGTTATAGACAGGTCCAGAGGAGGATGATAGGATCAGTGGATCCGGTTATCAGGGCGATAACCAGGCATGTCGCATCAACATCTACGCTCATGTTTCGGGGACAATGACGCGGTCATTTGACGTGTACACACCAGGACTCACATATCACTTGTTGCGGAAATGTTACCCGATGAGGTTATGATGACAGCTGTGCATCTATTTACACTTGTCGCCCGATGAGGTTATGATGACAGCTGCGTATCTATTTATTTTAACGAGTTTATCGAAACGTAAGAGGAGAAAAAGGTGGTGGGTGCGAAACTATTTACTGCAAAGAGAAAGAGGGATGGATATTCTATGCGATCTTCGAATATCTGACGGATCTTTTGTCAATTTCACTCGAATGACAACAACTGGTTATTACAAATAATCGGGCCTTCCATAGCCGAGCAAGACAATATTAAGGAATGCTGTTAGCCCTCACATCATTTTTTTTTTGAAAGATTTTGTTGGCACAAGTACCTATATACAAGAGAGGTATTCAAACACACATTCGCTGAACTATCTATGGAGTTTTATTTTATGTGCATGAAATAAGATGGTGTCTGATTTTTATTGAGGCCTAAGTAATCTACCTACCACGGGAATACTCGTGACAGGCATCCATCATTGAATGCTAACCATGGCATATCTCGTGGCTGTAGTTAATTTAGAAAACGCAGGCGCATGCAGTGAGTACATTGAAGCATGACTTTCGCGTATGTAAACATATAACTATTTAGAAACATCAAAATAAAAGATTTGTGTGACAGAATATTATGATATTTAAAATCTGAATATGTAATGTGATAATAATTGGATAGGAATTGCGAGATACATATTTTAATTTATTTCATTTTTTTCAAAATACACATTTCTTAGAGCACTGGCCGAACCATTTCCTTTCCTTCCAGGTTCTATGGTTATATTATCTTTTAAGGTGCATTTAAGTTTCAGAAATAATTTTTCACATCTAATCAAGTGACAGATTTTTTTTTGTACCCTTATATATATTTGAAATATGATTTACATTTACGGGACATTATTAGAAACAGGACAAACTTTTAGACAAAATATATTATTTTGTTTAATATTGTGCCTTAATATAGACTTGCATTCAGTGCTGCGCTTGCTTCCTCGCTGCCTCATCTTCCGCACGGAACTTCTCTGCCTCCTCGAGCATGCGTTGGATGTCCCGCTGTGACAATCTACCCTTATTATTCTTGATGGTGATGTTGTTAGATTTACCAGAGCTTATCTCCTTAGCAGATACGTTCAGAATTGCGTTGGCATCTATCTCAAATGTGATTTCAACGTCGGGCTCACCAGCTAGTGCAGGAGGGATTTCTGTCGAGTCAAAGGTTCCCAACAAGTTGTTTTCCTTAGTCATGGCACGCTCACCCTCGAACACCTGCACTGTAATTACCGACTGGTTGTCAACGACCGTGGTGAATTTCTTCGTCTGCTTGCAAGGAATGCGGGTGTTGCGTTCCACGACCTTACTCATCACTCCTCCAACAACCTGAATGCCGAGAGACAACGGCGCAACATCTACTAAAACCAGATCTCTTATTTTCGAGTCCCGCTCGCCGCCGAGGATCGCCGCCTGCACAGCCGCTCCGTAGGCGACTGCTTCATCAGGATTAATAGAGAAGTTCAATTCTTTGCCGTCGAAGAAGTTTTGTAGAAGGTTCTGAATCTTGGGAATTCTAGTAGAACCGCCAACCATCACCACATCATGGATGGTCCCTTTGTCCATCTTAGCGTCATTCAGCGCCTTCTCCACAGGTTGGAGCGTACTATGGAAGAGGTCTGCACACAACTCCTCTAAACGGGCCCTCCTCACTTTAATAGAGAAATCTATTCCCTCATAGAGGGCATAAACCTCAATGGTCGTTTCTGTAATAAAAGAAAGTGTTCTCTTGGCTTGCTCAGCTGCTGTTCGCAAACGTCTCAATGCGCGAGGATTTCCGCGCAAATCCTTTTTGAATTTTATTTTAAACTCCTCAGTTAAATGGTTCAACAGCCGGTTGTCAAAGTCTTCACCTCCTAGATGTGTGTCCCCAGCTGTGGCCAGTACTTCAAATACGGAGCCTTCCTTAATACTCAATATCGATACATCAAAGGTCCCTCCACCCAAATCGAATATGAGCACATTCCGCTTGCCCTTCAAGTTTTTGTCCAGCCCGTAAGCCAGTGCTGCCGCAGTGGGTTCGCTGATGATGCGCAGCACTTTGAGCCCGGCAATTGTGGCTGCATCCTTGGTAGCTTGTCTCTGAGAGTCATTAAAGTAAGCTGGCACAGTCACGACTGCATCCTGCACACTGTAGCCCAGGTAGGCTTCAGCTGTCTGCTTCATCTTGTCCAATACCATGGAGCTGATCTCCTCAGCAGAATATTGCTTCTTCTCCTCTTTATACTCTACTTGCACCATGGGTTTGTCGTTATCGTCAACCACACAGAAAGGCCAGAGCTTCATGTCCTCCTGTATCTTGGGGTCGGTGAACTTGCGTCCGATGAGCCGCTTGGCGTCGAAAACTGTGTTGCTGGGGTTCATCGCCACCTGGTTCTTGGCCGCATCTCCCACCAGCCTCTCACTCTCAGTGAAGGCCACATAAGATGGTGTTGTCCTTTCTCCTTGGTCGTTTGTGATGATCTCCACTTTCCCATGCTGCCACAGTGCAACACAGGAGTACGTGGTTCCCAAATCTATTCCAATTATCACCATTTTATTTTTTGTTTTATAACTGATTTGCGTAATATATTCACCGAATCCACTATTGTATTTGCGATTCGTATGAAGATTAGGCACGAGTATTGAAAGCATTTGCTTAATTTATTTTATCTTATCTTTCAGTTTTTTCAAGATTTCAGTTATCTCTTCGAGCCATAGAAAATACATATTTTACACGTATAGAGACCTCGTTTATCTAACTAGGTATGTGAAACTTTTGTAATTCCAGCAAGTATTATTACTTTTATAATTACTTAAAATACATGGATGATAAAAATATCGGTAGCACTGAAATTGTTATATAATAATAATATTTTAATTCAATTTTATTCTATTTTTACTCCCTTTACTCGTGGCGTCTGCTTGCTTGCCGTCGAAAAAACTTTGGATCGATTTTTGACCCCTTTCCCGTGATCCAATCGAGCTTTGCAAGCAGACTCGTGGCGACAATCAAGAAGATCTATCAAATTTTCGTTAAAAAATAATAATAATTATGGTATAATTTTAGAATCTTCAAATTTTTTATGTTTTTTTCATACAAGTTGTATGGAGATTCCGATGCATAAGGTAGACACTAAACCCGAAAATAAGAAAGGGAGTATTGTAAAAACTTCGTTTTTATGGGTTACTTTTTTTTATTTTGATTTCATATCAATTCAAGCCTATATCAATAGAGTGATAAAGTACATTCCTACAAAACTAAACTAAACGCACTAGAATGTGACATTATTATTTTATAGTGTTTCTTCCTTTAGAGATGTGATGGAGAGATAAAATAGTTCCGCAAAGATGTTGTTAAATAGAATATGAGCAGGAATCGATAAACATGCTTCTTGTTATTTTATAACTTATTTTTATATTGTTTAATAAATTGTGAAAACGGTAATATTTGATAAATATATTACATATGTTTATTTTTGCAGAAATCAGGTGCAGCTTTTATCTGATGCCCGGCAATTGGTCCCGGCCTATGTCGTTAGAGGCATATCTTGGACGGTGTCGAATGGATTTCGCAATTCTAGTAAACAGATAATATGGGAGTTTTACCTACCATTAAAACTCTTATTATGTTGCCTCCGTTATCCAGAATATACATGTGAGATAGCATCTCCTTTCCAGCCCGCGTCATCTTCGTGCGTAAGTACCCTCCTTCCCCCTTTCTCCCTTTATTGATAGCCCTGTTTCCGTTTCCTTCATTACCACACCAGGCAGGCGGAAGCCATTTTTGATCAATTAGCTCTCACCAGGCAGAGCTTAAGTATTTTCTGGATAACGGAGTCAACATAATAAGAGTATTAATGGTAGGTAAAAATCCCATATTATGTAGTGCCGTCCGTTATCCAGAATATACATGTGAGAAGTTTTTGTTATCGCCTGGTGGTAGTTCGATGTCAATTGTGATCAATTTACAGGGTTAAAGAGGGCTGCTAAGGAAATTGAACTTTTTATTGGAACTAAAGGGCGCTCTATCTCTTTCCTATAAAACTTTGAGCTGTTTTCGCATTGCCAATTAGTACACACAGTGTTCACAGTGTCAGTACTCGTAGTCAATGTTTTCATTTTATTTAATACCAATTTTGAAATCATACTCATTTTGAAAATGAAATTAAATTGTTTTAAATTCTGTGAAGTTACGCACGGACGGGCGGAAATCGAAATTATTATTATTGGATATGACTATTTTTTCAACAACTACTCCTTTTAACATTTTCCTCGTTTTTTTATTTGCGTTTTATTACCGTATTACCGCTCTATACAATGTGCGGTGTGCCGGTCTGTGATGTGCGATGACTAGCAAAGGGAAAAACTACATTTCAAAATGAAGACTACAACACACACACGTTCACCAGTTTGAAGACTACAAAGTGTACACAACATTTGTAGTAAAAACTACATGAAGTGAACTAATTGTAGTACTACGGAATTGTAGTACAAATTAAGTGAACTAATTTTAGTACTAATGAAGTGAACTAATTGTAGTACTAATGAAGTGAACTAATTGTAGTATCAATGAAGTGAACTACAAAATTGCAGTACGAATGAATAGAATTAATTGTAGTACTACAAAATTGTAATCTGGTTGATTAAGTGCAAATACAAGAGAGATTACCAAGTTTTTCCTACTTTCATAGCACAAGCATTTAGATTATTTAGCCAAAAATAAGAATATTAAAGTTAAAAATTATAATATTTTATGTGCAAACGGAATAGTTTAAGTGATTCTTGTGTTAGTGATAAATGTGTGCATGCTCACACATATTCTTCAGGTAGGTACGGTAGCCGGCAAACATCTTGAAATTTTACGGCGTAGTGGAGGGAAGTTTGCGCATGTACCTTTCCACCAACGAGGCATAAATTTTATCTTCTGCGCATTCCCCTACTACGCCAAAAAATTTCAAGAAGTTTGCCGGCAACTGTATCATTAAATATCTAATAATAAAATATGTTTAAAAATTATATCATATAATTTTATAAGATACAAGAAATGCTTCTTGAAAAGTGTGCTAATAGAAAATTTTTCAAAGGGTTGTTTCGATTTCCAAAAATTTCTTCATTTATCTACATCAACTTCCCAAAAATTTCACATAAAAAATGTACTATTTGAAGTATGTACTTGATGTACCGGAATATGACGCGAACCAGGTTATTAATTTTGTCCTAGGGCAATATCGAAAATCACGCGCCATGTGGTCACAGCCAGGGCAGCCCCGGCATGTTCGATCTTTTGTTCGAGGACGAAATATGTGACCTATTGTTCAAAAAAATAACATTGCGACGGACGATTGCCTTAGGATAGCCCGCCATAAAACATACGAAACAATGAATTAGAAAGTTAGGGTTGCCGAGGGCGTTGGGCATCGCCGAAGACATAAGAGTGCACGGCCTTTTGTTAGGATGAGCAATACGTTCGCAACCTTTTGTTCTTAAGTAACATCTTGGAAGGGTAAAAACGGTAAACCTTTTCTTGCAGCGGGACGTATATCTCTAACCCCGATTAAACAATAGAAAGAACATCTTGGCCAAATGCGAACACATGGGACAACGGTTTAGAAAGCTGCGTTTGTTAGAGAAGTCGCCATTGTTTTGGGAAAGACATTTTTTTAGAAAAACAAGATAATAATTCCGAAAGTCGTCGCAGTAAACTTACTATTGTCCTCGACAGACAATAGAGATGTTTTAGAAAGCGCTGACATACCGATCCACCACATGGCGACACTATCCGCGAGATGTAGGATCGTATAAATTATATTATTATTATAAGGGCGCGAAGATCCCGCAACGCACGACCAGGCGGTCATTATCAATAAAGATAACAGGGGTCAATCAATTAAGAAGGTAGAGGCCGAATTAGAAATTGAGGCAAAGTGGTGAATCATAATATCAATGTAATATGTACCTAATTAATGAGCAACTGATATGTTTAAATTAAGTAAGGTAATGGTAGTTTAGATAACCCAGGCCACCTCTGCAAGTGGATGTTACTCGTTTTATATGTAGTTTCCTCATTTATTCTGTATTCTATTGTTAAGTACCGAAATGAACGGGACATTGCAATTTGAAATAATAACGAGATCATCCCGAATTAATCTAACTTGTAGCAAATAATAAAAAATGTATTGATCGTAACAAAAGGAAAAAAAACTTGATTGTATTATTGCCGACGATGTTTGATATTGATGTAATATATAATATATATAAGAATATTATCTCGTGAAAAAATGTAACACGGTTGAAGAGATATAAGATTCCGACTTTTTAGTCTTTTGAAATCTGTCTGCAGAATGAATTTTAGCACACGGGGTTGAAACAAAATAGTTTAATTAATTGCAAATAAGTAAATGCCGTGTTGGAATAAACATTAATATTACTTTAGATCGAGGCTTTCATGTCCTATGTTTTCATATATTACATACACCTAGTTGAATAATGTTAATTTGTGAGTTTTAATCATTTTTAAGAATAATGTTAATTTGTCATTAGTTATTTAAGCTCCCAATATTGTGTTTTTTTTTATACAAATTTGTAGGTTGTAGGTATATAACCTATCTGTAAACATGCAATTATTGTTTTGATTACTCGTTTAAGCAATATAATTTGTCGGTCTATTTTAAAATAGTTGTTTTAATCTAGTAATAATAAAGCTCAAAAATAATTCTTGTTTGGAAAATTTTCAATTGTCTGCCTGGTGGAATGTGGCTTATATAATTTTTTTAGTGTTCTCTATTTTTATTCTTTTCTTATATTCTTATACCAGGGGTGGAAGAAAGCTGATTTGATAAGATAATGATTAGTATAATGAAAGTCCTAAAAAAAAAAATGTTCTGCATTCAATCCAGCCTACATATTGAAGTAAGAATTTTCATTATTTAGGTGTAAATAATGTTACATTAATTAATTTACGCCAAGTTTTCTTAATTTTTCTTCTAGTAATAAGGTTTAACATAATTTCTTGAAAAAAAAAGTGTCTATCGAATTTGATTATGTTAGTATATGTAAGCATTCCTTTTGGGTAAGTGGCAAAGAAATTACGAAGATGTATACAGAACATTAACATTAGGGGACCCGCTTGGAGCATGTATTCCATGTAAATAGTTTTTATGTTAATTGATTCACTAAGAAATGCCACGATGTCTGTATAATTTTAGCCCTTTGTTTTGTATCTCTATGTCACATATTGACAATTATGTTTGGTCCAACTAAGAAGTACGATAGCTTGTTTTATTTAAGCTAAAATTAAAAATAAAACTAAGTATCAAGTACATGTTGTCATTGTTAAAGAAAAAAAATTAAAAAGAAAAAGAAAGGAAGAGAATATGCGGAGTGGTAAATTTTAAATACCGTCCGGTTTATCATAAAAAAAAAAAAAGAAATAATAATGATTTTGTGGAGGCGTCGAAGATAATCAATGTAAATGATAAGGATTGACCTGTAATGATGTAATGTATAAATAGCGTTAAATCAATGTTAATGATAAGGATTGACCTGTAATGATGTAATGTATAAATAACGTTAAATATTGGGAGGCCTACTGTAAGAATCAAACTGACACTTAATAATAAGATTGATATTGTAATGCATACTTAAGGAATTTTACTATGATCTAATGAAACCCTACGTTCAATCCCATGTAATTAGTCAATAATGGTAGAAATAACTGGTCGATAAAAATATGTCTATCTGGCGTGTCGATTTAATTAAGTATGTAGATGTAAGCAGTTTTATTGATGCGAATTTGTGTTTTCAATTTTCCACCTTTGCCAATTTGTACTGTAATATTTTCCTTAAGTTTAATTCATTTTGCAATGTTTTTTTGGTGACGGGATAGGGATATGAACAGTGAACAAAGCGTTCGTGAAATAACAAAGTGTTTAGGCCTACATACCAGAAAAGCATCGAGATTAGCCGCAAACTGGGAGAACAAAAACAAGATAATAATTCCGAAAGTCGTCGCAGTAAACTTACTATTGTCCTCGACAGACAATAGAGATGTTTTAGAAAGCGCTGACATACCGATCCACCACATGGCGACACTATCCGCGAGATGTAGGATCGTATAAATTATATTATTATTATAAGGGCGCGAAGATCCCGCAACGCACGACCAGGCGGTCATTATCAATAAAGATAACAGGGGTCAATCAATTAAGAAGGTAGAGGCCGAATTAGAAATTGAGGCAAAGTGGTGAATCATAATATCAATGTAATATGTACCTAATTAATGAGCAACTGATATGTTTAATTTAAGTAAGGTAATGGTAGTTTAGATAACCCAGGCCACCTCTGCAGGTGGATGTTACTCGTTTTATATGTAGTTTTCTCATTTATTCTGTATTCTATTGTTAAGTACCGAAATGAACGGGACATTGCAATTTGAAATAATAACGAGATCATCCCGAATTAATCTAACTTATAGCAAATAATAAAAAATGTATTGATCGTAACAAAAGGAAAAAAAAACTTGATTGTATTATTGCCGACGATGTTTGATATTGATGTAATATATAATATATAACGTAATAGAATATTATCTCGTGAAAAAATGTAACACGGTTGAAGAGATATAAGATTCCGACTTTTGAGAGATATAAGATTCCGACTTTTTAGCTTTTGAAATCTGTCTGCAGAATGAATTTTAGCACACGGGGTTGAAACAAAATGGTTTAATTAATTGCAAATAAGTAAATGCCGTGTTGGAATAAACATTAATATTACTTTAGATCGAGGCTTTCATGTCTTATGTTTTCATATATTACATACACCTAAGTGAATAATGTTAATTTGTGAGTTTTAATTATTTTTAAGAATAATGTTAATTTGACATTAGTTATTCAAGCTCCCAATATTGTGTTTTTTTTTATACAAATTTGTAGGTTGTAGGTATATAACCTATCTGTAAACATGCAATTATTGTTTTGATTACTCGTTTAAGCAATATAATTTGTCGGTCTATTTTAAAATAGTTGTTTTAATCTAGTAATAATAAAGCTCAAAAGTAATTCTTGTTTGGAAAATTTTCAATTGTCTGCCTGGTGGAATGTGGCTTATACAATTTTTCTTAGTGTTCTCTATTTTTATTCTTTTCTTATATCCTTATACCAGGGGTGGAAGAAAGCTGATTTGATAAGATAATGATTAGTATAATGAAAGTCCTAAAAAAAAATGTTCTGCATTCAATCCAGCTTACATATTGAAGTAAGAATTTTCATTATTTAGGTGTAAATAATGTTACATTAATTAATTTACGCCAAGTTTTCTTAATTTTTCTTCTAGTAATAAGGTTTAACATAATTTCTTGAAAAAAAAAGTGTCTATCGAATTTGATTATGTTAGTATATGTAAGCATTCCTTTTGGGTAAGTGGCAAAGAAATTACAAAGATGTATACAGAACATTAACATTAGGGGACCCGCTTGAAGCATGTATCCCATGTAAATAAGTTTTTATGTTAATTGATTCACTAAGAAATGCCACGATGTCTGTATAATTTTAGCCCTTTGTTTTGTATCTCTATGTCACATATTGACAATTATGTTTGGTCCAACTAAGAAGTACGATAGCTTGTTTTATTTAAGCTAAAATTAAAAATAAAACTAAGTATCAAGTACATGTTGTCATTGTTAAAGAAAAAAAATTAAAAAGAAAAAGAAAGGAAGAGAATATGCGGAGTGGTAAATTTTAAATACCGTCCGGTTTATCATAAAAAAAAAAAAGAAATAATAATGATTTTGTGGAGGCATCGAAGATAATCAATGTAAATGATAAGGATTGACCTGTAATGATGTAATGTATAAATAACGTTAAATCAATGTTAATGATAAGGATTGACCTGTAATGATGTAATGTATAAATAACGTTAAATATTGGGAGGCCTACTGTAAGAATCAAACTGACACTTAATAATAAGATTGATATTGTAATGCATACTTAAGGAATTTTACTATGATCTAATGAAACCCTACGTTCAATCCCATGTAATTAGTCAATAATGGTAGAAATAACTGGTCGATAAAAATATGTCTATCTGGCGTGTCGATTTAATTAAGTATGTATATGTAAGCAGTTTTATTTTTTGGGTAATAAGTGTTGATGCGAATTTGTGTTTTCAATTTTCCGCCTTTGCCAATTTGTACTGTAATATTTTCCTTAAGTTTAATTCATTTTGCAATGTTTTTTTGGTGACGGGATAGGGATATGAACAGTGAACAAAGCGTTCGTGAAATAACAAAGTGTTTAGGCCTACATACCAGAAAAGCATCGAGATTAGCCGCAAACTGGGAGAACAATAGGGGGCGGAACGGAGGCAACATTGGGTTCAGTAACCAATAGCGTCAATCGGGACCTAGGAGGGATCGAGAGAGACGAATGAACGACGGAGGCGGACATCAAAGGAGCCAATCGGCGAAAGACCAACTGGAGGCTTCCCCTCGACTCCCCGCGACCACACCCTGGGTCGCCGGGGAGAGAATATAAGGCGAAGCCGGCCGCCAAGAAGGCGAGTTGAGTTGAGTTGAGTTGAGTTGAGTGTGGAGAAGCTAGAGATTCTAGCGGTGCCCGTAAAAACAGCATCGCCGATCACTCTAGCAACTCCTGGAGGAGCGAAAGTGCGAACGGCAACAACCGCCATTCGCTACCGAGTGCTGTGACGCACCGCCGCAAACGCCTAAGTATCAGTGCCGCCGCGACGCCGCAGTGTACCACCGCGACGGAGGACCGACGCTCTGCCGACGACCGCCACGACGCCGACGTCAGAAGCCGCCGACGTAGCCTGCACAGTCAGAGGACGACGCCGACGCCAGAAGCCGCCGCCCACCACGAAGCAGCACGAAGAAGACACCTGCCGAACTCTCCGAAACAGGTTACCCCGATCTAAAGACTTTTTCTCCGCCCACCTGGTTCTACCGAAGTGTTAATTTAATCTCGTCACCATCCATTTTAGCAGTAAGATCAGATTTTTTATGTGTTTTGTCTTTTTTCTTTCTTTGTTTATAATTTTGTCCTCTCCCTCTAAATTAGGGTTCGTGTAATTTTTAAATTAGTAACCACTTTGCTGCGTCGTATGTAAGTTAAGATTAATGTTTCATGTAAATTAATTTGCTACAGTGCCCAATATAGAAACTTGTAAAATTGTTTCGATTTTATTATTTTTATATCCCTTCACCCGCCTCGAGATATCAGTGTCCTAGTCAGTCACCTGACGTTTTGATTGTACCTAGGGGAGGGCGTAACCGCCGGCATACGTAGATCTGAGATCTCCCGGCCGGTTTACCACACCGTGATTTAATATCACCTCTGCCCCACCCCCCCCTACTCTGGTATATCATACTCTTACTTTTGATAACTTTGAAGTGTGTGTACTTTGTAGTGTTCGCTTTAAAATGAAGTGTACTACTTGAAGTATGTACATGCGATAACTTTGAAGTGTGTGTAGTTTGTAGTGTGCACTACACTTCAAAAGGTGTGAAGTGTACACTTCAATGTAATATAGTACTACATTGCAGTAGTTAGTACAGAGCCGACCCACCACTAGCGATGACTGGGATGTACCTCTACGATATACCGGAGTGTGTATGGCCGCCTTTATAGGTTATTATTTATTAATTGTTTCACACAGACCTGTTAACCCTGCGTCACCTGCGACGACCCTGGGTCGAAACCGTAATTTGAGGGACTTAGGGACCAACTTTCTTTTTTACTTTTTTCTTTATGCGGATGGATAGAGCTCATTAACCTTATCAATCGTTGTTCTGTGAAATTTTTTCCTAAATTTTATAGTTTGGGCAAAAAAAAAAGTTTTGTATTTTTTGTATATTTTGTTTACCGCTGCCAGCTCGATATTCGGCTCCAAATCCTTGAAGCCCGGCTCCGCTAGGATGGTAATTCTCTTGGCTCGTGGAGGGTGCTTCTTGCGACACGCCAGAGGCGTCGGACTCATGCTCCATTCTCTCCGGCATTTCGCGCCTCATCACTATTCTCTGCAAATCTCTGATTTGCCGAGACAACCTCCGGAGATCGCGGGAGTGGGACGTTTTCCTATCGTCACTCCGAGGGGACGAGTCACTTAAATCACGCTTGTTCGATTTTTTCCCTCTCGCCACTTTTGATCGGTGGCGCGATGCAACTTTACGATGATTTTATCGATGGCGCGACTCGATGTTGCCATCATTCGATCGACGGCGCGACTCAATGTTGCCATCATTCGATCGACAGCGCAACTCAATTTCGTGATGTTTTGCGATAAAACGTCTATCGAGGGGCTCCGAAATGTCACAGCCCTTAGATTGCGCCCAGCGAACGTCCGAATCACTACTTGGTGCCGTCTTTTTCTCCAAAAACACACGAAAGATTTTTAACACGAATTACAACAGATGTACACGTGGCGGAATATCGATGTCAATTGAGCCAAAATGGCTTCCGCCTGCCCGGTGTGGTAATAAAGGAAACGGAAACGGGGCTAACAATAAAGGGAGAAAAGGGGAAAGAGGGTACTTACGCACGAAGATGACGCGGGTCGGAAAGGAATTGCTATCTCACATGTATCGGACAGGTAGATTATGATGGCAACATCATAAGACGATGTTGATGATGATGATGATCCATCTCAAGTCGTCAGAGGTGGCCCTCATTAGGGTCACCGTCCTTGTATGGACAGACACTGTGGGTATGGCAACATGCAGGGACATACAACAGTGGGGATGCAGAAGGCATCCCACCACACGTCCGCGCAGATAGTCGGTGCGGGCGGCGGGTCCGGCGCTGCGATCCTGAAGAGGATAGAATACCGCACCAGCGCGATATGGTGGTATCTCCGGTGGAATGCGTGGACGACTGATCGAGCGACGGACTCCTAGAGGCTGCGATTGGACGTCGATCTTGGGTATGCCACGAGGTGCAGGCGGAATGCCCGTGAGATCAAAGGTCCCCAACAAGTTATTGTCCTTCGTCATAGCCCTTTCGCCCTCAAACACCTGCACTGTGACTCCGGGCTGGTTGTCAGAGTATGTAGAGAATATCTGAGTCTGTTTGCAAGGGATGCGGGCATTGCGCTCCACGATCTTGGTCATCACTCCTCCCGCAGTCTCAATACCAAGAGACAGTGGAGCAACATCTACCAATAGAGAAACACTTATGTCGTAATAAAAAAACACAACAGAGGAAATTTGTATTTCAGGACATGGGATACATTCAGAAAGGAAATGAAAAATTGATTAAAAAAGGACATAATGAATTATTACTTTTTATTATAAAACAAACTACACTAAATCTTTTTTAAGTTCATATATTTGTATATAGGCTTCAGTTAGGGTGATCATCTGGGGCAATATACTGGTGACGTGGAGATCTTGCATTTCACACCTGAAAAATGACAATTTTTTTATAATGCATTGTTTGTTGTTACGATGCAGACAGCCAACTTATTTGAACCTATCTGTGAATTTAATTCCATTTAGATCAAGGGCACATGAAAATGCGTACACTAAATATACAATACAGAGCTAACACGTAAGTACTGTGAGTAATTATAGAGGCACATATATGTATCTTGGGAGGTTTTTTGAGATAGTAAGACAAATAATTATTGAGATAAGAAATAAGAAACAAAGGATTGATCATAACAGGAGACATCTTCTAGGAGGCTGGAGTGGAGCTGATTCAGAAAATACTGAGAAGTAAAATATGAGAGAATTACAGCGAAAAGGGAAAAGGACATTATACAAAAGCAAAAATAATCTGATTCTTTATTAATAATTATGCATTACCACGGAAATTTTTGATATGGCAGACTTATGCCAGGGCAATGCAGAAGCAAAAAACAGGTTTGTGTGTTTCAGTTAAACAATGCATACATTAGGGGCTGGACTTAAATTCACCCTGAAAAATGGTTGTAAATAGCATTCACATCTTTTTGTCCTAAAATAAATCATTTAACAATAACACGACATAAACAATAAACTGACAAAGACACGATGTAAAAAAAGTATTTTGATATATTTCAAGAAATCATTTCGAAAATGCAATACTTATTATGTTAATGCAAAGGTTTGTAATACTAAAGTATATAGACATATTTACTGATCCTACTTGCAAAAAAAATCAAAAAAGAAAGCGTACTTAGGTTTCTCCAATTTTAGGGACTGTGATATATGTATAGATTCCATAAGGTTTGGCAAAATACTTAAAGGATACACAGATCGCGCAATCAAAAAGTGGTTCGCATTGTCAGTTTTTAATTACTTGTTAAAAAAATTCGATTTATGTGACTTAATAAATTGTGTACATTAATTGCGAAAGGCTCTAAAAATTATGTTGAATTAAAAATTACCAGGGTTTGCGCCTTTTTTGTAATGTTATAATTGACGTTTTGGGTCTCGTGTGTTTAAAAAATTCGACTTATGTCTTATTTAGAATTATCGGGGTTTGAATTATTGGGATTTTACTGTATATTTATTGTCAGAGAAAAACATATATGTAAGAACAATTTAAAAATATTGTTTACCATTGTTGGGTCGGATGATGTAAAACGTGCGCCCTATAGGTCCCTTTGTCTGGAGTTCCATCGTGTACAATGTTCCCCACAAGATCGTACACAGTTTTACCATTATGTTGAGCTTTCACTTCTGGAGTTAGTATATCGCCAAAGTCAACATTTCTGAAAAAATAGCAAACGCACAGACATTAACTTCGAACCTGAAATAAATCACAAATGTGAGGTCATCAAAATATCAACTGTTAATTTTTATTTTTATGGAGATAATTTTGAAATATACTTGAATTATCCATTTGATCATCAAATGATTTTACTATTTAATAACCAATTCCAAAGCTTAAAAATTAAATTTAAATTGATGAGAGGTAGACTAGTCACTCTGTAATTAGTATGAAGATGAGAAAGATTAATATAAAGGTGCTATTAACTATATGTACATACATATATCTCTACTCTGCCTAAAAGTACTTGCTCATGTGATGTGTATGTATGATGATCAGGCTTAACACATCGTAAACCTAATAAATATTTGTTGGAAACTCATTATAAATAAATAGTTGTGACAGGTGTGCTTTTTTTATTTAAAAATAAATTAAGTGAAGAAGATATAATAAAATCCAATACTTCTAGTGCCATTAGAACACAGAGGACTATTTTTTATTTGGCACTTCTAAAGTTACCTTAAGATAAATATAGCTTTCATTAACAAAGTCACATCAGTCCCCGAGCACTGTAAATTGGTATATTTTGGGTACATAATTTATGGTCTCCATAATTGCCTGCTATGAACAAACATTTATTCAAGATAAAAAGTCAATTGTGGTCAACTGAACCGTTCTAATTGCGAAATTTTTGGAAGAGCGTATGGTTGGTACTGTTTGCAGTGTTACAACTAGACAGAAGCCAAAACCTGAACACGGTAAAAGATAATAATTACTTCAGTTAGAATTTAAAAACTACAAAATAACTGGTTACAAAGGAAGGCTACAAAAACAAAGGCAGCAATATCCTGATAGCAATGGCATGGAGGTGTTTCTGAGATAAATACAAAAAATCAGTTTACTCAAGGAAATTTCATTGGAATCTAAGAAAGTGACTGCATTCAAAACATTTTTTAATATTCATTTTATACCCCTCATATGTTAATTGAGCTTTAGAAATAGGACTAATATACAGTAATATCCCATTAATTCGAACCCCGATAATTCAAAATTCGCTGTAATTCAAATTTTTTCAAAACCACAGGTCCCAAAAAGTTGCTTTCAACCACGATAATTCGAAAACTCCGATAATTCGAGATAATGTTTAGCCCACTGTGCCATAAATCAATACATTTTCGGTTCACATAATAATTTTTTTTTTGAAATTTAATGAAAAATATTAAAAATTTTTCACAGTTGAGAAAACAAATACATATGTAATGGAAATGTTGCGAACTTGTATTTGCTTATAAATATTGCGTTTTTAAAATAATTTCTTGAAATATGCAAAAATACAGACTTTTTCACAAAATTAATCGCCTTTTTCATGAGTTTTACGATTTTTGGGGAATTTCGCTAACACATTGTGATTTTTCTTTTGGTTCCTTGAATTTCAAATTAACAAAGTCCTACTGTATTTGCATACATTACAGATAAGGAACATAAAATTACTAACTTCACTGGGAAATTGATGACAGTTGGATTCTTCTCCACAAAGAATGTGTTTTTTGTAAACCTTTTAATGTACAAAATAAGGTATGGGGGAAGCTTCGTAATTTCAAATCTCTTCAAAAAATTATCTTTATAAGTTTTATACTCCTTTGCTGTTTGTCCATTGAACTTTGTCAGCAGTTGATGCAAATTAACCTGAAATTAGAGTAATTTTTAGACTGCCACTTATCTAAAAAATGAAATACCACATACCTACATCGTAATTTTTTTACCATGGCATATTTATAAGATTATACAATTTTTAAGTGATGAAAATATTTGACATATTATGTAAAAAAGAGACTTAAAAAGCATATGCATTATGTTTAATTTTCAATATTATTTTTTAATATGTTTTGCTCATTATTTTATCATAAGATTGATTTATATGCATTTTAAAATTTGTCATTATATTAGGTCCTTACATATGAAATTGACGTTTTACCGTACTGGCAAATTTGATCTCAAATATCTTCTCTTTGGTTAGGAATTCCAAATCCAAATTTTTACAGCTATTTACTCATGTATTTGTGTTTTGAAAATTATAATTCATTTGTTTTTTCCTCAATTGTTTTTTTCTTTGCGAGACTCAGTTTACAAAATGAAAAACTTGAAATATCGCGTTATTTACGAGTACGAGTTCCACCGTGGCACCAGTGCTGCAGAAACGGCTCGAAGGATTAATGATGTGTATGGCGACGGTGCCGCAAAAGAAAACACAGTGCGTTTTTGGTTCCAACGTTTTCGTTCTGGAAATTTCGACCTGCAGAACAAGCCCCGTGGACGGCCGGAGACCAAAGTTGATAATGAAGAATTGAAGGCTATTGTGGAAGCGGAATCCATCGCAAAACACATCCGAGTTAGCTACAGGCTGCGGTGTTAGTGATAAAACTGTTTTAATCCACTTGAAGCAAATTGGTAAGGTGAAAAAGCTTGAAAGGTGGGTACCTCACGAATTGAGTGATGCAAATCAACAAACGCGAGTTACTTGTGAGCGTTTGGTGGACTAGTGCTGGTGTCGTTCACTACAGCTTTCTTAAATCTGGCCAGACGATTACGGCAGATGTCTATTGCCAGCAACTGCAAACCATGATGGAAAAGCTAGCTGCTAAACAACCGAGGCTGGTTAATCGCTCTAGGCCACTGCTGCTTCATGATAACGCTAGACCACACACTGCACAACAGACGGCTACCAAATTAGAGGAGCTTCAATTGGAATGTCTAAGACATCCACCGTACTCTCCGGACCTTGCCCCAACAGATTACCATTTTTTCGAAATTTGGATAACTTCTTGCAAAGGAAAAAATTCAACTCCGATGGGGCAGTCCAAACCGCCTTCAAAGATTTTATTGATTCCCGTCCGAATGGTTTTTTTAGTAAAGGGATCGATGAACTACCTATGAGATGGCAAAAGTGCATAGATAGCAATGGTACATACTTTGATTAAATAAATATATTATAATAAAAAAAAATCGACTTTATGTTCCTCCCATACTAAACGTCAATTTCATATGTAAGGACCTAATATATATATTGCAGTTCTTAAACTACGGCGAGTATATACAAAAGTAATACCTGCACAATAGATACCTTTTTGTGACATTAAACACTTCATACAGACTTTTTTAATGTTGGGCATTAATGGTTGCTGCATGTTTACGCTTCTTATCACACCAGGCATTGATGATACTTGTTCTGTAACAAGTTGCCTTACTTCCTGATATAGTTAAATTAGTTACTTTTTCTTAATAGAATACAAATACGGCCGTATTCTGAAAATAGCAATATTGCTATTTCTGTATCTTGACAGTTATTGTATAATTATTATTGATAATGGGCAGGCAGCTTAAGCTGATAGGCCCATATCGCTTGAATATCCTCTCATTTGAATATCCAGCCTGTTATTAAATTGGTTGACACCGGCTGCAGACACAACGCCCTCAGGCAAACTGTTGCACATATTGACCACTCTATTGCTTAATACATGTGCGTAATACATGAGACTTGTTCAACTTCAGGTGATGTCCTCGAAGGCCCACATTAGTGTTTAATGCAAACATATCTGTCATATTAGGAATATTGTAGTAGCCCGATAGAACCTTGAATGTCTCGATGAGTTCACCTCTTGCTCTTGCAGTTTCAACACTCTCAGCCTTTCCGCATAAAACTATGAATTTAGCAAAATATGGATTCCAGATCTGAGAGGTACCTATATTCGAGGAGAGGCCTCACATATGTCTTAGTTGTGAATAGTGGCACCGTCAGATGTTGGAATGATCTTCTCACCAAATACAAAAAAAAAATGGGCCTTCTTAACCACACTCGCTATGTGCTCACACCATTTAAAGTCCTTGGTAATAGTAACACCCACATCCTTCTGCGAGACCACTGACTTAATCAGGCTTTCATTTAAGGTACACTCAATACTTGGGTTATTCTTGCCGACATGGAGAACACATCATTTGTCAACATTAAGACATATGAGCCACTGCTTTGTTGATAATTGATTTAAGTCTCTCTGTAACACTTCATGGTCAGTAAGGGGGTTACCGAAATATTTTGTGTCATCGGCAAAGAAACTCACAGTGGACTGGACAGCAGCACGAAGATCCAAAATGTACAAAATAAAGAGAGTTGATCCCAGCACACTCCCCTGTGCAACTCCACTAAGAACTACTTGCGGTGCAGATAGAGAGTCACCCACTCGGACAGCAGAGGAGCGCTCAGTCAAAAAGCTCCTAATCCATAGAAGTAGTGAACCACGGATTCCTAGATGTTCTAACTTAGCGATTAATCTATTAAGTGGGACTCTGTCGAAGGCCTTTTCAAAATCTAGATAAAATATGTCTATAGGTTCATGGCTTTCAAAACTAGTGGTCCACTTTTCTGTGAGAAGTGAGAAGATTAGTCACAGTGGAACGTCCGGGCACAAATCCGTGCTGATCCAAATCTACAATGCCGTTGTCTTCCATAAATCTTCGTGGTCCTCAGCGATAATTCTCTCCATTACCTTACACAGAACTGAAGTTAAGCTTATAGATCTATAATTGGCTGGATTCAATTAGTCTCTTTTCTTATAAATGGGAGTTACCACTGCCCTCTTCCGATCCGCAGGTAGTTTTCCTTCATCAAGAGACTTTTGCATTATGGTGGCAACAATGGCGCTCAAGGGGCCAGCACAACGCTTCAGTACAACAGAAGGAATATTATCAGGACAAAAACTGATTTTTTCGCGCTTCATAGGTAGGTATTCTCCCTTTATAAAGGTTTATATGATATTCTTCGAATTATTACATATCTTCTAGAATACGCCTGAAAATCAATATTTTCAATTTTTTACTCCTATCATGCACCAGCATATTGTATTTTTAACAATATTTTTATATGAAAGTATGTTCTAAGAAAACAGTTACTGGATTTGGTCCCCAGAGGGATGATTAATTAATTAAGGATTAATTATTTAAGTCTATATAGTCTTCATTTTCTAAAAGAATATCAATATAATAGTGTTCATTTTCTTAACTTAATAAACTGATAAACTTATTTTTCAAAAAAGCTAACGAAATTCCAAGAATATCAAAGTGTTGCTAGAATCAGTCTTCAATATTTTTTTCAGCTATGTGACTAATCCATGCTCAGGCTTAGGCATTTGGAGCTTTAGTAATAATCTTCTTCATTTGACCATTTTCTGCTTGGCTTCCGAAGAAATTTCTTCAACGAAAAAAGGGAGTGCGACTTGTACCACAAATGTTCTATGATCTTTCAAGGCGACATTATCCATAGAGGAAGAGAATGCATGGACCGGATTTTCTCACTGCGCCAGATGACGGAAAAGTTTTTGGCAAAGAACCAAAAACTTTTTTATGCCTTTGTGGATCTCCAAAAAGCGTATGACAGAGTGATAAGACGAAAGTTATGGAAGGTTGTGTCTGAATACGGGGTGAAGACTAAACTCATACAGGCAATTGCATCTCTATACGAAGGAAGTGGTGTTTGCGTGAGAATTCATGGGGCAATCACATCAAGGTTTGATATTAAAAAAGGTGTCAAACAAGGATGTGTAATGTCACCGTGGCTTTTCGACCTGTATATGAATAATTATATGAACGAACTGAAGGAACTAGAATTTGGAGCGAAAATGGACGGACTCACCATATCCTGCTTCTGTACACAGACGATGCAGTATTAGTGGCTAATAGTGAAACTGATCTGCAGTGCCTGGTATTCAAGATGTCCGATGTATGCATGCAGAGTGAACTTCTGATGAATGTCAGAAAATCGAAAGTGATGGTATTCGAGAGAGACGAAAGAGTGACTAAGTGTGATGTAATTGTAAACAACGAATGCTTAAAACAAGTGAACGAGTTTGTGTATTTGGGAAATATGTTTAGTAGAGATGGCAAAGCTGAGAATAAAGCAAAATAAAATAAATAAATAAATAAATATCAGCTGGAGCCGGGAACGTTTCTCAACAAATGAGATTGTGCTGTAATTTATATTTTCACGCATCTTAAGACGTCCGGATCTGACGAAACCTGTTATTACCTTGGAGTAATATGCAGCATGATTTTTGAGTAAGATTTAGGCATTAAAGCGCTATGTGTACCTGAAATCAAAAAGCATCATTTTTCTTTTTTTCTCAAATATTGAACTTCGGTAGCGACCTCTAAAATTGAATAAAAATACGGATTTACTTTTTTCGACGAAAGAGGGGAATGGGAGGGTGACGCGGTTATTTTTTGAAAGTCTAAGAATAAGAACCACCCTACTGTATATACCACAGTTTATACATACAGGTCACGGTGGGTGTGGGAGCAGTTTCTCCTCAGCGCGCATGAGGCTTGCATTTATGATTGCACTATGCACATAAACCGGTTCATTATGCGTGAGCAGATGAAGGTTACCCATATATTGTGGTAAATATTTGTATGAATAATTAATTGCACAATAAACCTAAAAACACCTTCTGGTTGTTGATATTGGGACACCACTCCTTCTCGGAGACGTCTGTCGAAAGTTGATGTTTTACAGCGTTTATTGTTTAAAGCAATTACAATTTTATACAGAATGACACACGGATAAAAATGTCATTATGCTACAAAAATTATACAATGGAAAAAAATATATTACGACGTGAAGTTCTGTTGCTCCCAACAGAACTCGTCGTCACCAGCTTCGCTCAGTCGGAGAAGAATCGGACTCACCCCACTTCTACAATTCAAACTCAGGGTACTTCCGGTGTCGTGTACGCTGCACTTCAGCTGTCTCTCACTTTAACTTATTTTAAGTTGCAACAGTTCAATGACTAGGGTAATACAACGAAACATTATTTAGATGAAGGGGAATTTATTCAAATGAATTTTAAACAGAAATTAATAATGCCACAGAAGGTGACAATTTTTTATGAAGTATTTTTGGGAATTTTGCACATTGAAACCCTTTTCTTTACAATAAATTGAGGTGAAGATTTAATTTACCACGCCTCGACATCAGCGCTAGCGGCCGCGTCATACAAGGAGGGAAAAGACAGTGGAACTAAATACTTTTATACTACTGGCGGTGACGCAGCGCAGGTGTCGGTGCGTGGTAATCACATTCTGCAGATTAATGAACATCTGGGCAAAATTACTATATCACATTTAAAACAATGAAGCTACAATAGTCTGGCACAAACACCGCTTCCGCACGTGCTTAGCAATGTTCCTTTTTTCTAAAACAGCTCGACCTGATGCACATGTTCTTGTATTTACGGAGTCAGATAACACGCAGCTCGCTCCAGGCGTGATGTGAAATTGATTATTAGAGAGAATTTGAATACCAGGCAAGTCGTGGTCTTTATTTTGCTGGCCTCGCATCTGAAGGAGGATTGCTCCCTTATGGGTCCAGAGAACAACCCCGCCCCGAGGCTTTGGGCTGCCGATGCAGATGATTACCGGAACATCACCTCTGCAGCTGCCCCCCAGGCGTTGCAATGGATTCACCTTTCACTCCATGCTGCGTCACCTGGCCATGGCGCGAGCGCTCCCGTGGAAAAACGCTCTATTAAGACGAAAGACATTATTAACAACCAATCATGTAATTTCACATGTTATCTTTATGCCGCTTCAAATTGCGTCTCTCGGAATTAGCTTACCTAATAACACGAGGGTTCACAGAAAGGTTCACATCTTGCGTGCTGAAGTGTCAGATTTCGAATGCGCCATTTTGTAATCTCGTCCCCGCCGTTCGCGACCGCTGTGAAACTATCTGCAGTAGACCAAAGACATTATTTTGTTCCATAGTATTTGCGGTACCTACGCGGTTAGAAATCAAATTTTGGTACCGATAGTTGGTGCGGGGATCGATAAATTCATTTCTTTAGAGGTTTCGCGAAGAGGCGTGACGAACAAAGGTTGCTACGTCACAATATATATATTAGTACGATGGACAGAGGCTTCGGCAGCTCTCAAGGGTAGTAGCAGATTGGAGCTATGTTGTCCGGGGGCGTCACGGTTTATATATCCTCTTGAGACAACGGCTGTTGATGTCTACGGCCTGGCGTTGGCCTCAATTTTCTTAGTCAGCAGAATAGAGCCGTTCTTGCTAATGTAGGCCAACCAACGTCTTGTGTGTGTGTCCTTCCTCTGCAGGGCGCGTGTTATTTTCGCTGACCTGTCAGTCACAGGTGTGGTGCGATGTCTGGGGTCAGAGATTTCCATCCTCTTCGGCGGGAGCGTGACCTAGATTTGTGGCTGTAGGTGTGTACAGAATGAAATCCCACATACTTTATTGTAGAGGGACCGTGCGTGTTGTCTCTGAACCGAAAATTTTATGTTCATATATGAGTGCATTGTGATTAAGTTAAAAGTTTGTTTCAAAAGTGTAAAAGCGCATAGATATAGAAATATGTAAAACGAATGCACCAATAATACTCATATTTGTGTTATCTTGTAATCAAGACAAAAGATTTGCGAAACGCACACGAATTTTCAAGCTTGATTACTGAATGCTCAAATACTTAAACTTATATTTGTAATTTCGCTTCTGTGTGCTTAAGCACATGTTTTTTTAAGTCTGATTTCCAATTACAGGAATAATCGCACTGCGAACATGAAAATAATTTCTCTCCAGTGTGCTTAAGCACATGTTTTTTTAAGTACGATATTTGATTACAAGTATAATCACACTGTGAACATGAAAATAATTTCTCTCCGGTGTGCTTAAGCGCATGTCGTTTTAAGGTTGATTTCCGAATACTGGAATAATCGCACTGCGAACATGAAAATAATTTCTCTCCGGTGTGCCTTAGCGCATGTTGTTTTAAGGTTGATTTCCGAATACAGCTATAATCGCACTGCGAACATGAAAATAATTTCTCTCCAGTGTGCTTAAGTACATGTTCTTTAAAGACTGATTTCCGATTACAGGAATAATCACACTGCAAACATGAAAATAATTTCTCTCCGGTGTGCTTAAGCGCATGTTGTTTTAAGGTTGATTTGTTATTGCAGGAATAATTGCACTGCGAACATGAAAATAATTTCTTTCCGGTGTGCTTAAACGCATGTTGTTTTAAAGTATATTTCCGATTACAGGAATAATCGCACTGCGAACATGAAAATAATTTCTCTCCAGTGTGCCTTAGCGCATGTTGTTTTAAGTTTGATTTCCGAATACAGCTATAATCGCACTGCGAACATGAAAATAATTTCTCTCCAGTGTGCTTAAGTACATGTTCTTTAAAGACTGATTTCCGATTACAGGAATAATCACACTGCAAACATGAAAATAATTTCTCTCCGGTGTGCTTAAGCGCATGTTGTTTTAAGGTTGATTTGTTATTGCAGGAATAATTGCACTGCGAACATGAAAATAATTTCTTTCCGGTGTGCTTAAGCGCATGTTGTTTAAAGTCTGATTTCCGATTACAGGAATAATCGCACTGCGAACATGAAAATAATTTCTTTCCAGTATGCTTTAGCGCATGTAGTTTAAAATGTGTTTTCCGATTACAGGAATAATCGCACTGTGAACATGAGAATAATTTCTCTCCTGTGTGCTTAAGCACATGTTGTTTTAAGTCTGATTTCCGATTGCAGGAATAATCGCACTGCAAACATGAAAATAATTTCTTTCCAGTATGCTTAAGCGCATGTAGTTTAAACTGTGTTTTCTGATTGCAGGAATAATCGCACTGCGAACATGAAAATAATTTCTCTCCAGTATGCTTAAGCACATGTAGTTTAAATTGTGTTTTCTGATTACAGGAATAATCGCACTGAGGACATAAAAATAATTTTTCTACAGTGTGCTTAAGCATATGTCCTTTTAAGTCTGATTTCCGATTACAGGAATAATCGCACTGCGAACATGAAAATAATTTCTTTCCAGTATGCTTTAGCGCATGTAGTTTAAAATGTGTTTTCCGATTACAGGAATAATCGCACTGTGAACATGAGAATAATTTCTCTCCTGTGTGCTTAAGCACATGTTGTTTTAAGTCTGATTTCCGATTGCAGGAATAATCGCACTGCGAACATGAGAATAATTTCTCTCCTGTGTGCTTAAGCACATGTTGTTTTAAGTCTGATTTCCGATTGCAGGAATAATCGCACTGCAAACATGAAAATAATTTCTTTCCCGTATGCTTAAGCGCATGTACTTTTAAGTGTACTTTCTGATTGCAGGAATAATCGCACTGCGAACAGGAAAATAATTTCACTCCAGTATGCTTAAGCGTATGTAGTTTAAATTGTGTTTTCTGATTAAACGAATAATCGCATTGCAAACATGTAAAAATCTTTTTGCCAGCGGTAGTAAGTGTGCACTTTCTTGAAAACTTTTTAGTTTTTGAAATGGACTCTAAAGCAAGCAGCTTTTCATGTTTATGTGAAAACACAGTTAGACTTTCCGAAAAATATTCTTGTTTTCTGAAGATATCTGCAATGAATAATTTAACAATTGTTGAGTGTTTTAATTTCAATACTTAAATATGATAAGATGGTTTGATTAAGCAAAGAGAAAAGCATGGCTAAAACTTTTGACAGTGAAAGGGGAAAGAATATACTAGAGCAAACACAACAATGCTCCTAAGAGATGAGTCAAATTTGGTGTGAAGGAATGGAAAGAGCGGCAGAAAAGAGAATAAGGTGTTAAAATGTTCAAAGAATTTCAAGGACAGTATTTTTTTGATTTCAGGTGGAAAACCCTGACATGGAAAGCAGTAAAATTAATGCTATAAAGTCAATGAACGGAGAAATGTGAATGAGTGAGGACGAAATCCAAGTCAAAGGAGTGAAATATTGTCAGAAAATGTATGAGAGCGAGGAGAATATATAAATTAAAAATGCCGAGATATTCAATGAATGACGAAAATGAAGTGAGTGAAGAAAGTATATAAGAAACAAAAAGGTGGAACTATAAGGCAATCGGTCTATTGAGCTCAATTGGAAAACTTTATGAAAGAAGTTTGATAGAAAAAGTAAGTTTATTGACCAAAAATGAGGTAAGGGATGTGCAAGGCGCTTGTGTGGGTGAAAGTAGATGCATGGATCGGATCTACTCACTAGAGTGTTGACGGGAAATGTTTTTAGTGAAAATTAAAAAAAATGTGTCTTTGTAGATCTGCAAAAGGCTTACGATAGAATTATAAGAAGACGGTCGTGGAATGTACTCTTTGGTAACGGGGTGAACAGTAAACGTGTACTAGCAATTGCATCCCTATGCGGTGGATATACTGTGTATAAGAATCAATCATAATTTTATATAGGAATAGAAGATAAAATTTGAAACTGGATCCGAAGCTATGTCCATGAAAGGCCACAAAATGTAAAAATTAACGGGACACTAAGCCCACCCTCAACCAGCGACTTTGGAATACCCCAATGGATAGTTCTGGGCCCACTCCTATTTATAATATACGTCAACGACATCTTAAAACTTCAAATCTGATCCCTGTCCGATCAATGAGGTCTCCAAGCCTTTTACACACTAAATTTTACAACACCAATCTAGGCTATTTCTCTCCTCTACCTATGATGATGATCAACCAATTTAACGAGATATCGTCCAGAGACTGCAAACCTGATATATTCTTCATGACGCAAGCTCGGTTCCAAAGCGAAATATTCATAAACTTGGTTGACGGTCCCTTCTTCCTCTTTTGGTGTCATGTCAGGTACCCCCAACGTTGACTATCACCCGAGAGAAAGCGTCCCTGTCCTGGGCAGCACGAAACAGCTCTCCAACACTTCTTATGCCCGTCAAGTCGCGTATATTGCGGAGCCAGGAAATTTGTCTCCTTCCAACACCTCTACGACCCTCTATCTTGCCCATAAGAATCAGGTGGAGCAATTCATATTTTTCTCCTCTGAGCACATGACCTAAATACGATACCTTTCGGATTTTGATATTTGTCAGCAACTCTCTATTCACTCTAGCTCTTTGAAGAACTTTTGTGTTGCTGACCATATCCGTCCAGTGTATCCGGAGCATTCTCCGATATATCCACATTTCGAACGCCTCCAGCCGGTTCGTGCTACTCACTTTGAGGGTCCACGATTCCACTCCGTACAGCAGGACTGACCATATATAACATTTGACCAGTCGCTGTCGAAGTTTCAGGTTAAGATTGTCATCGCAGAATATCTGTCTCATTTTGTTAAAAGCAGCTCGCGATGCTTCAATTCTGCATTTGATTTCGGTTTCTGGGTCGAGGTCTTCCGCTAGGATACTTTCAAGGTATTTAAACTTTGTCACTCTCTCTATACCAGCCCCATTCAATATGAGGCGTGCTCCCGTGTGATCTTGCCAACTAAACACCATGAACTTTGTTTTACTCACGTTCATGTTAAGACCCAGTATCAAACCAGCCTCATTAATTCTGTTTACGAGTGTTTGTAAGTCTTCCATACTATCTGCCAGAATGACTGTATCATCCGGATATCTGATATTATTGACGTGTACACCGTTAACCTTGACCCCCAGTTCTATGTCATGCAAAGCCTCCTTGAATACTAGATCGGAGTATAAATTGAATAACATAGGTGACAATATACACCCTTGTCGAACTCCACGTTTGATTGGTATAGACTTTGTTGAGCTAGTTTCCAACTTGATGACAGCTTCCTGGTTCCAATATAGGTTTTTAATAATGTTATGGCTTTGTCATCAATACCACGCTCTTGGAGCATCTTGATGAGGTCCGCGTGTTTCACTCTATCAAACGCCTTTTCATAATCAGTGAAACACGCAAAAACGTCTTTTCGTTGGTCGCGACATTTCTGCAGTAGCACGTCTACTGCCAGTAACGCTTCTCGTGTTCCAAAACCACTCCTGAAGCCAAACTGGGAGTTATCCAAATCACATTCACATTTTAATTTTATTCGTGAACGTATAATCTTTAAAAATACTTTAACACATGACTCATAAGGCTGATCAGACGATAATCCCCGCATTTTTTGGGAAGTGGTTTCTTAGGGAGAGTGATGAATGTAGATTTAAGCCAATCTTGGGGGATGACCCCCGTGTCATAAATAATATTAAACATTAATTGATATAAATTAACTTTGTTTAAACCACTTATTAATAAATAAGTGGTTTAAACAAAGTTAATTTATATCAATTATAATTATGTTACCACAAAATAAATTTGCTACATTTGAAGAAGAATATTAAACAGCTTTAACAAGTACTCAATATTTTTGTCGTCAATTAATTTCAAAATTTCGGTAGGTATTTCGTCCGGTCCACAGGCTTTTTTATTTTTACTGTTAGAAATAGTATAGAGGATTTCAGATTTCATTATTGCTGGTCCAGATTGTAATGCATTCAAACAGACTTCAGGTCTGTTATCGTCAAAAAGTGTACTTATATAGTTTTCCCACGTCTTAGTAATATCAGAGTCATTTAAGATCAGATTATTAGACTCATCCGTTAGACATGCGGGTGTTCGTTTTTTATTCAGGCCAGACAGTTGTTTTACTTTTTTATGTAAGTTGAACGCATCGTGCATTTCGTTTAGTTTCTCTAGTTCTTCGCATTGCTGTTTAACCCATTCCTCTTTTGCTTTTCTAATTTTTTGTTTGACTAATCTTTGGATAACTCTATATTTATTCGGATCATTCATAGCTTTTCTTCTCTGCTCCATCAACTCTAGAATTTCATCAGTCATCTAGCTCTTCTTTCGAACCATTTGACTGCCTTTTAGTTGATCATTACAAATATTATTCATTATGTCTTTGAATTCTTTCCATATCGTTTCAACGCTATCGGTGTTGGTGTATTCCGATATTTGTCGTAGTTTTTCATTAAGTTGATTTGAAAAAGTATTTCTAATTACGCAATTTTGTAGCTTTGATGTGTCAATTTTATTATTTTCCTTCCTTTTCTTAACAACCTTTAGTTTTAGTTTGATATCAACTATTAATGGATTATGGTCAGATCCGATGTCTGCACCCGGGAATGTTGTGGCTCGTTTAATACAATTTCGAAACCTATCATCAATCAAGACATAGTCAATCTGATTTCTTACCGGGTTTATATTCGACACTTCTTGTGGGGATTTCCAAGTATACAATCTACGTTTAGGGAGTTGGAACCATGTGTTTGTTATAATCATGTTATGTTCTTCACAGAACTCAAATAGTCTGTCTCTCCTTTGATTGCTCTCTCCCAGTCCCCAGTTTCCAACTATATTGAGGCGGCGCCCCTCGCCAATTTTCGCATTAAAGTCACCAATAATAAGTTTTATGTCATCGCTTTTTAAAGATCGAATAATTTGTTCAATACCTTCGTACAATTTCTCAACCTCGTCATCGTACGTTGCTTCCGCAGTGGGTGCATATATTTGTATAATATCGATGTTGAATGGTTGGCCTTCTATTTGTAACAGCATGATTCTGTCTGATATTGGCACAAAGTTTTTGACATATTTAACAAAATGTATCGGGACAAATATACCCACACCATTCCTGTGGTTCCTGTCTGAATCTTCACTACCAGAGTAATATAAATTCCCCTTGTGATGCTTATGAATTCCTGTGCCGGACCAGCGCAGTTCACTAATTCCCAAAATATCTATCTTCATCCTTTCCATTTCCCTTATCAAATTATCTAGCTTACCAGGAGCAAATAAGCTTCTTACATTCCAGGTTCCTATACGTACGTTGCACTTCACTATGTTGAGCCGGGAGATTCTCGTCATAGACACGCGATGTTAACATTGGAACCCGTGCACTCGCCGTAAACCTGTTTAACTAGTCTTTATATTATACTCAAAACTGTTAACAATCTATTTATCTCTAAGACACTTTTTATTATTTATTTATTTTTATCTTGAGTTGTGTACCTACTATGTAAAAACTTATTGATTTTTTTATTTATTTATTTTTATTGATTTGCGATGTACATTCATGAAAAATAATTGTATGTAAAAAAACATATTGAACTACTTATTGATCTGCGATATTTTTATATTTTATCATTTATTATTATTAATTTTAAACTAACCGTAAAAAGTGTAGCAAGTGTATTATATATTATCATTTCAAATGTTCACAAAATACTTAAACTTGTACTCTGATGTCACTAAATGACCATCTATTAGGGTCATCATGACCTGTTGACGGTCTGTATATTAAAAAATAAAATAAAAAAGACAGTCAAAAGTAGAAAAAATATATTTTTCCATAGACAATCGTCAATATTCTGAACGATACGCTTACTTCACTGCACGGCTTTTGTCAGTCGGACGGTTGTGTCATGAGACGTCAAAATACTACGCTTGTTTATAAAATGATGACAAATTTAGTAGAATCTTGTTCGCATTGTATAAAAAATGTAATTAATAGTATTATAGAATTATACATTATCAGGGTCTCGTCTGTATCCGGCTCCGGTCCCCGATCCTATTTTCAATACCCGAAGGTTGAAAAAGAAAAAATCGATTAAAAACTACTTTTATCTTAGTTTAGGTAATCTAAGGTTAGTCGGGTTCTGTTAGTATTGAAAAAAATGTATTTCTAGGTCATATTTGTTAGGCTCAGTTAGAGAAGAAAACATTAAAAGGATTTGGTTTCTTTATCGTATCGCAGGTATACGAATCATGATGATGAGTTTTGGGACTTTTGTGATTGTGATTTAAATTATTTTTCAGAAAACGTGCCTTTTGCCAAAGTATCAGTATATCGTCAGAAAAGCCTGTGTCACCCTACATAATATTGTACATTACGACACTTTATGTCGTAATGTAAAATGTCGAAAAATTAATAAAAAAATATTTTATTGACAGATGTCAATTACATTGCGCAGTGCGCATGTGCGACTCTGACCGAGAGTTTAATCTAAAATTTCCGCTCAGAATTCTCTGACAGATTTCGCTTAATCCGATTTGAAACAACCCGTTTTTGAAAAAAGTACAAAAAATTTCAGTTTAAACTCTACGCTTACTTTGATCGAATTTGAAACAACCGGGCCTAAAAAAAGAAGAAACTTTTAAGGCTTATAACCTTTTTAATCTTAAGGCGACTCAATTATATTACATTATATTTCATTTTTGAAATCAGGGCACTACTGTTACCATAAAACAAGACCTCGAGAAGAACTGCACCCAAAGGCTGAACTGGATATTACAAACAGCATCGATGGGAATTTTTTTTTTTGTAACACGTAAAGTCGAGTGTTCTGATTTCAAAAATGATATTTATATGCGGCGCAAAAATTTATTAAAAAAGTTATCACAGTTCAAAGTTTCATAATTTCGCTCACACAAATCGATACAAATCTGACAGTTGCATGTTTTGTAAAACGTAAAGTCGAGTGTTCTGATTTCAAAAATGATATTTATATGCGGCGCAAAAGATTATTAAAAAAATTATCACAGTTAAAAGTTTCATTATTTCGCTCACACAAATCGTTACAAATCTGACAGTTGCATGTTTTGTCTATGACATGAATGACGCCTTGCCGTAGACAGCAGATAAATATTGATTGAATTGTTGACTTTATCTATGGACTCACCTTGTGTGGTGAAGTAAGTACTAAAAGGCAAGAAAACATTATGCTGCATTACACACACGGTTTTAATTGAAGAAGTAATTATATTAAACAAATTTTACACGAAATATTCAATAAATACTTTATTCAGTCAACTACAGAATAAGTCATAAGTACCATCTCCCCGGGAATTTGGCTCGTTACATGTTTATAAAAAGGTGTAACGAGTTGTACATGGATCGAGCCGATGAATTCCTATGATAAGCCGCCAACTTGTATAACCCCCTTTTTTAGGTTAGGTTACGTTTGTTTGTTTGTTTAATTTGATTAAAAACTTAAATTAAGGTTAGGTTAGGTTTGGTTTGGTTAGGTTAGGTTAGGTTAGGTTAGGTTGGGTTTGGTTAGGTTTGGTTAGGTTAGGTTAGGTAAGGTTAGGTTAGGTAAAGTTAGGTTTGGTTTGGTTAGGTTAGGTTTGGTTAGGTTAGGCTAAGTTTGGTTTGGTTAGGTTTGGTTTAATTTGATCACAAATTTCTTTTTAGGATAGCTTCAATTTTTCAAATGAGGAGCAATGATTGATTTACAAATCATTGTCAATCAATAAAAGAATAGAAATCGTTTATTTACTATCAATTATCGATATGTTCTATTTAATTTTATTCTGTAGTTGACTGCATAAAGTATTTATTAAATATTTCCGTATATTGAGACCGTGTGTGTAATGCAGCATAATGTTTTCTTGCCTTTTAGTACTTACTTCACCACACAAGGTGAATCCATAGATAAAGTCAACAATTCAATCAATATTTATCTGCTGTCTACGGCAAGGCGTCATTCATGTCATAGACAAAACATGCAACTGTCAGATTTGTATCGATTTGTGTGAACGAATTATGAAACTTTGAACTGTGATAACTTTTTAAATAAATTTTTTTGGAAAATTTGAATTTTTAAGGCCCGGTTGTTTCAAGTTCGATCAAAGTAAGCGGAAATACTGGCTTAAACTGAGCTTAACCTCAAGGTCACGCGAAATCTCGAAGAATTGAGGTGTTTCAAATTAAAAATCTTTTAAAATCGGATTAGGGGTGTTGCAATTGTGTAAAATAAAAATCATAGACAAATGCAAGCCAAAATAATTTTGCATATGGCAGCACATAATTTAAATTTCATTTGACAGCAACAGACAGCAGGCAGATCAAAGCAGATGTTTCGAAACATGTCATCAACGGTGCTGTTTTACTGAAGATTTCCACAAGAAGATGAAAGGAGACTATTGGGCCGCATTACGCAACTAATTTAATGTTTTGTTGCTTTGTTCCCGCCTAAATGCGTACTGTCCAACAGATTTTCGAAGTAGATTCGAGAATACGATGAAAAGCGCCAGGAAGGTTAGTTATTGACGAAATTAAATGTTATCTTACCTATTTAGTGTTTGCAAGAACAATATGTTTTTATTTGATCTGTATTGTATTTCTTTAGTTTTTCTGTTTATAACCTTTTCTTTGTTTGCAGGTAATAAGAAAAGTAAATCCAAAGCCTACGACTGATATGCAGAATAAATTATATGTGGTTCAGTTAGATATTTTCAAAACCCAACTATCTAAAGAATCGACAGGAAATTCACGAAGTTGTTTTGGAAAGGCATAATGCCAAAAGAGATCTGGCTTAATTTTATTACAAGTTGTATTTTTTATTAAAATATTCATTTTCCCGTTAATAGGTAGGTATATAAAATACAATAAAATAAAAGAATTTCATACACCGAATATATTGTTTTATTACTATTATTCCGCGGACGTCCTCTGCTTCTGCTGCTTTCGACAAACAATTTTCCTTGCCATCCTTTCTTTGCTCATCTGTTCCACATGGCCAAACCAGTGGCCATGTCACTGGCTCTGCATACTGAGAATTCCGAGTTCGATTCCCGGTGAGGTCGCAATACATCTTTCTGATTTCTTTAAAATCTAGGTGTTCTTGTCGGACCGCAATTAAAATTGGGCCTTCAGGCCCATTGTAACATTAAAAATGAGGGCATAGTCCCGCTCTCCTACAATTATAGCAATTACCAAATCTGGTACCTAGTACCGTTTGTCGTAACTTGATATTTTGTTTGGACATAATGACAAATATATTTCTGATTTTTATAGTGCTCTTCGGCTGACTAAAATGTGGTCTGTGGTCAGCCATTGCTCTGGTAATGGCTGACACTATCCGCAGTCCAAGAAGCAGTGTTACAGATAAATCACCTATGCACCTTTCATGGTTATAAATGTAAAATTATCAAAACCCGAGTGAAATAGAAACCTTGAAAAAAAATATTGTCGACAATGCCCTGCAGTAAAATTCATTTAGAGTTGCGGAAAAATCAATTTCTTCTGACAAAAAAGTATTGTTCGAGATCTAAGTAAATTACTTCTCCTGTTAAGGATATACTGTAGGATCAGTCAATCGTCAGAAAAGTCTGTGTCACCCTACATAATATTGTACATTTCGACACTTTGTATGTAAAATGTCGAAAAATTAATAAAAAAATATATTATTAACAGATGTCAATTACATTGCGCAGTGCGCATGTGCGACTCTGACCGAGAGTTTAATCTAAAATTTCCGCTCAGAATTCTCTGACAGATTTCGCTTAATCCGATTTGAAACAACCCGTTTTTGAAAAAGGTACTAAAAATTTCAGTTTAAACTTTGTATTATTTGAGTAGCTTGTTGGTCTTGTGGTTAGGACACTGGCCTCGTGATCCAAAGGTTGCGGGTTCGATCCTCACTCCAGACTAGCAAGTTAGTCCTATTTTGATAGTACAAGCGCTTAGCTTAGTTTGAAAATAGTAAGAATATTGATGTGACACGTATTCCGTGTTCACATCTCTATTTTTTTAAAAAAAAAAAAAAAAAAAAAACTCTACGCTTACTTTGATCGAATTTGAAACAACCGGGCCTAAATCTGGAAGTTATATGAAATATAAATAAATTTTTCCGGTAAATTTAAATGTCCTGATTTCAATAATGTCATAAAATAAAGTCGCACTCTTATATTTATTAATATTACACAAGTAATTCCAATTAAAAAATCGTAATTATTTTCTTCATAAATTTAACAAATAAACGATTTTATCATAGAATATAGACCAAAAAGATTTTATCCATTTTATCTATACAAAATGCAAACTATAAACAACACGATATTTTATTCAAAGATAAAAGTAGGTACTATAAAACAATAAAATATATTGCATTACACACAGTTTTAATTGAACAAATAATAATATTAAAGAATGATTCCACAAATTATTGAATAAATTATACATTCATCTAGAAAATAAAAATAACGAAACATAACGTGATCTAAAAATAAATTCGTAATAAAAGTAAATAACCTAAACTATAAACTTGTAATTAAATGAACTTTTCAAACCTAACATAACCTATAAATGTATAATTAAATTAACAAACCAACCCTAACCTAATCTATAAATTTGTAATTAAATTCAGTAACCAAACTTAACCTAACCTAACCTATAAATTTATTATTAAATTAACTAATCAAACCTAACCTAACCTAACCAAAACTAATAACCTAACCTAACCAAACCTAATAACCTAACCTAACCAAAACTAATAACCTAACCTAACCTAACCAAACCTAATAACCTAACCTAACCAAACATAATAACCATATACATATAATAATTAACTAAAAAACAAAAAGAAAAAACATTATAAGACACTCACCAATTCAAAATGAAATGAATCACTTTCACCTTCTTAATTAACTTTTGATAGTCTTAAAATCCGGCCCATTAATAAAATACAAAAAGTACCTACGTTCAATATTCATCATATTTATTTCGTCTATAAATATTTTGCCATGTAAACTTATACATTGTCTATGATTTTCACATTTTTCCTCAGATATTACCTAAGAAATGTCAAAATATACGGTACATTTTTCGAAACTTTAAATTGTGATATCTTGTTTAATACTTACTATTTAAACGTAAATTATCTTTCATTTTGTTATTAGCACATTCAATAATATAGTGAAATACTCATTTTCGTTGTTTACGCAATGGGACCGTTGTATTGGATTTAGCCCCTACTATGAAAATAATTACGATTTTTAAATTGAAAATACTCGTTTAATATAAATAAATAATATTGTGCGACATTATTTTATGACATTATTAAAATCAGAATACTCAATTATACCGAAAAAAGTTATTAATATTTCATAAAACTCCCAACGCCCTATTCTGCATTACACCCCGTACTTCACATGACTGAGAAATAATCAACAATGAAGTAACTCCTCACCGGCCTTCCTGGAGTACTCCGAGCACTCCTGCTTGATGTCGGGGAGCCATATGTCCATCTCCGTGTAGGGCGCTCCACCGCCCGCTCCTTCATCGCCGCTGCCGGCTGCAGACCCTGGCTCGAGCTTGACGGCAGGAACATCTTGCTCAGCGCGGTTCATGGTTTCACCTTCAGATAGCGAGGTGCTGTTAGCAAATGGCGACTGTCAAATGCATGCTGATCATAGACATGAGCGTGGCATAGACGATTTATTTTATTAATTAATCGACAGGTAGGTCTTTTAAAATTCATCCCATTCTCCAAATCAATTTACTAGGTATTCCAAGTACTAATGGGGTAATAATAATAAACAAAAAAATCACAAAAATATGTAAATAAAGAAAATTGTTATTTTATCGCATACTGTATAAAGAAAAATTAAAATTAGGAAATTTAATTTAAAATGACGAAGCAAAAAACCTTTCATCGATTCTATTCCAGCCAATATATTGTGTTGCCATGAAAGTTGAATCGTCTTTCCCATTATTAATGGCATATTCTTAAGCAAGTTTGCGTGCTATAACATAAGTTAGATAATAATTCATTCTTGAACTTCTTACATTTTTTTTCAGTATTATTGAAAATTTGATTTGTGTTAATAATCTTTCTGTAAATGCTTGTTTTTAAGTCTTTAAAATAATGCGGTATATTTTATTTTATTGCGTTCGGTATATTTTATGTTATTAATTCATAGAGACATTTTGCGTTCCAAGACGTCTTCTATTGTCTTTTGCGTGTAAGCTTCCGAAATCTCATCTCTGGTGCCTTTCTTATTGTATACTCTAAGCATAATGTTGACAAGGATCTATATATAACAGTATATAATCTATTAAATGGTTTTTGACATATTGAGGAGGTTTTGAACAGTGTTCAAAGGCTCCCATCAACTATGTTCAAGCCTCTCCAGGGTGTCATTATTTAAAAATATTTAACTTATATGTTTTGAAAAAGAGTTTTCAATAACACTACTTACCTGTATATCTATGTAAGATATTTGTTAACAAAATGATTTCACGGCGGAAACAGATGGACTTCTGAGAATTTTAGAAATGTCCTTTAAATACCTTCCTTTTATTTTACCAAAATGCACGCGCACCGACGATCACCTCTACAATCAATATAAATTAAAAATGTTGTCTCTTTTTAAGTGACAGCTGTAGATAAGAATGTTGCCTAAGGCCCCGGGTACGATACGAGCGGCGAGCGGCAGAGCTTCAGAGCGTCAATTCGCGTCAATGCGGCAGAGCGGTGAGAAGCGCTGGCTACGATACAAAGCGGCTGAGCGGTAACTTCAGTCAGTCGCCGTGCCGTCATACTGATTTTAAGTGAAAACGTCAGACAGTTATGGAAATGTTATTTATTAAATGTCAAGAGGAAATATGGCGTTCACCCGATAAACAGGAGTAGAAAAGTTTACGGAGAGTACCACAATTTGTTTAATAATTTAAGAAACGACGAAACTCGATTTTTTTAATATACAAGGTTATCTATACAAAAAATTATTTATTTATTTATTTAAAAAATCCTTGTTTACAAATAAAGATACTTAATACTAATTTAACAATAAAACATGAGATAAATTACACATTTTTTTTGTTTTGTTTAATTTGTGGATTATGCCACTCTACTAGGCTACGCCTGTCCCAGAGTGGCGTTATAGAACACAATTATAATATTTTTTCGAGTTCGTCAGTAGTATTTATTTTCATAAGGTAGTTATTATGTATCTACAGAGTATCAAGTGGAATGTTAGTGAAAGTTGAGTTAGTCATAAGTCCAAGTGTAAATATGTGTAGAATAATTGTTTAATGCAAAAAGGGTTAAAGTTTTGAAGATTATTTTTTATTTTCCTTAATTAATTAATTAATTTATATAGGTATATATTTTTATTTGAAGACATTATTATGCAATTACAGTAAGTAAATTTTCAGTTGCTGTTCTACCTTTGGAGGTAAGCCAGTTGTTTGCTAAAGCTTTTATTTTATTAATTGAGTATATTCTGATTTCCGGGAAGTCTGTTTTAAATATGTTAAATATTTTAGGCCCTATGTATGAGTAATTTTTCTGTCCATGTGTTGTCTTAGTTTTTGGTATTTCGTCAAGGTTTCGTAATGTTTGTCTAGTATTATGTGAATGCGAGTTACTGGTTGCTGTTAGGTGGTTTGTGTTTTTGATGTAGAAGATGAGGGTAGACTTAACGAACAGCTGTCTAACGTCCAGTACATTAAATTCTCTGAATAGTCTGTCTGATTGGTATGTAAATGATTTCTTATTAATGACTCGGAGCAAGGTTTTTTGTGCCGTTATAGCTGGTTTTAATGTGGTTTTGTAAGTACCTCCCCAACTTGGAATCGCATAGTTCAAAAATGACTGGGCAAGAGCATAATAGATAGTTTTGAGTTGCTGTTTATTAAAAATATTACGTATGGATTTAAAAAGGTAAATGAGTTTTAAAAGTTTTCCCGATAATAGTTCAATGTGAAGTTTCCAGTTTAGGTGCCTGTCTATTATGATTCCCAAGTATTTCACACTATCTGCATTTTCCAAGGGGGTGCAATCACAGTTTTGGTGTTGGCAATCATGCATAGTCAATTTTAAATCGCTAGATGGCTGCCCTCTTTTATCTATGCTGAATGTCAAATACTTAGTTTTTTTGAGATTGACTGTTAGCAAATTATTTTCCAGCCAGTGTTTTACTATGTTGCAACCCAGTTCAGCTGCTTTGAAAACAAGATCCCATGATGAAGCGTGGAACAGGAGTATTGTATCGTCTGCAAAAGTAACTACTTTCCCCCCCGTTGTTAGCTTGCATAAATCGTTTATGTATAGGAGGAATAAAACAGGTCCTAGTGTACTTCCTTGAGGGACTCCGTATTTGATGTAATGTTCGTCACTTTTAGTTTTGTCAAGTTGTGTAAATTGTGTTCTGTCTGTAAGGTAAGTTTTGAACCAGTTGTAACTTGCTTCCGAAAGTCCAGTCTGTTTTAGTTTGTGAAGCATTTTTTCATGTGAAACTGTGTCAAAAGCTTTCGTCAAGTCTAGTGCTATTGCTATACATTTTTTATTATTGTCAAGTTTGTCTGAAATATAACCAATAACTTCCTGTATTGCTTCTTGTGTACTCCGATTTTTTCTAAATTCAAACTGGTTGTTGGCTAAAATTTGATATTTTTCTAAAAAGTTGGTGAATTGATTACAAACACATTTCTCTAGCAGCTTAGATAGTAAATTTAGGATGGATATAGGTCGGTAGTTATTTGGATCGTCTTTATTGCCAGCTTTATGTACGAGTGTGATTTTAGCCGTTTTTAGTTGGGACGGGAAAATACCTTTTGTGATGCTTAAATTAAATATATGAACAATAGGTTTTAGTAATATTTCTTTGAACGATTTAATTACTCTAGCGGATATTCCGTCCGGGCCTGGAGAGCAGTCTATGTTCAGGTCATCTACTATTTTTTCCACATCTTTGTAACAGATAGGGGAGATCTCAAATTTGGGGAGATGGGGTCCGTTAGTTTTTATATTATTATAGTGTGACTGCTGTTTGTATTTATTTAATACTTTACGCGCTAGTGTTTCACCAATTGTGGAGAAGTGAAGGTTTAGTTTATCTGCTATTTCTTTCTTATCAGTGATGGTAGTGTTGTTGTGTACCAAAGTATTAATGTTACTTTTTTTATGTGTTTCAATACCATTTAATTCTTTTACGACATTCCATATGTTTTTAGTATTATTGTTTTGTTCGATTTTTTGTTTGTAGTGTTGTTCTTTCCTTTTTTTTATTATGTTGTTACATATATTACGGTATCTTTTATAATACTGATATAGTGAATGGTTGAATGGATGTTTTTTTACTTGCTGATGAAGTTGGTCACGTTTGTGAGTGCATTTTATTATATTCGGTGTTATCCAGGGTTTTATACATTTATTTATTTTTCTAACATAAGAGGTAGTATTTTTTTCAATATGTTTATTAAGAGTGTTTAAGAATCTAGATAAAGCTACATCCGTTTGTTTTTCTTTTAATACGTCTATCCAGCTTTCTGTAATTAGATCAGTTTTAAGTTCTTCGAAGTTTATTTGTTGGATTTTTGTTAGATGTTGCTTACGTTGTAGTTTTGTGGTATTGCCGTGTAGCCCTAGCACAGTGCTGTAATGGTCGGTAATTGTTGATTTAATGACAGCAGTCTGTATGCTTAGTATTGATTTTACATATATGTGGTCAAGACAAGAACCTGACTCTCTGTTTTCCCGTGTTGCTACGCTTATTGTTTCAAGATAGCCATATGCTGACATTAGACACTCGTACTCGTGTGCTTGTTTGTGTTTGAGACCAATAGTGTTGATATTGATGTCACCCGCTATAATACAAGTCTGATAAATGTTAATGTTATGTATGTTTTCTTCTAGTGAGTTAATAAATTCCGTAATACATGCGTTGCTAGGCGATCTGTAGATAGCTAGTATTGCAAGGGTGTTGTTAATTATTATTTTTAAACAATTTGCATGTAATAAGGTAGGTTCATAGATAGTGACGTTTTTTACTTGTTTATTTATATATACAACAACACCATCCGATCTGTTTTGAGAAATTTCTGTCCTGAATGGTTCATAATTGTTAATGGGTCTGAGTATGGTGTTGTCTGTCGTCCAACACTCAGTCAGGATTATTATGTCAAATTCCATGTTGGTGTCAGTTAGGAATATTAATAAATTGTCAAAGTTTTTTTCTAGCGATCGGATGTTCAGATTAAGTATTTTTATGTTGTATTGCCTGTTAAATGAAAGTGAGCATTTAGAGGCACAGTCTAGCGTGTCGGTTTTTATTTGCTTTATTGTATCTAAATTATTTATACATGAGAAAGCCATTTTTGTTTGGGAAGGTAATGTAGTATTCTGGCTTGTCTAGCTTTATTTTGCATTTAAGACATATAACCATATTTATTTTTTTGTATTGTAAGCAACTAGCACTTTTGAATTTATTATTTTTATGTTTTGGCCAACCATTATATATTGACGTTTTATAACAGAAGAACGTTTTTAATACCCTGAATGTTATATATTGTATAACCCCCAAAATGAAACCAGTTAATTTTTGAGTTATAAAAGTAGTGTAGTGTAGTCATATAATCTTGTTCAAATCGTTATCATTTAATATTTTTATTATTTTAGAGTTATCTGTTGCGCGTACGTATATAAATCCATTACAATTAACCCACGAGTATTTATATTGCGTTTGTTTAGCAATATCGCGAACTTTTTTGTATAAATTTCTATTAGATTTGGTTAAGTTAACGTTAACATAAATTAGACCGGTGGAGTTAGTAAATCCCAAGTTAGCGGCAGTAAGACCCTTATGGCGCCGCGCCTCCTTTAACAGTAGATCTCTCTTTAGCTTGCTTCTGAAGCGCAGTACATGGATGGTGCGTTGAACGGCTGTGTGAGTTTGACCGGATACTGATAGCTGCGACGGCCTGGATTGGCCAACACCGCCAATAGTGACTGCATGATTGGAGGTGGCGGGTAACGTAATAGTGTGCGAGTATTCGATGTCATCCTCGTTCAGTTCGATATTGTAACATCTGGCTAAATTTTTGAATGTGTCGAACAAATGAGTTTCACTAATCGGAGGAAGGCCGTGGATTTCGATGTTTTTTGAACGCTGCCATTGTTCTTGTTGGTTCAATGTGTCCCTTTGTTGATTAAGATCAGTCTTTAGTAACTTCAGTTCCTCTTCAAGATTGTCAAGAGGTTTGATTCTCTTATCCAATTCAGACACCCTATTGTCTACTTCAACGATCCGGTTCAAGCAGAAATCAATCGATTTACTTATTTCGGTTTTTAAGTTCGATAATTCTGTTTTAAATTCCTGTCTAATTTTCGTGATTTCTTCGAGAATGGAAGCAATATTCTCCTCCAATGAGTTGTTTAAAGGCTTATTGGTGGTCTTTGTACTTATTGTGTCTTGGAAGAGGCTAGTGCAATACTTAATTACTTACTCCAGAAAGTAACCTCTCGATTGACAAAGAAAAGGCTGGCTCTTCAACAGCAAATAACACCAGAAGAAAGACTCGTGGTAACAATGAGGTATGTAATAAAAGACATACGATGTTTTTTGATGAAATTTTTGACACTGTATTCAAAATGTTCAGATTTAAAAAATATTTTTTCCATTACATCGAATGGCCGTGGGCTCTGAAACATGTTGATATTTATATTAAAAAAAAATATATATAAAATAAATTTAACAATTACATCCCGGGTGAATTCCATGAGACTATTTATTATTTATTATCACTTTATTTATTATCGACATTTAAGAAAATGAATTAAAACAATAAAGTAATCTTACCAGACACATTTATTGCTTGTCCAACCTCTTCCCACAGTTTTTTCGTAATCACACTATTTTTAAAATCATTATGTCTGTCATTCCACAAACATGTCAAACATTGCACTTGAGATATTAAAATCTCACACTCGAGATCCGTTAACTTTTCTTATCTGACATTGTTTTGTAGGAGAGCTTCAACACAAACTGTAAAATATCTCTGCAAACAGTTTCCCATAGAAAAATTGACAGAAAAAAAAAACCGTCGCTTGAGCGGTGAGCGAAATTTAATGTCCGGGAGCAGCAAGAGTCTATCACACTCAAACAAACAAAAACGTGAGCGGCACCGCTTCATAGACAAGAGCGCCACTCTTGTCTATGTCTGCCGCTCGTATCGTACCCGGAGCCTAAGGCCCCGGGTACGATACGAGCGGCGAGCGGCAGAGCGTCAATTGGCGTCAATGTGGCAGAGCAAGCGGTGAGAAGTGCCGGCTACGCTATAAAGCGGCTGAGCGGCAACTTCTGTCAGTCGCCGCGCCGTCATACTCATTTGAAATGAAAACGTCAGATATTTATGGAAATTTCATTTATTGAATGTTAAGAGGAAATGTGGCGTTCAGCCGATAAACAGGAATAGAAGGGTTTAGGGAGACTACCACCATTTGTTCAATAATTTAATGAAACTCGATTTTTTTAATATACAAGGATGTCTATACAAAACTTCTTCCCGCAGTTTCTTCGTAATCACATAATTTTTAAAATCATTATGTCTGTCATTCCACAAACATGTCAAACTTTGCACTTGAAATATTAAAATCTCACACTCGAAATCCGTTAACTTTCTCTTATCTGATATTGTTTTGTAGGAGAGCTTCAATATAGACCATGCAATATCTCTGCAAGCAGTTTCCCATAGAAAAATTGACAGAAAAAAACAGACGCTTGCGCGGTGAGCGAAATTTAATGTCCGGGGACAGCGGCGAAGTGTGAGCGGTGCCGCTCTGCCGCTCTTGCTTATCGTAGCCTGCTACTACCACATCTGTATCACGCTCAAACAAACAAAAACGTGAGCGACACCGCTTCATAGACAAGAGCGGCACTCTTGTCTATGTCTGCCGCTCGTCGCTTACCGCTCGCCGCTCGTATCGTACCCGGGGCCTTAGGGAAAAAATAAGTAAATGTATCAGAAAAAAACAGTTGGCCAAAATATTTTGGCTGTTCGAAGGCTCCCCGTGTTCAAACCACCCACCCTCTCCCCTGCTTTGGAAAATATATAACTGCGCCTAATACTATATTCCACACACTTGATAGGGCGGTTAAATTAATCTGTCTTTGTCTATCAATAAGATGCCTTGCCAAGGAAGGTGGAGCGGGAATTTCAAACACTATGGCACTATTATATACATTTATTACAAAAAAAACAGTTAAACCTTACGTTCTAAAGCACTATTACTAATTTTATAACTAATCTTAACCTAAACGCCAGCAGTTCGACCTTCACATAAGTTAATCGTGTCCTTTCACATTTTAGTTCACAAAAAAAGTCACAAAAAGCACATGTCCGCTATCGGAGGCCCTCGTGGCTACGAGGGGCCCGCATTCCAAGCTGCGCGGCTCGCGGGGACCGCACGTGGGTTGGCTTGGCACGACCGGCCGCGGGATCTGAATCTCGGAAACTCGCGGGAAGCACGTGGTCCAGGCCGCGGAATCACGTCCAGAGCGCTGCAGGCCGCCTTCTCCTTAAGCGACGTTGACGGCGCCACCCCGCGTTCTTGAACACACGTGGCGGAGGCTCAGGGCCCGCCGCCGATGGGGCAGCCGCGAGCGAGGAGCCCGGGGAGCGCGAGCTGTTGAGGCGCCGGCGATCGGAACGAGACAAGACGGCTGTCGGGGCACGCGGCTCCAACCCTCTGTGTCTGCGGGGGAGGGGGGCAGTCTCACCGCACCCGCAATGGCACCCTACCGACCCCTGGCGGTGCGGGGTGGCAACCCGTGGTGCCGCGCGAAATTTAAAATTACCTAAAACTATTTTAAAATAAAACTTATATTCTAATTTAAAAAGGATGCCATGCGGAACGTCACATGCAGGTCGCGGATGCATCACACTAAATCATGCTTTCAATCATTGTCTTATTATAAATAGATACGTTATTCCCATACTATCCTGATTTCAAATGTAGCAAATACAGAAAAATCTGGTAATTTGAAGTCACGTTAACTAAAATAACATACTCATTCTTACAATAATGTACGATACTCTGTTCCTTTTTCCGGTGGACTCTTTTTTCGGCGTACCATCGCGACCAATCATAAAGAAGGTCCGTTCGATAACGAATGCAAGTAAGGCAATTACCTTATTTTTGACTTGCCACGATTTCGCACTTGTAACGTATCTACAGTTTATTATATCATTGCTTTCAATAGGGTAAGTTCAAATTTTTTTTAATGGAAAAATCTTAACTTTGGTTTAGAAAATACATTTATGAAAAAAAAATCCTTTTAAGTAAAAATCTATGCTTTAATCGACCGCTTACTTTGATCGAACTTGAAACAATCGGGCCTTAGTCATCTAGTTGATGAATATTAATTGAGAATTTTGTTTTCGTTTTATTTTATATAAATGTGTAAATGTTTAATTATTCGTGGTCCTATTATAGGCGAAGATGCGTAGCGTCGATTGATTCCCGCCGTATCAATGTCAATACTTGAATAATTACTTTCAAAAATACATATCTATGTTTTCATTAAAGAATTAAAAACTCTATTAAAAGATTTGTGGCAACATCGCAAATATAATCCGGTAAATGAATTCAATTAACGCTTTTTTAAGATAATATTGAATTGGAGACTGGGTGAAAATGAGACGTTTTTTAAAGTCCTACCTATAGATTTATTATTAAAATAATTCGTCTACTCCCCGTTCGCGTCTATGGTCGGCATCCATTTGACGATCGTGATTTGATCGTTGCGTCTCTTGCAAGGTCATCAGGAAGATAATGAAAACATGAACCGCGCTGAGCAAGATGTTCCTGCCGTGAAGGCCGAGCCAGGGTCTGCAGCCGGGAGCGGCGATGAAGGAGCTGACGGTGGAGCGCCCTACACGGAGATGGACATATGGCTCCCCGACATCAAGCAGGAGTGCTCGGAGTACTCCAGGAAGGCCGACCAGCGCGCCGGTGAGGAGTTGCTTCATTGTTCATTAATTCTGTGGTGTGAAGTGCGCGCACCTGGTGTGTGCGTTTAAGATGGATGAAAAGAAAATTGCATATATTTGTGCTGTACTGCTTGGATCCTGTTCTTTCAACGGCTTTTTTATGGTAATAGTTGAGTGGCCTGATTTCAACCGTGAATATAATCGATTAGTTTTAAGTATTAAAAAGTATTTATACTAAAGTCCCGTAGTACATTTTGAAATTTAGATAATCACTGTATTAACCGCGGCGGAACGCCAAAACATTTATTTCCATACAATATGAATTTATCAAACGCACTGCGCCGACTTCAGCTGTTTACTTCGCTCTCATCCTGAAAATATTTCATCCATCTTATTTCGTCCTCACTCATTAACATATCTCCGTTCACTGACTTCATAGCTTCCATGTTAGTGCTTTCCGCGCCATATCGGTATTTTTTCACCTCGCTCCAAAAACATACATTTTCACATCCTATCTTTTCAGTGGCTTTTACGTTTTTTTTTTTAATTGAAAAACCTTTTACTTATTACGTATTTATTCCCATTTATGGTTTAAATCTAAAGCCATTATATTCTCTTGACTTAAGTCATTTTAAATAAGTACTTACTAACCCTTAAAACATCCTGGATTCAAGCCGTGTTCCGTACAGAATACGCGAAGATATGATGCGCAGGTCTCCCGTACTTGACTCGCAGGACAGACCAAAAACTGTACAGCGGTAACCGTAAACCCGCTGACAGTAGTTGTTCTAAAAATTCACAAAAGTGAATTATCCGGTTGCAGGTAGTCCAGTTGAAGTTCCTAAATCCAAAAACAGTAGGTAGATCAGAGGTCAGAGGTGTTGAATAAAAGTCAGGTGAAGTGGTCCAGACGGCGTATAAAGCAAAGAACGGAATGAATCTGTACGCCGACGGAAGTTTAATTTATACACAAAGTTAATACCTCCCGGCTTATTTCCGGGAGCCAATCACAGAGAGTTTTTTTCCCACGTTCGCGCACGCGAAATTGTCTAAAAAATAGCTCGGAATGTTTTATTTACAGAATTCAAAAATTAGTTAGAATTTTTACGCCACCCCATCGGGGTTTTTATTACGTCATTTACATGGTGCTATGTCTTGCTTATAGCATGACGTAATTGCCTGGACCCGCAAGACCGGAGTTAATTTTTTATTAAAAAATATATACCGATCGCAGGAATTCAACAAAAAATATTTTAAGTTGATCCGACTGTTGTAGCGTCCTTAGGACAGTTTTAAAGTTTTGACTGAAAAATGACCCTTATTGTCATCGGATCATTGCTGATAGTGGTTACGTAAAAAATGTGAAAAATTTTACTTTTTTATTTACATGATTTTCTTTCAGATTTTAGTCTAAATGACTTTGTTTAGCAAAAATATTATGGTTTGATACCAATTTTATTGAAAAAACCCCCGTTTTTCGTAAATATAAGAAAATCAATTTTGGGTCGAAAATTCTCGTATTTGTTGGCACAAATACCGTTTTTCGGTGGCTGTCGCGCCCGGGACCTTATCAGTGATAAATCCCGTCGCTAGGCCTATAAACACTGTTAGTTATATGTAGATTTCTCTGAGATCTGACAAGACAGGGCTTCGCGATTTATCGGAAACAATCGGTCTGCAGCCCGATTTTCCTTCGCATACCAACTCTCTGTCCTCGGATACAGATGTTGAAATATTAAACAATATTTCATAATTCTGTCTGTCAGGCCATACAGTTAGCGTTAGGAAATAATATTTCCTGTATCTGTCTTTCCGCCATACAGTTGGCCGTCACTCGGAAATATTCAATAATATTTCTTATATCTGTCTTTATGCCATACAGTTGGCTACACTCACCACCCCGGTCTATCGCAACAGCGATTTTCTCGTTTATTAAAAGTAAACATGTGACAAAGTACATACATATATGTCAATATTTAGGTTCTTACAATAATATGTAATAATTTAAAAACATGTCACAACTATTTTATTTTTATAAATTTTCATACATAAATTTGTTCACAAATTTATCAAAGCATAGGACCCGTCTTTACGGTCCTCAGGGTGGTGATGACGCACCGGCGTCCTGCCCGGTCGCCCGTGAATAAGATGATGTCATCTTCTTTGAGGAGGCCCTTTTCAGGGCTATCATTCATCCTGTCCGTTACAAGTCGTATCCTAAAAAATAAAATAAAACCTTAACAAATAATATTTAATTGCAAACCTTAACAAATAATATTTAAATTGCAGATATCTGGAGTAAACAAGGTTCTTTTTTGGAAAATCGAATTAAATCTGCCCCTACCCATAAAGAGCGAACAGAATTGGAGACCTTTTCCAACGCAAAAAGATCTTCAAGGAGATGCACGCTTAAGAAGATATTTTCATGTTCCCAGTGCTTTTATACGAGTGAGCAGAAAGCTTCACTCAGAAATCACGTGCTCTCACATAATTAGAAGAAACTATTTTCATGTTCGCACTGTAATTATTTGTGTAAATATAAATCGGATATAAGCACACTGGTAAAAAACCGTTTTCTTGTTCACAGTGTGATTGTTCCACTTACCAGAAATCAAAATAAAAACTACTTGTACTTAAACACACTGGAGAAAAACCATTTTCTTGTTCGCAATGCGAATATTCGTGTAATCAGAAAGCAGACTTAAAACGACGTGTACTTAAGCACACTGGAGAAAAACCAATTTCATGTTTACAGTGCAATTATTCGTGCAATTATAAATCAGACTTGAAGAAACACGCCTATGCGCACACTGGTGAAAAACCATTTTCATGTTTACAGTGCAATTATTCGTGCAATCGGATATCAAACTTAAAAATACATGAGCTTAAGCTCGAGAAAAACCGTTTTAATGTTCGCAGTGCGCTTATTCGTTCAAACAGAAATCACAATTAAAACTACATCTACTCAAGCATACTGGAGAAAATCCTTTTTCATGTTCACTGTGCGATTATTCATTTAATCAGAAATCCAAATTAAAACTACATGTGCTTAAGCACACTGGAGAAAAACTATTTCCATGTTCGCAGTGCTATTATTCGGGTAATACAAAGTCAAACCTAAAATTTCACGTGCTTAAGCACAGTGGAGAAAAACTATTTACATGTTCACAGTGCAATTATAAATCAGACTTAGAAAAACATACCTATACGCATACTGGTGAAAAACCATTTTCATATTTACAGTGCAATAACTCTTGCTATAGTAAATCATATTTAACACGACATGTGCTTAAGCATACTGGAGTGAAATTGTTTTCATGTGTACAGTGCAATTATTCGTGCAACGATAAATCCAATTTAAAGAAACATGCTCTAACGCACACTGGAGAAAAACTGTGTTCACACTGAAATTATTTGTGTAATCTATATTGAGATATGGAATAAAATCGTGGGGGCACCCAACGAAAACTAACATCAAAACGATACAGAGCCCTCAGTATTCCATCATTAAAAAAATGTACCAATTGATATCTTTACTCAAAGGGAAAATATAATACTACTATATAGCTCTATAAGTACACTGCCAGTCCAAGGAATTTTGTGGTTTTGCATAATTTTAGAAGAATATAGTAGTAGTCAATTCAAAGCTCCCCTCATACATAAGCATAATACGCGTTTCACCTTTAATGAGGGAATAATCATACCTAGAATAAGTAACAAATATGGTAGTAGAACGCTCGAACATATTATAGTTCCTAGAATCTTTAATTTACTACCGCCAGAACTTAAATGCGAATATTCTTGGAATGAGGGCAAAATAAGAGAGTGGCTACTCGGTCAGGAGTTTGTGTGTGTGATTGAGAGTATGTTTAATATACTATACTTATGTATTTTTTATTTGGTATCGCATATTAAGTTAGGTATCTATTTAAAATTATGCTTAAAAATAAGTTGTTCCGATTGTAAATATTAATTATAAATATCAACAAATTTTTAATCTATTATGTTTCTAGGTGAGCAAATCGATCACTACCAACAAGCCACAAAAAGTGGCTTGGTAGGGTCTTAAAAATGGCATATTATATTGTTTGTATTTGTATGTTTATCCTTTGTATTTGTTATTTTTATATGTATAAAAAAAAATATGGATAACTAAAAAAATTCTACTATTTATTGAGTTCTTCAAGGGTGTTACTATCGAAATATATGGAACAAACACATTTAACATGTTCGTTGCACAGTGGTTTTTCACACAAATTACATTCGTTTTTGGCACAGCTTTTTTTCTTCTAGAGCAGATTCGAACATATTCCATGAAGATTGTGTTAATGATCTAGGGATTGACTAATGCCAACAGTTTTCCCCATTCTCTGGCGAAGATCTGACGATAAATTATGAAAGCTCATCCGCCTATGGTGTATGGTTTTATCAACTAAATACCCAGCCTCCTTAAAAAAATCGACGCTAAAGACTAATTTCAAAATTGCCGACAAATATTATTTTTCCATTGATAACAGCAATTTTCAAAAAGTAATTTTATTTTTATTTATTTATTTATTTAACATAACACTACATTAAATTTCATTACAAATATAATTATACAATAATAATTTATCGTACAATCATATAATAAAATATGTAACTAGGCTGGCCTGTTTTAGGGCAAGTTATATATTTCATTTTAAAACACAATATTTGACTATAGGTACTCGTTAGTATGTATAATTAATCAATGATTTAGAGTTCAAGTAAATTAGTACATTATAAAAATTTAAATTAGATTAATACAATACAAATATTTTAATTAAATTAATACAATAAAAAGTTAAATTAGATAAATACATTAGTCTAACAGTAGTTTTCCAAATAAGATAAAAAAAATTATAAATATTTAAAACGACGAAGAAGAGAAAAAAAAATTAAATACTCATTTTACTAAATAGTTTTATTTTATAATTTCCCTTAATTTCTTTTCAGTGTTTTCTCTACCCATATTGAAAAGAATATTAAATAGGTTTACTCTGAATTTTTTGTATTACTGCTGGTTTGAATATTTTTACTAATTAGGTTATATATTCTAGGAGCTTGGAAACTGAATAGTCTTTGGCCAAAAGTTGTTTTCATTTTAGGGACCGTTTTATTATATTTTATTATAGTTAGATGCGGTCTTTCAGGCATAATTTGCAAATTGTTTATATTTTTATGGAATGTTGTTAGAATTTTCTGTAAGTATAATTGTCTAACATCCAGAACCTTAAATTGTCTAAATAGATGTTCAGAAGGATACTTAAAGTCATAATGGTGAATTACTCTAAGTATGGCCTTCTGAGCTATGATGCAAGTGCATAATCGATGCACTCCCCCAACTTTCAATACCATAACGTCATTTCAATTTTCATAATTTGCCATAATTTCATTTGCCATAATTACCATAATTTCATTTCAACTTTCAAAACCGTAATTTCAGCGGACTTTCGTCTTCTACTGAAACTCGCTGGTATCCAATATTTACTTTACCCGCAGTTGTAAGTTTCGACCATGTATTAGAGCTTACTTGGCACACTATGTTAGCTAATAGTCCATTTCTATTTCTTTTCCTATATTTGATTTTTATATCTTCAGCAATATTCAGGTGAGAATTTTGTGTTTTATGGATAGGTTTAGATCATCCTCAGTGATATCCTTTATAAGTCCCTTTAAAACAATGTCGACCGAGCTAATAACATATCTCTCTTCCAGCCATGAAGCGATAGTACCGAATGCATCCTCTAGTTTTGATGAACCACATAATGAAACAGTAATTAACATAAATGAATAATAGAGTTGTGTAGAACAGAAGGACAATTTAAACAGCGACGACTGTTGAAGTGCCTGCCCGGGATTAACAGCTGAACAACTATCAACGATTATTGGAATGCTTGAAACGCGGCCCGGAGTTCCGAGCCCCGCGAGGCCGCTGAAGGAGATATTTACACATTACATATTTTGGGATGATTCGCCACAGGATCAAGTTGCGGACATGCTCTTCCAGTACGAAGAGCGTGCGAGCTGGAAAGTGGACGGTCGCTTCGGGAAGAAGGTGTTGGAGTGGAGATCCCAAACAGGGACCAGCGCGGGTTGCCCCCAGCCCAGACACCCGGAATAGGGGGTGGGACCACCGCAGACCCAGGGCTGTTCTATGAGCAAAAGCTCCCACACCATTACGATATTTGTAAACCATTAAATGTTATTTCATATTTTGTTAATTTTACAATCTGCCTATTCTATATTATTGTCACCTTGATAACTCTATTAATTAAATATTCAAAATTTTGAATCTACGGACTGCAGTTAAATTATCTATTTGAATACAATCATAATCTACTTGTTGAGAAAGATTTCTTAATATAGAAATTTAATATTGCTATGTTATTATATATAGCATCGAAAGCAACAGGTTTGGAAATGAACATACAAAAAACAAAATTTTAAACCACATCCAAACACAAATTCACAATCCACAATTGAAAAATAGAAACAGTTGACGAATATGTATACCTTGGTCATGAGATAAAGCTGGGAAAAGAAAACCAAACAGAGGAACTACCAAGAAGAATAGGTCTGGGCTGGGCAGCATTTGGTAAATTGAAACACTTCTTTGAAAATAAAGAAATCAGTGCAGTGTCGCGGACACCGGTAAACGGTATAAATAAATAGAAATGTTAAACTTGTTTCCACTATGTTTGTGAAGAGTGGTCGATGATATGGGAATTCTAAGCAAAGTGGAGGACTTATATTATATACGTTGAAAAATTTCGCGATTTATTCATTGCATAATTTTCAAACTCGTTTTACATAATATAATATTCTTAATAATTTACAAACCATGTTTTAAAAATCGGTGACCAAAATATCACAGCAATCACTGAACCGATCAACATAAAGTGTATCAGTACTGTATCGGACAGGTAGAATTATGACGACGGGATGATGATGATGATGACCCGTCTGATGTCGTGAATGTTGGCCCTCTCTGGGGCCCAGGTCCGTTGTATGGGCGAATGCCGTACGCGGGGACCCACCTCGCCTCCAAGCGGATAGTCGGCGCGGGCAGCGAGCCGGCGTTGCGATCCTAGCTGAGAGGATACTGCACCGACGCGATGTGTTGACATCTCCGACGGAGGGCGTTGGAAAAATTCCACGAAGAAATTGCATTTTTTGGTCTTATCTTATAAAGTGTTGAAATATTTGAAATACTTAAGAAAATGAAATATTTAAGTTTGATGAAATATTTAATGAAATATCTTAAGAATGAAATATTTAAGAATTAGATAAGACATTTGTAAATGTAATATTGAATAAAATTGATGTTTCGTGGTCTTGATATACAGGGAAAGCTCGCGCGATGGGGATAAAATCATTTTTAAATCGCGCGGAGCGCCGCGGACCATCATAGAATGGCCGCTATTTTGATGGAATTAATGTAAATGTCCTGCCTCGAAGAGGCGAGGAAGTAAAAATACATAAGTATTTTAAATGTGCCAAATGAGTCCTTTGTGTGGTATTGTAAAGTAGAAATTAAAATGAAAAATGTTTATAAGAGAGTAAAATATCTTGGGTGGGCCCTGATAAACTCGCCGACCGCGCCGCCTGTTCGCAGCCCGCGCGGGTTAATGGAAAAAACCCGGCGCCACGATGGCGCCGTGCGGCTGGAGTAAGGGCCGCCAGCGAATATTTTTGAACTCTGATTACGGACGTTACAGACGTCCTAGCGAGCTGAAACATTTTTTATTGTGTTCCTCATGTAAACATCTATGGAAGTGATATGTTTTTGCGTGTCTGAAAGTTAGCTAGTGCGCTTTATTTGTGGTGACACACTTTGTCTGCCTATTACGCAATTAATATCTATCCGACAAACTTGAAAATATCACCAAAGGATGCGCTTGGTTGAGATCTATCTAATGGAATAACTTAGAATCTCGTAAAATCATGTTTACTATTTTTAACCGAATTAAATGTAAATTAATTCTTGAAAATGCCGCGGTAAATCGGCATATTTTGTTGAATAACTAGGTAAATTCACTCTTGCTGTTCCAGTAAACGACATCATCCTATGGGCAAGACATAGATTGGTATAGATGATGTGTTAAAATCCCCGGGGGGGTGGCGTTTAATTTGCTATCGATTAAAATATTCAATTTTAATCGGCGAATCGGCATCGGAGGCCGTTGTTTTGCGCTCGAAGCGCGCTGATTGGTCGGCGGCGCGAGTCAGGGGGAAGCTTTCCGCACTGTATAAATATTGCGACGGGCGGGCGAGAGCCTCATTCTGCTGGGAGCCTCTGCCGAGTACGCCAACCGGAACATTTTATTCTGCCTTTTACTTCACACCCTGCTTGACCCCTGCTTTTCTTCTTTGAATTTGGACTCTGGATTTTATACTGACTTCTGCATTTGGACTTGGCTACGATTTTGGATTTATTGGACTTGTTTTACCACCTGAGGCGACGACTTGGCACGGATTCTGGACTTTGAAGAATTCTCTGCGCTCTGCACTCCCGGCCTGCGAGTACATCGGCGGCTTCGGAAGCGAACTCAGCGGACCGCACCTGCTATTTATTGTTTCCGTGGGGAACAAGTACTTTTTTCAAATGTAGGCCGGATGGCGTGCGCTGGAATTTTTCTAATTCTTCGTCTTGCTGTTGATATTTTTGACAAGTTTGAAATTAATGAATTCAATCAATTAGAAAGATCATTATTCGTAATTGTGAATACATCAACATTTGTTTGCGTTTTAGGGCTTTCTGATTGATTGAATTCATTAATTATTTCAAACATGCCAAACTTAAAACATCGCAATTAGTGTCAATATAATGTTATACATACCTGTCAAGATTGGGATAAAGATCTGACATCCCAATACTGCTATTTTCAGAAAAGCACAGATTAACTTTATAAAAAGTATTATATATTTTTCAAATTCCGAATGGTGATATGATTAAACATTTTTTTTTGCTTGTATAGAAGCGAATTTATTTTTAATATTCTACATAAGTTACTTAAATAACAATCAAAAACGGAACATATAAGGGTAATTCTCACCAAATTCCGAAATTCCAGTCCCGAGTCATTAGTGCTGAGTCATATGCATTAATTATCGGTGTAATATTTTTTATTTAAATGCAAGCTATCTATCGTACTATTGTTTAAAAAAAATGAGATATTGTATAGAAAATAAAAAAATGTGGTCTATTTATTACCTTAAAAGTCATTCCCTCATCTTGTCCCTTAGTCTGAGTACAACCATAAAAAGGCTGTTCATCTCAAATACAACAATAATCTTATTAAATTAATATTGCTAAAATATTCGATACATAGTGTTAATTGTATGTGAAAATTTTCATTGCACTGCGTCAAATACAAAAAAAAAAATCGATTTTAAGTGACTGTCCCGCAAAATAAAATCATTCCCTCACCCTGTTACGAATATTCGATTTACGATCGTATCGAACGAGATTTATAAATGAGATCTTATATTTTTAAGACCTAGTAACACTTGTAATGTGTCAACATGGCGGTTTGTTCTCAACACTGCGGTGAGTATGTGCAAAAAGTATTTGGCTGAAATTACTTAGACATTACATTTCCGTCCGTCATTCCCTCACTGTACTTATATAAAAGATTAATTAATATTTTTACTATGTTTTAATTCTTTTTCATCCGTTTTGGGGGGTAAAATGCATATACAAAGAAACTTAAGCAATTGGAGATTATATTCCAGTGTTTTATGAAGCTTTTGTTCGAATTCGTCATTCCCTCACCGTCATTCCCTCATTATATTTAATAGTGAGGGAATGACGATTGTATGAGGGAATGATTTATACAGTTTTATATCTTAATAACTTTGTATAAAAATGACTTGGATTTATTAATTGTTTTCCTTCAACTAGTATTGTGTGGGTTTCAATTTTATACAGGTATATAAATAAGAAATATGGCACGACAAAAGTAGTTGAGTGATAAAGAAATGAAATTAAAAAAGAAAAGGAAAAGGCGAGAACAAATGAGAAGTAATGCGAATCTTTGGAAAAGGAAAGGTAAAAATATTTAAAGAAAATAGAGAAAGGTTAGCTAAAATTGATTACTACTACGAGTCCTAGAGAAGTTAGACAAAAACGAAAACAATGGAAACAAAACAGTAGAGTGTACACTAACAAAAAAACTACCTCTAAAAAATCCTACACCATCTTTAAAGCAAAGAACATAGTCAGTAGCTGCTCGTAATAGATGTCAAATGCGAAGGCGGCAAGCTAACTTATATGCAAAGATAGCAAATTTGGAAATGAAATGAAGAATACTGTTAAGTTGAAAGAAAAATACAAGAAAAGGTATTTGAGACTGAAAGCTAAAAATGTTGATCCAGAATCTTCTTATTAACTAAAATATCTTCTATTTTGGATACTTTCAACAATACCAAAACAATCATTTTACCAAAACACACAACAGATCTCCTCGAAAGTCAATAAAGAATGATACAATCAATACAGATAATGATAATAACCGACTATCTCTACCTTTTTCTTCGTGCATTCAAGATCACACTTCAATGTCCAAGGAAAATGATACAATCGATTTAGAAAATGATGGACCTGCTGTTGTCTCTGGCAGCCATCGAATTGCTACATTGGAGATTATGCCCTGATTAAATGGAACAATGAAAAGTATCCTGTAAAAATTCTTTCTTTTTTGAAGAAGATAAGGTGCATGAAGGATTGACATTCTGGAGAAGCCAGCTATTAAAAACGTAGAATTATATCGTTGGGAGGATGTAATTCAGAAATTAGAAATATCAAAGTTAGTTCAAAGGGGGAACTACAGTTTTTCAGGTTTGGATGATTCTGCCATTAATTAAGATGGTAAAATTTAGTCTTAATGATTAATAATTCTATTTAAAAAGTCAAAATCTGTATGTAATAAAGATTGATTAATCTAAAAATATGTCATAAGTTTCTCTCCATTAAAGGAACAAGATTTATTGAATAAATATAAATAAGTTTAATTAATAAAGATTAATACTGTTAAATAGATATTTTAAGTTTCTTTACTTGATTTTAAATTTTAAAAATTCATTGTGATTGCTCAGAATGTGATACTATAGCTTATAAGTGTATCTTTATAATTTACTATAATACTAATCATATAATTTCATATATTATAATTTATTTTCAACTATAATAATATTAAAAATCATTCCGTCAATCTGTTCTTCATTCCCTCATTTTATAATTTTTTGGAACTCATTTTTTTATACGTTATAATAAAAAATATGGATGACCATTACTTTTAAACAAACCTCGTATAGTTATATATTGCATTTCTGTTATAAAAAAGTATTGTCTCAACACAAAATATTTTGATGAAATCCAAACTGAAATTTCGGAATTTGATGAGAAATACCTATAAACGTAAAACCTTATGATTAATAAACATAATAACAGAAGATATAAAGTTGTTATAACATACGTAACATAAAACGGAAGGACAACTATTCGGATACTATGAAACATAATAACAGAACATTAAAACGGAATAGAACAATTCATAAGAACAGTATATTTTAAAAAACATAATAACGAACATATAAACATATCATAACAAACGAATTGTCACAAAAGAAATCATAAAATCTGATTAACTGGAGAAAAACGATTATTAGAAAAGATCAACAACTGACCATAATAAACGATTATAAAAACATTCATGCATGAATGCGGTAGAAGTAATATTTAAAAACTAAAATAAATTATATATTAATGATGCTCAAAGTATTGAGTTGTATAAATCTACACTGATCATTGTCTATTACTTTATTGAATTTTATGAAAAGAATGAAAACTCATACTTACAGAAATGTAACCTCAAATATAATAAAGTGACGTTGCATTTCATTTTAAACATAGATTTTAAGTAATTACTAACTTCTTTTTTAATATAAATCTTTATTAGCGTGCATCCATATTGGTTACAGTGAGAACCAATTTTAGTTTCTCAAAAATGTGTTGAAAATAAAAAAATCGTCTTTCTATTATTTCCATACGTTCATTTTTTTCAAAAAATAAGTGGATTTCCATTTAAATATAAAATTGTGTATTGAAAGATGCAATTTTATAAGTCGCACAGACCACCGGTCAGGCAATTTGGAGATAACGGCGTTAAAACAAGTGGCGAAACTTATAAAAGTAGTAATTTTTAATATGATTAAATGTACTTATTCTCAATGTTTTGTTATTTTTTTAATATTTAAATTGTTCCATTATGGAAATGAAACTCCCAGGTACACAGCGTAACATGACAAAGATTGGCTTTTAGTATATTTATTCCTTAAAATTAGCGAAAAAAATATTAAAATAAATATATTAAAACCAAACAAAAATGTCGATTGAAATGATCCCATCACTATTTCTTTGTGGCGTAGTTTGAATTAATTCAAATATAAATATTTGAAACGTTCTTTAAAAGTATTTAAGCTATGTTCTTTCGGAATGCTACTTGTAAAACCAATTACTTGCCTTAGTAACTTTCGTTTTCTGACATTTTTATAATGTTTATGAATCGCGGGACAGCAAAATGTCGGTGTTCACCGGCCGGCTTTCGGCCGTCGTCTGAAAGGATATTTTTGTTCACTTTTTATGGGCTCTGTTATTGAATTATTTAAAATTTTTGGGCATAAGGTATATTTTTTTGAATATTTTTGTATTAATGACAATGAAATTATCTTAATACCTATGTAAAAATTAATCAAAAAATTCAATTCATTTACGGTTTTTTGGGCGCTGCAATATAGGTGACGGTATATGAATTTTTATCTTTTTGTAAACATTGTATTTAACAACCTACCCAAAAATAATAATGTATTTTCCCCCAAACTTTCTGTTGAAACTATTTTTATTCAATTTATAAAAATATGGTCTTTATATGGAAATATTTCGAGAAAAAGTGTACCAAAGATAACTCTATTGCTAGAAAGATTAAATAGGGCTTCGGGGTAATATTTTTTTTGTTATAATAAGTATTTTGTTGACTTTTTTTAAACAAATGCTTTAAGAGTGAATGGGTCTTTCAAAATAAAATTAATTTAATGAATGTTTAGCTGTAATTTTGGCAACAAGATTCGAAAATTTTACACCAATTTGACTCTTTAGACTGCAAAAACGTGATTCATGTACGCCTTAACACTGCATCTTATATGAATGTATCTACCATGAAATATGTATGTAATTATGTTTGTTTTAATAATAAAGATGATTACTTCGACGGGGACAGTGAATGGTTTGTTTCTGCGGCCCTGCCCCCCGCAAAGGTTTATACGACCTGAGCGGGGCAGCAGGGACTCGCAATTTAGTTGAAAGAAATGTCAACCTGGCGATGATTGAGTAGAACCGATATGGAAGCTTTTTCTCTTAGAACGGTCCTGGGTAAGCGGTGGGTATCATTCACTGTCGTTCGCTCCGTACTTCTGTTGGGCCGGACTGAATTTCTTCGAGAAAAATGCTAATGGTTCCCAATTTCCGTTCACTTGTTGATGCAGTGCCGCCCCTGCGGTGCATTCCGATGCGTCACTGACGATTGATAGGTGGGCCCCGCACTTTGGGTGTGCGAGTAATGTTGCCTGAGCCAATCTCTCCTTACAGGATTCGAAGGCTTTTGCGGCTTCGGGCGTCCACGGTATTGTTGCTTGCCTTTTTTGTTTCCCTGCAGGAAATCGTGAAGTAGCGCTCGCGTTTCTGCGGCACCGGGTAGGAACCTCCTGTAGAAATTGATTGCCCCCAGGAATCGGCGGAGGTCCTTGATAGTTTCTGGTCGCTTGTAATTTTTAATTGCCTCTACTTTCTCTGGTAGCGGTGTCGTGCCTGCGCTGGTTACTCGGTATCGGAGGAATTTTACTTCATTTGCGCCGAAATTACATTTTGCTGAGTTTATAACGACCCCGTATTCCTGCAACCGCTGGAAAATTACTTCGAGGTGCGTCATATGCTCTTCGGGTGTTGTTGACGCGATCAATATGTCGTCAATGTAGGCGAAGCAAAAATCGAGTCCTCGTGTTACTTCGTCGATAAATCTGGAAGCTTTGTGCACTGTTGCGCATTCCGAATCCCATATATGGAAATTCGAATAAGCCGAACGGTGTTGATATTGCAGTTTTCGGGACGTCTTCGGGTGCTACCGGAATTTGATTGTATGCTCGTACAAAGTCGATCGTGGAAAATATTTTACACCCATTTAGCGCTTGTGCGAAATCTTGTATATGTCGCACTGTTTGGAATGGTCCTTGCATTCAGGCTTCGATAATCGCCGAATGGTCTCCAATCGTTGTCCTTTTTAGGGACCATGTGTAGTGGCGATGCCCAACTGCTTTCAGAGGGTCGCGCTATTCCTAGGCGAACCATGGTTTCGAACTCTTTCTTCGCTAATTTTAGTTTGTCTGGGGCGAGTCGTCGCGGTCGTTCGGCGACTGGTGGTCCTGGTGTCGTACTGATGTGATGAATGGTATTATGCCGGATCTCTTTCCTGGCGCCGTCCGGTCTGGTTATGTCCGGGAATTTTTGTAGGAGTTTGTGGTATGGAGACGATCCCGTAACGGTTTTCATCGAACCGATATACGTCGTGCTCCGTGCTCCTGCGGTGGTTAGATTTTTCGTTGCGTCCCGTAGTTGTCGGCTTCGTATGTCGACCAGTAGACCGAATTTAGACAGGAAATCGACCCCTATGATGGGCTTGGATACGTCTGCGATGACGAAGGTCCAAGTGATGTCCCGTCTGAGTCCTAGGTTGAGTGTGAGTGTCAGGTTTCCGTATGTGGCGATGGGTGTCCCGTTCGCCGCTGCCAGTTCGTACGCTGCCTTGTGTGGGCGTCCTCGCACTAGATGTCGCGGGTACACGCATAGATCCGCCCCCGTATATATGAGGAAGTGTATGCGTGTTGTTAAATCCATAATGAATAAGCGACTTATGTTATGCGGGCTGTAGGTGCTGGTCGCCATCAGTTGGAGCCCTGGGCGTTTCCCTGGTTGTAGTTGCACAGTTGTTCGCATTTGTGGGCGTTTCCGCCGAAGCGCCAGTGGTACCAGCACAAGTTGGCCGGGCGTTGTCCACGGTTTCTGCTGCTGGAGCGTTCTCGACTTCGGCTACGACCTCGTGATCGGTTGGCTCTTCGGTGTATGTCGTCGAAACTGCTTCGTCTGTTCTATCTGATATTTAGCTCGGCGATTTCGTGAAGTAACGCCGTTAGCCCCTGGTTCATTGCTTGCATCCTGGCGTCTAGATCCGGTTTATCGTTGGGGAAGAATGGTGGTATCCGCACTGCTACCCTGCTTACTTCTGATGCTGGTGCTGGTGTGGCCTCCCTGTATGCTTCCCGTGGTGCGTACTGCAGGCTCATGATGACTGTATGCTGATCAAACTCGGCGTACTGTGGCTGAAGATGCCGTTTGATGTAACAGTGCGTTGATGCAGGTGCGTGTTCTTCTTGTGTCGGGGTCACCAATGTGGACCCTCCGGTTTAGGATAAGTTGAAGCGGTGTTGATGATGTAAAGTCACGATGGTTTTACTGAATTTATTGAATTGCAAAAGCAAAAGTTGTAAAGAATACAGTAGGTACAAAGGTTACATGTGAAAGCGTGACGTTCGGAGGTATTTTATTTATTTTTTATTTACTTATTTTTATTAATTACACGGCTTAATAGCCTTTAACAACAGGTAAAATACAACAAACGATTAAATGATACAAAAAAATAAAGGGTATAAATGTAAAAAGTATATATACATAGTTTAAACATAATGAGGTTAGACATATATGTAAAAAAAGTATATATGCAAAAAAGTGTAAAGTAGCAAAAGAAAAATAAAGGGTATAAATGTAAAAAAGTATATATACATAGTTTAAACATAATGAGGTTAGACATATATGTAAAAAAAGTATATATGCAAAAAAGTGTAAAATAGTGATCTCAGAAATTTTTACTCACCGATAATATAGCAATATTAAATTTGAATAGCCAGGTATATATAAAAAATTTAAGACATTATATAAAAATTTAATATTTTGAAAAGAAATGATCATATAATGATTTTTTTAAATTTGGGAGAGTTAGATTTAAAATTTCGACATATGTAGGTATTTCATTGCCCAGTTTGTGCATCCGAGGTATGCTAGAATTTGAACGATAGTTTGTGTCCAAATTGTCACAATAAAACAGCATGTTTTGGCGGGTCCTACGGTTAGGTACTTTAAAATTAATACTATTCAGGAGTTCGCAACAGTCGAAATTTGAGTGTAATATTTTAAAAAGGAGTATTAAATCTGTTAATTTTCTTCGATCTTCCAAGGTTAGGAGATTAAGATTAGTTTGCAAATATTTGTAGTTTATTTGGTCGATCGGAATATGAAGCTTAAAATTTATAAATTTTAGGAATTTACGTTGTACCCTTTCTATATTTTTTATATGAATCCTGTAAAAAGGAGACCAAATGATGGAATTGTATTCCAACTGACTACGGACAAAGGATACATATAAGAGATTTATTACATTAATTGATTCAAAGTCCTGTATTGATCTAAGTATGAAACCTAAGGTTTTCATACTTTTATTCGTAATAATGTTGATGTGACTATTGAATTCTAGTTTATGATCAAAAATGACACCAAGATCACGGATTTCTGTTATTTTTTCTAGGTTTGTATTATTTATTGAATACGAAAAGGAAATGGGAGATTTATTTCTGCAGAAGGATAGTGATTTACACTTATCAACATTTAAAAATAGGTTTTTAGAGATGCACCAATCGTTAATTTGTATAAGTTAGATTGGAGTGTAAGGCAGTCACTCACATCTGATATTTCCTTGAAAATTTTAATATCATCCGCAAAAAGTAAAATTTCAACATTATCGAAACATTCGACAATATCGTTGATAAATACAATAAATAATGCGGGTCCAAGATGGCTACCTTGTGGTAGACCACTAGTGGCTAGGATAGCTCGGGATGTACAGGATTTTATTTTTACGTGTAGTTTCCTGTTAGTCAAATAGTTTGCAAACCATTTATGTAGTGGGTCAGTTACGCCTAAGGAGTGAAGTTTCTTAAGAAGGATTGTATGAGAAACCTTGTCAAAAGCTTTTGAAAAATCCGTGTAAATGCTGTCAACTTGACGTTTGTTTGTGAAACTTTCAAATATGTACTCCTGATAGATAAGTAAGTTTGTGGAAGTTGTTCTACCTTTAACGAAACCATGTTGCCTTTTGTCTATCACTTTGAGAAGTTCTGGATATATTTGGTCCAGTACCAATGATTCGAAGATTTTAGGGAGTACTGATTGTATAGAAATTGGGCGATAGTTTTTGACATCAGATTCGCTTCCCTTTTTGAAGATAGGAGTGATAAAACTTGTTTTCCAACGTAGAGGAAACTGTCCAGAAGAAAGCAGGTAGTTGAAAAATTGAGCAAGGGGTCGAGCAAGCACAGGGGCATATTGTTTTAGATATATCGGTGGAATGGTATCCGGTCCTGCAGATTTATTAGTATCCAATGATACTAACTTTTTCTTACAGGATTCAAATGTAATGAGACAATTATATAGATACATGTTGTTATTGGAATTGTGATAAGGTATGTTATTAAGAGGTGTGTCTAGGTCGTAAACATTTTGGAAAAAGTCTGCGAAAAGGTTAACAGTATTTTCTGTATTGGTGGCTACTTGATTGTCCAGGTATATTTCAGATGGAAATTCGTTACTGTTTTGGTTAAGTTTTTTTATATACTTCCAAAGATTTTTGGAATTTAAGGCACTGTTTTCAATATAGTTAATGTGTAATCTGTAACATATTTTTAAAATATTTTTACACTCTGCCCGAGTTTTGCTAAATTGAATGTAGTCTTCGACTGAACGACTGTCTTTGAATTTTTTATGTAGGGATTTTTTTAGTTTAATTAGTTCTATCAAATCACTCGTAAACCATTTTGGATATACATTAGGTTTGGGCGTAAAATGTGGAACATGAGAGTTTATTGTATCTTGGAAAATTGAATAAAGTTTTTCGAGAGATTTATCGATATTGATATCACATAGGAATGACCAATCTATGATGGATAAGTGCTGATTTATGGATTCAAAATCTCCCTTTTGAAAGTTAAGAGAGGATTCTTGCTGTATAGGTTTGGGACATAGAGTACTTAATTTGATATGTAATGGAGGGTGATGATCATCAACTGGTAGCAATTGATCGATGGATTTTACGATAGAAATGTTTGCTTGATTTGAGAATACAAAGTCGAGAAGGCGGTTATTGATGTTGTAGACAAAATTATGCTGATAAAAGTTTAGATAGTTCACCATATCTAGAATCACACGCGCACGATCATTTTCACATTCATTTGTAATGAAGCCGTCTTCGTTAGATGACCACTTCAACTTTGGAAGATTATAGTCACCTAGTATGATGGTTTTGTAGCTGGTGTATTTCGATATTAACAGTTCGACATCTTCACAATGTTGTTTGTAGAGCAGAACATCGGAGAGCGGTGGTAAGTAAACTGTTCCAATAATATAATTTTTAGGGTAAGTATTGATCATAATAAATAGTTGTTCGAGGTTGGTATTTTTAATGATGATGTTTCTTGTTTTTAGGATTTTATTTATGGCAATAAGAACACCCCCCCCTCTTGATTTAGAACTAGTACTTAGACTTCTATCGAGGCGATATACTTTGTGGTTTTGAAATCCGAGTTCAGAGGATTTTATGGATGGATCCAACCAAGTTTATGTAAATATGTATATATCGTAGTCGTAAGATGGTAAAAAATTTCTAAAGTCGTTTAACTTGGTTCGTAACCCTCGAATATTTTGATAATATATTTTCAAGTTTTTTAGTTTACTCTGGAGTTTTTTGGGGTGTGATTGATGATTTTCGGTGTGGAGTTAACATATTTTATAATAAGATTGGCTTCTCCGTTTTGATTCTCAAATCTAGTTCATTTCTGAGGTCGTGTAGTTGTTGCCGTTGCTTAACGGTATGGTCAGGTTTCATACTCAATCCTGCGGGTAATTTATTTTTGTTGCGTAGTAACCGTAAAGCCAAGGAAGAATCGTTGAATACAACTTTAATTGGGCGACTGGAACCTTCTCGTATTGATCCTAATCGATATGTTTTCACCATATCTGTGTTGGAAATTGGTTCAACCTGATTTATTACGTTCAAGGTGGAAGTTATATCATCTTGAATTTTTTGAGATTGCTGAGTGGATGCGCTCTCAGGGATATTATACAGGATAATATTTTTTGATCTCTCTTTCCTATCTTCCAGCTCTGAGATGATTTCGTGTATATCCATCGGATTTGTAGCCACTTGAGTCTGAAGGGGTTGATTTTTTAACATTTCTTTATATGCATTAACCTCCCCCTCCAGGCTTCCCATTTTTACTCCCATTTGACTAATAGTGCCCATAATTTGCGAGAACTTAGGGGTTAATTTGGCGATTTGATCTTTATTAAATTTATTTGCCGGGTCATTAATAAATACATTCATTTCTGTAAATAAATGTTTAGCATCTGTGATATATTGCATCGCTGTTTCGTTGGAGTTCATGGTAGGTTGTTAATATTTGTATATTGCGTTATATGGTTGAACACTCCTGGCTGTGTTGCTGCCGATATAGGTACAAAGTCCAAGTTCAGCTGTGAGTGGTGAGCGATTTGTTGGAACTAAGTAAACAATGACCAATCACATCAAAGTTAGCTCACTGCCGTGGGTACGAAAAATAAATATATCTTTTTTTCACTTTACGAAATAAATAAGCACTTATTTCAGAGTAATATGATTTAATCGATATTTACGTGTTGATATTTACGTACGATTTGAGTTTAGTGATATAACGTAGTATATCCACACTTATCACAGTTATTTGACAGATCGAAAACAGTGTACACACTCGAAATGTTACTGTTGAATATTTTTATACTCGATTGGTGCTATTCCTAAACTTTTGATGTATGTGCTTTTGGAAAATTTCATTTTATACTCTTTATGTAAAAGCCTAATGGGCGTAAACAAATAAATAAAAAAAATAAATAAATAATTTTATTATCATCTCGAATATTTGATATCCACTCTCCGGCAAATTTTAATATAGTTTAAATCATTTTAATATAATTTATCATTTTAGTATAGTTTAGGAATAACGGGATTCTGCAATTTCTGCAAGTATAAACAACCCCAATCTTACCAAATCCACTTTATGTAGTGAAAGACGCGGGACTTATATTCTTCCTAAAATGTAAAATGAACCCGGTCTAGATGAAACATCCTTATTTAGTTTCAGGGCAACGAGGGTTACGCGTTCCACGAGGAATATGATATAACCCGATCTAAACGAAGGTAATTTTATATAATTTTAGGACAGCGGAACTTACAAATTTCATAAAGTATATCGTGAAGCCAATCTAGGCGGAGACACTACGTATATTTTAAACTGAGTAAGAGTTTAAATTTTACCATCAAGCCTAATACACCGCAAGAATGTCCTAGGCATAGTAAACAAATTAGCGGTCAAAACTGTAGTGTTTCTATGTTCACACGTTTTAGCTCGAAACGAATACTATAATTTCCACATTTATAATACAAGACGCGAATTTCTAAACGAAACATTTTAAAATAGTTCCAATTGAAATCTACATTTTTCATTTACTAAATGAAAGGCGCGAATTCTAAAACGAACCCCTAAACATTGTTTAAACGGGACCCTATATTTATAACAGGCTTAAAAATGAACGCAATTCCCGAACGATAAAGCATTTTATTAACTAAATGTAACGAATCTTATATAGTTTATAATAATGAGACCCGGCCCCAGGCGGTTTTATATTATTTTTCAATATAACGAGGCCCTATAACATCTTTATAAGTATAATACAACCCCGGTCTATCGAAACAATGTACTAGAAGTTTTTATATTTGAATACATGATATACGTTTTTTTTATATACGCGTTTTTATACGCGAGATTTACGTTTTCGTACAATACAAAGTAACCCAAATTATACAACCGCGAAGTTTACATCACTCCTAAAGTATAACCAGAACTAATTGAAACATTTTTTCATAGTTTAAGTCCGCGAGGCAAATATCTTTCATAAAATATAAAATAACCCGAATCAAATTAAACATATTTTACCTTATAGACTTTCCCCAACGCGCGTAATAATCCCGGCCACATGAAACGTTTTTATATGTTTTAATAGCGCGGGACCTATGTTTTCCTATATAATATAAGATAACCCGGGCCGAACGGAAGCAATTTTATATACTTTATAAAATAGTGAAACTTGTACTTCTGTAAAACCGTAAATAAACCCCGACCCCCACGAGATTATTTTATATAATTTTTTAGAATAATGAAATTTCATACATCTGTAAAATTGTAAATAAGCCCAGAATTTATTCGCTATAATTTTAACGGACTCTTACTATAAAACATAAACAAAAAAAATATTAAAATAAACTAAATATTCTTTCGATAACTAAAATAAACCCGGTCTAATCGAAAAATTTCATATAACGAAATATTATATGCCTTACAAATGTAAAAATTAAAATGAGACCTCGCGTATTTAGCAAAGATAGGTATTTTATAAGACTTATTTAAAATCGAATCTGTTAGTAACAACTCCCTTATCTTTTAACAACTTCCCGCGTGTTTAGCATAAAATAGGTATCTTTATAACGCACAGCTAGTTTCCAGAGATCCGCCAATACTATACTTAGTAAAACGAAAATTTAACTAAATTTGAACTCTACCGTTTCCTGAAATTCTGCGAATATTATTCTGTGAACCTAGTAAGACGACAAAAATAATTAACTTTATAGAACATAGTGATTTCCGAAGTTCCGACATGCCAGATTAATTACCTTTATAAAATAAAATCAAACCCGCACTCTGAGTTAAAACTCTTTTAACAGGACCTCGCGTATTTAGCATAAGATAGGTATTTTTACAAGATTTATTAACAATTTCCCGCGTGTTTAGCATAAAATAGGTATCTTTATAACGCACAGCTAGTTTCCGGAGATCTGCAAATATCAGTTCTATATATGCCGGACTAATCAACTTAATAAAGCGCAGTAATTTCCGAAGTTCTAATATGCCAAATTAATTACCCTTTATAAAATAAAATCAAACCCGTACCCCCCTTTTCTTTTAACGTGAGCAATGTCGAAGAGTATATTTACCCGTATACCACTTTCACTTGAAGTTAAACTATAATTTTCACCCACTGAGACACTCTAAGTCGACGGTAATTATCACTCACGGTAATTATCACTCAAAAAAACAATCGACGCAGATTTCGCACTCCCGTAGACGTTCACACCCAACTGCCCGATTTCTGCTGTGTCTTGACATTTTAAACCCCCCCTAGCGGGAAAAGGTCCTAAGTCGTGTGTTTCCAGGATTTTCAATATTCTACTCCCCTTGAAACCTAAATCTTTGTTCCTAAGATTCAATTTGGCAAAAAAAAAACATATCTCCACTCGGATATGTCAGTTGATCCCACCTCCTGTTGCCGTCTCTGTCTCCGTTCCGGTGCCCGTTTTGGGACGGACTTGGTGGCTTCAGACGGTTTGAACTCGCTTCACAAGCGCGATAATTAATTTTTAATATTTAATTTCTAAGTTCAGTCCATATTGTCGTTTGATCAACCGTAACCACAATCTATCGGGTACTCCCCTAATCATAGTTGATGTTTCTTCATTATCTACCATTATCATGTCCCGTTCTCCCGTAATTTCACTCGTCTTTATCGGAAATTTAACGTTTTTTGGCCGCTATATCATGGGATCAATTTCCATATATTCACCACGTGCACACTGCATACCTAGATATAACAATCATCCAAAGGTACTATACCTAATTTTAAATTAATTTTGGGCGATCTTTCCTCGTGGGTCACCCAATGAATCCTGTCTTTTGCCCGCGGCTCTCCGCGCACAGGGACGTATTAGTTCCCTCCGTTGCGGAATTTAAACATAATTCGTAACCATTTATTATTATTTTTATTGGCAGTAAGATTGATCCACAAAATAACTATGTTACATAGACAGTGAATATTCTCGAACAATATAATACTGGAAGAGTACTATTCGCTATAACAAAATAAACTATTAATGTAAGTTAAATTAAATTTTTAAATTCAGTGGAAGATTTTTTAGGATCGTTTTGCTTTTAATTTTTTTCCCAAAACAAAATAAATAAATAAATAAATAAACACACAGATACACACTCACACAACCCACTATTGGACATGTTTTTATTATTCTTTTATCGATTGTATGTATGTGTTTTCGCGTAATTGGCCCAAACCTCTGTGCATCAATTATTGTCTTTTCTTCAAAGATTGATTAATTATATGGCTGTAAGAAACCCAATAAATGAAAACAAATAAAACAAATAAGTAAATAAACCTCCAGTGCCGCAGGCAAGGCGTCGGATAAATTCAGTGCTCATTCATTGCCAAGGCACTGGACGCCTCCGCTGATAACTATATACCGCTCACCATGTTCTTAGAGGTGTGTTGAAAGATTGCTAGTATCTGTCGAATCGGTCTCAAGTAGTTGTCTGTATTTGTACGTGTATCATTGTTACATGCTCTTGCTATATCCGTTCCACTTCACATTATTGTTCCTCCCGTCTTCGAATTTCTATCACACTATGTTCTCCTATGTTTTTGGTACTTATATGCTTGCTTTTTACTTGCATTTACTCCTATATATATTTGTTTCATTTATCCATCCATCTATAAGATCCCCATGCTCTTTATCCTTTTGTTTCATGTGTATATGGGCCGCAAATTCATACTATTTTATTTACAATATTCTTATCTGGATACACTTGTTCAATTATGTTTTGTGGTTATTACTACCAAACCCGGCGAAATCTGAGCTAGAATAGCCAATCGTATACACGTTACCCGTCCTGTTGAAACTACGCTAACGTCGGACAGGTTTGTAGTGATTACATAGTTAATATATTGTATCTATATTCGAGTATATTATTTTCTTGTCGTGCCATTAATATGCTTACACGTTATCGTTATCTCTTTCCTAACTATATATACCGTCATTGCGCAATTACCTATCTGTTGTAAAAGCCTGAAGAGCGTTAGTCTACAGATAAATATAATAGAATTATAGTTAACTTCTCTACCCGCCTACGTTATTCGACTCCCGCGAAACGAAAATGAATCATTATTCGCTCCTCGATAGAGCGTCAGTCTACAGATAAATATAATGGAATTATAGTTAAATTTCCTATCTGCCTACGTTATCCGACTCCCGCGAAACGAAAATGAATCATTATCCGCTCAGTTAAGGTCACCCCTCTGGTACATAGTGTACGTTTTATCCGTGCCTCACGGCCAATTCTTATAAATTATTTATGGGCGTTTTCCTCGCGCGATCCCCCGATTAGACCTGCCTTCCTTAGTTTTGCTCAATATTCTGCCTCTCTGTTGCACGGGGATCCACTCGAGATGAAGATATACGGCTCTCAAACGGTTTCAAAACCCGAGCAAAAAAGTCAATAATTCAGAAACCTCGTGGAACTGTCAATATCATCGTCACCTTAGAGTAGACGTTAATCGGTTTTTTAACGGCTTAAACTGCAATAAACGCGACCTAAATCTCTGAAATCCATGTTCAGCTTTTTTATGTGAAGCACATGCGGACCGCTCGGACCGCATCGATCGTCAACCATTTGTACCAAACACGGCTTTACCACAAGATCAATATGATTTATAAAAATTGAATAGTAACTGCCCGTAACCTATATCCGATCAATCGCTACTAACTCCCTCCCAATACTAGCGTTTCATCATTCCCAAATTTTTGTAGCTCCAATACTACGGCCAGTTTAGCTCAATTTTTCCCCGCGTAGCATTTAAATCATCTTAGAGTTCAAAATAAAAATAATAAAATAAAAAAAAAAATCTATAGAAACAGGTGATTCATCACACTGTGCAAGAAAGTATGCAGGAACATGGAGAAGAATATTCAGGCTTTTGAAATCTGATCATTAGCACATTTAAGTCGTTAAAATTGTATCGGTACTGATAAGATTCAAGGTGATATGAAGTATCATTCGCTAGAGATAAGTAATTTCAAAATAGTGATCATAGATCGATTAATAACAGGTAATTTATAATCTTGATACATTTTCCTACGAAGAAATTTAAGTGTTAATATGTAAAGACAATTAAGATTAAAAAATGTTACAAAAAGGAGAATTTTGATGATGTTCACAATACTCTATTTAATGTAATGGAATCAAAATATAGATCAAAAATAATACGCCAATGAAAAAATTGTTAAAATCGATCCAAAGTTTTTCCGGCAGACAACAAACCGCAGACGCTACGAGTTAAAAGAAAGGGATTAAATTAGGAAACTAATTCATTGTGGTTAAAATTTGGTTCATATGTCAAAAATTGATAATTTAAATAAATTATTAAGATATTTAAATAACCGCTCAGTTTTTCTACAAAGGTTTTGTTAGAGTTTAACTACAAAGGTTTCGTTAGAGTTTAACTACATAGGTTTCGTAAGAGTTTTACGTACTTAAGTTTCATTTAGAGAGCTCGTTCATAAGTTGAATCTGTCTAAGTTAGTCTGGGCATTGGGCATCCAGCATTTACTGTAATAGCCCCCATTGTTCTAGCTATTAACATCCGACGTTGTACTGTGCAGCGCTATGGTTAAAATGAATCGCACAGCAATTGAACAAAATGTAGCCATACCAAAGAGCATACACCCTTCTTACAGAAGACCGCACGTGACTACTGTAAACATAACTGAAACTGTTTGTCTCAAATGCTGCTAAACTGCAGAGACACGAACCAATCTTACGTGCTTATGGCAAATTTAGAATTTGAATTCTTAAGAAAAAAAAAATCAACATGAACGTGACCACTGTGCAAGAAGAAAACATCAAATAAGATTACCTTTAAGAAGGAAAACAAGATCGCAAAACTCAATTATGCACAGTGGAATGAAATTGTATAGTCATCTACCAGGGGAAATTAGGGATGAAGACAGTAAAACAACTTTTAGGAGAAAGCTTAAAAAAATATATGTTGCTTTTATTTGAATGAAATTTATAATATGTAATAATTTTTACATTAGGAAATACAAATTCTTATTTTACCTGTCTAAAGAATAAGTCGGTAGGTACCTACACTAGAGGTAAAAAAAGTATCGATCAAACCAAAAATCAACAGATATTATAGGACAGCAGAATGAATGTTGTAAAAATGTAATCAATCATCAAAATAATATGATTAATTGAATTTTGTATTTTTTTGCAATTCAAATACATTCAAGTACCCACTTTATTTTTTTCACAGAAATCAATATTTAGAAACTATAAAATTTGGCAGTTAGGACGCTTTATATAAATATATATCCTGTATATAAATATTATGAATTTTGCATTTATTTTAATAAAATTTAATAATAAATTCGTATCTTTGAAACCGGATGCTCTGAAAGTTAATCACCTGGAAAACAATATGTTTAATAAAGCATTAATATGAAATGGAGATATAATATCTATTATTTATCCGGGTCTATTAAAGTGAATGTATCTTCTTCTTCTTCTTCCTTTCACGGTCCCAACTCATTGCCTAGGTAGTAGCGAAGGGAAAAACTACATTTCAAAATGAAGACTATAACACACACATGTTCGCCAGTTTGAAGATTACAAAATGTACACTACATTTGTAGTATAAACTACATGAAGTGAACTAATTGTAGTACTAATGAAGTGAACTAATTGTAGTATTAATGAAGTGAACTACTGCAGTACTACAAAATTGTAATGACCTACTAGACTTCTTGAAAAGTGTGCTACTAGGAAAATTTCAAAACCATGAGGGGGGGAGGGTAGTTTCCGGAGATTTTTTAATTTAGTCCCAAAATTTTTCAAATCATGGGGAGGGGTTGTTTTGATTTCCAAAAAATTTTTCATTTATCTACACCAACTTCCCAAAAATGTCACATAAAAAATTTACGCATACTTTCAATAACTTTGAAGTGTGTGTAGTTTGTAGTGTGCACTATATTTCAAAAGGTGTGAAGTGTAGTACTACACTGTATTAGTTAGAACAGAGCGGACCCATCACTACTAGGTAGGCTGTTGGGGTCGGCTTTTCCCGTTCTCAGACTACATCTTCTTCGGTTCTGGGCATCGCTTTCATCCAGGCCGTTTTTCTATAGTATTTTGGAGCATTGAGTCATCCAAGAGTTCTTTGGTCTTCCTCCGGATGCCTATCGATGAAGCTCCATAGACAGTGCCTGCTTCACCGTGCGGTCTGGTGGTCTGTGTCTTATGTGCCCATACCATCTCAACTGCCGTTCCTCCAGCTTACTGTAGTGAATGTATAATTTCTGAATAACTATTTTTAAATTGCAAACAAAGGTAGCGAACACCCTGTAGCTAGAACAAAGCCGACACTCGGCGAGAAATTATCCCTACAGTTTCACACTGGACATTGCACGGTGGTTACAATGATCGTGCCGCATGCGCTTAACCCCGTCAGCTGCCCTCAGCAGTTAGCCCAATTCACCTGCATTTAAACTGTATTCTGAGGCCTTTGAAGTGTCTGCCCAATAGCTGTCATATGCGATGTATTGAGAGATTTGTCGGTCAATAATTCGAAATTTACAAATTTGGATGCATCGTAAAGCCGCAAACTCTGTCTACTAATTAATCACCAATACCACCAACCAAAAAGACCAATTAATCTACATTTAAACCTTTCTCTCATCCATATTTATGTATGTATATATTTATAATATTACACATAATGATGATTATATACTACCACGTGTCGTGGTTGTGGGAAAACAAATGAAAATAATGAAAATGAAGAATGATTTAGATGAAAAGAATGATTTATTTATTAGTAAATAAATCTTTTAATTATTTGAAAATGTACAAAGTCACTAAAAATGAATTAAACTTAACGCTATTTTTAGTCTACACTATTTCGTAATATATCATTTCGTCTATGAACACTTTATTGTCGCTAGGTAACACTTATTTATCGCTCGTAGAATATTTGATTCTTGCCCGTAGAAGTCGTATTGGTTTATTTCGCCACTTAGGTACTCGATTATTTCGTTTTATTTATCGCTTCAATTATCTTACAACTGGCCACCGTGCCTATCGCCTTGCGGCTGATTTTGCACCAAACGAACTGTCAAAACACGACTCAATAAACGGTGGAACCACGCCGCGGCGTAGTTTTGCTATTTATGCCTGCAAACGCTAGTTTTTTCGTTGCTTTCTAATTTATTTTAGTGTTAAGTAGAATTTTCTGGGCTGTTCTAGTCTTTTGTAAGCGTTTCCCGAAGCTTTTAAACTATTCCAGAATCTTCCATAATGTTCTTGCCAAGTGACATTACAAGGGATTCGGATTCGCTTGCCATTCCGTGACACAATGCAGACGTATTATATGAGGAGACAAAGAATGACAAATTCACAATTGATTTTGTAAGAAAATTCGCTAGTTTTAAATTTTTTTTCATCAAAAGTGTATTAACTTGAAAAATATTCACAAAATTTTTTGAGTATCTTCAAACTCTCAGGAACAAAATTACTGGATTTTATCCCCAGAGGGATCATCCTTAATTAAGATAAGTTATATAAGCTATTAACATGGGAATGTGATCACTAAAGCCAGTTTTGAGACAGGTAGTTAGCCATGTAACACGTACGTCCATACATACTTTCCAACATAAATAGCTTCGTCTCTGTGAGACACCTATAATTTACCTTAACTGAAAATATTCGTTTTGACCATAAAATTAATAATAAAAACGTATATCTCTATTTCAAGTATTGGAAAGTGATGCTTTTGCTATCCATTTTCTTGTATTTTCTCGTTATTATTACATTAAAATAATATTGGACGCTTGTATCAAATGTTAATTATTGGAAATCGTAAAGCGTTTAATTGCATTATCGTGGTGTACTATTCAGTGACAACTTGGATGGATTAGTCACGTGGTCAGAATGCCTGAAACTAGACTACCAAAATAAATTACACTATGCAATGCAATTGTTTATATGGAGGCCAAGAAAGCGCTGCATTGGCAATAGCATGCAGTGACCCGATGTGAAGCAGATCGCGAATAATGCAGAAAATGGAAGAAAATACACGAACAGAAGGGAGTAAATAGAGTGTGGAAGATTCGAGGGACAACCGACGGTCATGATGATATTTCTTGTTCTGGTTAATCGATTTCAAAAATCAAACGCAGTTAATTTTTTTTTAAAAAAGATAAATTTTTATAAATGTCTTCCCTTCCATACATAGAACTCGACAAATTGTCACATTCCATGGCCACAATTGCGATACTAATTATCAATCAAATTCTGTGATACACAGAATATTGGGGACTGGTAATGAATATGGTTGTATGGTTGACATTTTCGTTGACAGTCTGGAGAAAGTAAAGTTTATACTTAAAGATGCAACACTGCTTCGTTACTGACTTCAACTGTTAATATATACATATAATGGTGGGTAATATATATTTTTCATACACATAGCTGCTCTGTACTTTATATTTATAATTTCTATATTCATGTTTTGGTGCTATTCTTGATACTTTTAATATTTTGCTTCTTATAACTTATATTGTTTAATGTATGTTCTTTTTAATTTTATATATATTTTTTATGTAAAAGCTTACACGCATTGCTGCTCTTTACTTTATATTTTTACTTTTTATACTCATGTTTTGATGCTATACAGATATTGTTTAATGTATGTGCTTTTTAAAATTTATATTATATTCTTTATGTATAAGTCTACACCTAAAGGGCGTAAACAAATAAATAAATAAAATAAAAAAGATTTTTTGTAAGATTCCTTAATTAAATTGAAATGAGAATATCTATTTACCGGCGATGCCAGACTGCACAATGCAGGCGATGCGCAGGAAAGAAAATGTATGTAACGACGTAATAACTTTACCGATTCAGCAAATAGAAATGCCAAGCTTGCCAACTTCGCCGTAGAATTTCAACGTAATTAATTTCATCACATGCAAAAGTTTTGTTATAAATCTACTAACTTAAAGAATGAAAACTGCATTTTATATAATAAAGGGCGATGCACGGAGAACGGATGGTGATACATAAATCAGTACTGCGTTAATTATTATTTTTAAATATAATAAAAACATAAAAAAAAAAAAATTAAAAAAATTTAATAAAGATATTATTTATTGATCAGTTCACAGCAAATTGTACCTCCCACTCCAAAATTATCATCAAATGAAAACAGCATTAAAGGCTACTTACTACTACTTCTTACTAATATAATATTCCTTTGTATTTAATTGTCACACATTAAATTATATTTTGTAACACTTAGATTAGTGCATATTTATAACTTTCCACCTGCAATACTTCTTCTCTACACACAAGTCTATGGAGAGATTTATTCCACTATCTCATAGAGATATCATGGAGGCCTTAAACCTGACAGATACATGAGATGCGGTAATTGTATTAGATCCAAAGATTATTTGATTGTTTTTTTTCGGTCAAAAAATAGCAGGGAAGGAAGACAAAGTAGAATAAAAGCAAAATACTTAAAGAACATTTATATGTTTAGGTTTATTTTATAAAAAAAGTAAACCATAAAAACCAAGTTTTTATTACACTCCCTTTCTTTGTAAAATATAAAAACAATTAAAGACGAATTAAAACATGTAACATAACACTAAACTTACAGGAATTAAATATATTTCTGTAATGTCAGATGTTTTGAGCTTGGATATGACACTTCATGCTTTGAAGATTAAATTCTAAAAGCATTTGTCAGTCAATTTAATCAAGGTTTTGATATATTTGTGAATTTTGCTGTCGTCTGTGAACCAATTGTCATAAATTTTCGAAATTCGTAGTGAAGTACCTATTATGTAAACCGACGGAGTAATTCAAATTTAGAAAATATTCCGCGACGTTATCGGGCCGCCGGCCGTTGCTAATCAAACTTTTCTAATGATTCCAATTTGAAAAAAACAATAAAATTTCTAAAAATCCGAAATTATACTATAATTATTAATTTTTTTTAACGAAAATTTATTAAATTTTTTTGATCGTCACCACGAGTCTACTTGCTAAGTTTCAGCTCGATTGGATTTCGGGAAAAGGGTTAAAAATCAATCCAATTTTTTCGACAGCAAGCAGATACCACGAGTTAATATAAAGGGAGTAAATAGAGTATATTTTTGTTTTATTACGTATATTAAAAAATAATAAGTAAATGATTTTGTGGAGTTATGTACTTGTTGTAACTCTATAATAACTCTTGTGATGCAATCATCTTCAAACTAGTGCAATGGGTATCATTGTCTGAGACAATTGTAAATAACTGCCTATGACGTCAGACGCTATTAATTCCTCCTTGCAAATGATATGCAGATTGGTTTGCAAGAGTAATAATTACATAAATCTAATGAGTAACTGTTGTAGATATTGTCATATCAAATTAAGAAATAACACCTTCGAGGCCGGTCATAATCACATGCAGTGTTTATTTTGTAAAAATGATAATAAAAAAAAATCTAAAATCATTTGAATAAACTAGATAAACATTTTAAAAATTAACAGAAAAATTTATAGTCACTAAATGTTTCCAGAATATTTCGAACAATTTTAATACACTGTTTATTAATTCGCACTAATCGACGTTGTTTTTATTGCTTCGATCACTTTCTAGCAATTTCTGTTCAATATTCGCAAGCAAAAAACTTTTCGCCTACCAGTAGGAACTTCGTTTGTTAATAAACTCTGAAATATATGCACACTGCGTTGGTCAAACATCACGAATGAATGACTCCGCCTTACGAGCGCTAGCCTTTATACTGGCTTTGCGATACAAACAAAAGACACTAGAAATTAAGTAGCGATTTTTTATTTATGATAAATTAATTATTAAATGGACAAAATCACTTAAAACGAATTGAATTTTAACACTATTCCACAATCACTTGTCTTTAAACTCTCTCTTATCGCTGGGTATCACTTTATTTATCACTCGTTAGAACATTCAATTTTCCCACGTAGAAGTCACACTAATGTATTTCGCCACTATCGGTAAGAAGTAGCTCGATTATTTTGTCCGATATTTATAGCCCCGATATTCATGACTGGCCACCCGACCGTCGCCCGCGGCTCACTTCGCACCGATCGAAATGTCAAAACAAATTCCATTCCACGTGGTCTCGATTTAAAAATGCGATAAGCTGTTCTTTCGAACGTCTTAGATTATTTCATTCCTCTCTAGTGTTTAGAAAAAGTTTTTCGTCGCTTCTAGCTTGTTCCAGGCATCTCCCGAAGGTTGTAAAGAATACGAGAGTGTGGTAGAAGGTGAGGCTTTCATGTTACTGTCGTCACTGAAATCATCTATCACCTATATTAATTTTCCAGAAATAACCATTTCGTGAAGATAAATATAGGTGATACCGCCTTCTAGATCCTTCGAGACTCCACGACAATCATCCAGTCGTCTCGAGAGACCTGTGGAGCGTTCTGCACGATTCCAGAGTGTTCATTGTGTTTTTTTCGGTTTAACCGAGTGAAAAACTTTGAGAGGCCCCATCAGCGCGCAATTTATACACTACTAGCTGTGCCCGCGCGGCTTCTCACGCGTAGAGTTTTAGTACACTGTTTGGATCGTCATAGAACTTTCGCGAACCTTCTAGAACATTCTCTTTCCAGAACTTTCAAGAAATTTGAATACAGGAACCTTCTAGACACACCGGCACATTCCACCACTCAGTTAAGAACCTTCTCCTTCCAGAACTTTCTAGAGTAGGTTTTTCCGGAACCTTCTAGATTCACTGACATAGTCAGCGCGCCTATTTTGAAACAATCTGAAGCATTTGCGGCCTTCCCATAACAAAAAAATATGCTAGAAAGCACGTTTTCGTCACCCACGCACAGCCACCCCCTTCAAACTCGCATATTTTCGATGTGACACCAAGGGCTATCCACCGCCATAACCACCGGTGGGTGGTTGTGGCTGGTTGTGGAGAAAACTCGGCGGGTAGGGAAACACGGGTTTCTTTACAAATATATATGTTAATATTAAGATTTTCACGGGTAAAAGATAATCATCCCGATTCCAAGTACAGACGCAGTAAATGAACTTATTGATATAACTAACAATAACGGAATTTCCAACAATAATAGAAGAATTACCAGGTCACAAAGTAAATTCAGCAATTCGCATCGCATTAGCTTTCACTTGGATCTCGACTTCTTGAGTGAACAGGTGTGCTTGCCATCAATTCAAAACAGAACTCGAAATACAAGGCAAAAAATCCCTTTGAAAATGGTCAGTGCTATCTGTCCGAAACCTTGGGTACAATATAAGTCTTTCTCAAGACTACCATACGCGGGTTATCCTAGAAAATAATCCTTCATATTATATATATATTGATATATTGATGTTACTATTTAATGCGACACCTATTTATCTTCTTTGGAAGGTTTTTGAGAAAAGTTGAAATTAAGAAAATGGTTGCTTCAGCTTGGCAGGTAGATTAGCAGAGCCATCGCTCTTCCACTGGGCGTGACCATTGGCAAGTTACACAGGAATATAAGACAGTGTATGCCAACGTTGCCAAAAATAGTTGAGCACAAAGCTTTAGGTTCACCCTAATGGCGGGATTAACGACTACATCCGCGTCAATCGGCAGAAACGATAAGCTAGGTGTACTTAACTTTTTTAATGGAGATGTTTTAAGGGGACACGGAAAAGGTGTCACAATAATATTCGCATTATTTTCGATCTAACTAACTAACTAACCATCACGCCGTTTTCCCGCAGGGGTAGGCAGAGAGGATTGAACGCCGCACTCTTCTATCCTGGCACACCACTTTTGCTTCGGCCACATTCATACATCTTCTCATACACGTTCTACGGTTGTTGCGGCTTTTAACAGGGCCATCCTCAAATACTTGTAGTACCTGATCGTGCCAGGTCTTTCGCGGACGCCCTCTATTCCTGTTGTCCTCAACATTTTCGATCTAATCCTATATAATGATAATTTTAAATGTCCGTCCGTAACTTCTTATCCATTCTGTCTCATTCCGTTTTCAAAATTAGTATAATTTCAAATTTTGTATAAAATGAAATGAAAACAATAAAAAAAAATCCTTTTTTTTTTTTATATTTCTGTTCGATGTAAAGCAACACTAGTAAGAGAATCCAATGCTTTATCACATATATCACCGGTATTAATCATCAATCAAAATATATCATTCTCTATGTAACAATGTCTATCACCAACGCTACCGGAGGGCACGAATAATGATGAGGTGTATATAATGAGGAACAAAAAAAGGATAATTCTTTATGTAACAATGTCCGTCACTAAGGCTACCAGATGGCTCAAATAGTAATGTGGTATAATAAACAAAAACATTATAATAATATTATATATAATGGTATATCAAGACGCTACGCTACCATATTATAAATATATAATAAAAGTACGTTATTTTAAAGGATTATAGCTTGTATAATATAAATTCATGATTTATGATAATTTGCTTGGGTATAGCAATCGCAATACTCGTTCTCCTATTTTCGGCGTTCATGGTAGTCTGTGTCAATAATTGTTACCAATATTTGTTTTGCTTATTTGTGGCTTGCACTCCACACGCATAATCGCTATACGTGAAATGTGCCAATTCGTACATGACCGCATTGTTTTGATACATTAAAAATATGGATGTACCCAGAGCAGGCCGAAGTTACGAAGTTATGTATTTATGCCTACCGCACGAAAAAGTGGATTGATATAAAATGGATAGTATAGTTAAACAATTAATAAATGCGACTTACAGATAAAGGCTTAAAAGTACCAGGCTGATGTGGTGTAATTGTAATATACCTGCCTGGAAAGCTAGGTGATCTGGATTCATGTCGCGGTAGCAGCCAAAATACTTTTTCGTAGATTTGATTTTTCTGCGTGTCTTTCTAATTGATTAATAATTTTGGCTTGTATCCCCGATTACTTAATCAATTCGCGGTTTTCTTACCACTGGACTAATGAAACAATTATATAAACTCTTGTATCCAAGCATGAAAGATGTAAGAGGCAAACGAAAAGTTCTTCTTCTTCTCAGACACAATTTTTCCACTGCTGGACGAAGGTCTCTTCTAAACCTTCCAATGTTTTCTACCATAGGCTATTTATTGCCATCTTCGATGAAAAAGCTGGACAATGTCGTCTGTCCACCTTTTTTTGGTGTCGCTTCTCTTTTTTCATTGATACAGGGTCTCCATTTTGGGATTTTGGGTGACTATATAAGCTTTGTTATTCTTTCTGTGATGTCGGTAACTTTTGTTCGGCATCTAATCTCCTCATTTCTAATTTTGCCACGGAGACTAACGCCTAGCATTTGTCTTTCCATTGCTCGCTGAACGCACTTTAACTTTTTTAAGTTACTGACAGCGAGGGACACAGTTTCAAGCCGTATGTCAGAGACTTAAGCTTTTAAATTTATGGGCACTTCTCTATTTTTATGTATATACTTTAACTTGCCGAACGCAGCCCAGCTTAATCCTATTCGCCTCAGTAGGCATGAGAATGAAAACACTTTAAAATAATAAAGTTTAATTTATTACTAAACAAAGTCACTGGAAACGTGTGAAATGTAGTACCGTTCTTTATTTTATAGTCACTGAATGTCTTCCGAATATTTCACATGCTTATTATTGAAATATTACTTAATTCGCACTGGTTAACGCTGTTACTATCGCTTAGATCACTTCTGGTAAATTCCGTTCAATGTTCGCTAGTAGAAACTACTCGTCCCGATATCCCGCTTTCGCTGGTATCACTGCCGGTTGCACTGGGCTCGCTCTGTTGGTAGTATAGCGTGTTATAATATCACCATCACGAATCACTGATCACACTGGTTTAATCGCGGCGATGTCGCTTTGTTATCATCACGAACTGAATCTCCCGTTGCGTGACTCCTTTTATAGATAAATTATTTTGTCAGATTTGTTCTAGAATTGGCGAGAAGCCTGTAGAGCGTTGTAGACTTTTCCAATGTTATGCTTTACTAGATAATGAAATGTCATAGATTCTTTGAGAGAGAGAATGCGGTTACGCATGACTGAATCTGCATTGCGTGCGTAATATTCGAGAATTTGTGGTTTCAGATGACTCAGCTTGCTTTGCGTGACGTTATTCTATTGTTATCATCATAGAGTAGGTTCACCGTTTCGCTACAATATGTTAGAATATATCCACATTTTTTAACTTACCATATTTTCTCACATAGAAATATACCGAACTACATTTTTCACTCTTTTTCTGTGAAACTTTGTGTAATACATAGGCAGGTTGAATTATATAGGCTTTTGTCACTATAGGCTAGACACAATTTCTCCCTTTTCTGTCAGTTAAAAAACGTAACATTTTTTCCTTGCCCTATGACTTTAAGTAAGAGTAAGATTTAGTTTAATTTTATTAAATATACCCTCAACAGGTCATTATTGACTCTGATAGATAGACCTAGACTGACGTAAGGGTTCAAAAAAAAATATTTTTTTTGAACATTTTGAAACAGACATGATTCTACAAAACACTTTTTATGATAAAATAATAATAACAAATGTGTTAATGATAAAAAAAATGTAAATAATATTTGCAACAAAATAGAGACTGTTGAAAATCAATCTGAAATTTTTCAGATATCTTTTACATGCCTGAGATATTTTACTCTTTTACTTTATCATTTTTTACTATTAAATGCCTAGTTTATTCATTGGAACAATGTTATCTTCTTTCGTAAATCCATCCAATTTCGATTAATTCATATTTTAAATATTTCAAGCCTTAACATTTCTTAAGTAAGAATTCATGCTTCCGTTCCATAAAACTATATTGAAAACGGAAACCACATCGCTATTTGCATTGGTAACCTGAGGTTTAGAAAAAAGTTGGTACCAATCTATTCGGGTAGGAACGATGGACTGAAAGGAGAAAAGGTTTTTTCCGGTCGTTATCGAGAATATGCGTATTTATTAGGATCTATATCCTTGATCCACATTCAAGTCTACTTCATATAATATTTTATTCTAGTATCAATATGAAAGGTACTTTTTTGTTACGCGGTTGGTACATTACTCGATATGTATATATTATAATACCATATATTTTTTACAACAAACAACATCGTCTCATTTCTTAATGGGCTCCCGAAATACATCATTCTTTGTCAGTCATACGATAATTCATTTTCCTCTTAAGGCACAAGGGCTGTATGTCAGTTTACTCATCGTATAATGATGTACGTACCTACATGTCTTGTTCACTACTACTTTTCTATTAGCGAATATACAACGTTATTCTGCTTTTAAAAATTTCAAAGTCTCGGTTTATAAATAAACTTTATTAGAAATATAATAACGTTATATGTATGTACCAATGTCCAGAAATAGTTTTTGTTTTTACTCCCTTTATATTAACTCGTGGCGTCTGCTTGCTTGCTTGCCGGCTTGCCATCGAAAAAACTTTGCATCGATTTTTGACTCTTTTCCCGTAATCCAATCGAGCTGAAACTTTGCAAGCAGACTCGTGGCGACGATCAAGAAGATCTATCAAATTTTCGTTAAAAAATTAAATAAATTTCGTTAATAATTATAGCATAATTTTGGATTTTTAGAATTTTTAATAGTTTTTTCAAATTGGAATCATTACAGAAGTTTGATAACTAGCAACGGCGGCCCGATAATTTTCGAAATTTGAAATACTCTGTCGGTATACATAATAGGTACTTCACTACGAATTTATAAAATCTAAATTGACTGACAAATGTTTTTAAAATTTAGTTTTCAAAGCACGAAGTGTCTTATCAAAGCTTAAAACATCTGACATTTTAGCAATATATTAAATTACTGTAAGTTTAGTGTTATGTTATATGTTTTAATTCGTCTTTAATTGTTGTTATATTTTACAAAGAAAGGGAGTATAATAAAAACTTAGTTTTTATGGGTTAGTTTTTTAAACACATACGTGTGTATAATTCGAAATATTATCGTGCTTTCTGGTTCGTTAAATTTTCATTTTCTAGTCCTGCTCTGTGGTGTGTATACTTTATAACCCATCCTTCTTGCGGGCACTGTAGCACCATGTCTGGTCCATCTCTATGTCATAAAGCCATTAATCAACCACGATCCCTCGTGTTGTCTGTGCACTCAAAGGGAGAATCTAGCCACTACACTATACAATACAATACATACATTATGTACCCATTAAGTAAACACGGGGTCATCAAACCACTCAAATAGTTATCTACTTATAAGTGTACATTTTCTCGTCTTATGTGTTATTTATTAAGTAGAATTAAAAAATATTGTAAGTAATCAATGAATGATTTGGCAGTTATTTAGTGGTGCAAAATTTAAATTTAAAATATCATTATTTATATGTTTGAATATATTAACGAAAGAATTACTTAGAACATTATATTATGCTATTTTACAGGCCGTATTACAATATGAAATAATAAACATAACATATAACATCATCAATGATCAAATAAAACTCTTCACATCACCGCTTTTCACAATGTTTCCTCTCTCCCACCACCTAGACTCCCCCTCCACTTTTACTGAATCTACAACCCATAAATTGGACTCCCACATGCTTCAGTTTCAACTCACCTGAAGAAGGAAACGGAGGTTTCTGAAACATGTAGTGTGATACTTAAAAATAAAATAGTGGGAAAAACAAATATTGTGTTTTTATTCATAATTGTTAAAATGGGTTTCCAAAAAGTAAACGTTACCACATTCAATTATTTTTTCCGTTTCTGTTATCTTCAACGCTTGCCTTATACATTTCCTATTATATATATTTAATCACAAATATTTGTACTATTAAATAAATTCTTTATCTTCTTCTTCTGACTCAGCCTTTTACCCTCCACTGCTCTATGTTCTTCCATTTTCCTCCACTCATCTCTGTTTCTTCCCCTTCGCATCCAAGTTCTTCCAGCTTGCTGGACTGTGTCATCAGACCACCTTTTGGGAGGTCTTCCGATGCTTCTATTTTTCGTCCAGGGTCTCCAATGTAGGATTCTGGGTGCCCATCTAGTATCGTCCTGTCGAGCCATTTTAGTTTTGCAATACGGTCCATCATATCAGCAACCTTTGTTCGGCATCTCATTTCTTCATTTCTGATTTTATTTCGAAGGCTCACGCCGAGCATCTGCCTTTCCATGGCCCGCTGTGTCCACTTTAATCTGTGTATGCTTTTTTCTATTAGTGTTGTTTTTAGGTCATGTGTCAACATCGGTAGGATACATGTATCGAACATTTTTCTTTTCAGGCATAGTGAGATTTCTTTATTTTCAAACAAGTGTTTCAATTTACCAAATGCTGCCAAGCCCAAACCTATTTTTTTTGGTAGTTCTGCTGTTTGGTTTTCTTTTCCCAGCTTTATCTTATGACCAAGGTATACATAAATTCTTACAATAACATAAGTAATTAAATATTCGCTTAACCTGCTCCTTTTTGTTTTTCAACTTTCGAAATAACATTTCAGAAATTGCCCGAACTTGACTGTGTCCGTGCTGTCCCAATATCAATGCAATATCAATTCAATATAAATGCAGCCAATTCCAATCCATTGGACCCATGGTATAAAAAACGCTATCAAAGAATTTCGCATCGTTTGATCTTGATGCGATCATATATGTTTGTAAAGAGGGTGACACACGTATGAGGATTATATTGTCGCTGCCATTCCATAAAATGATATTAATGTCGTAAAGCAAATTGGATGATGACGGCAGTCTATATGGACTGTGAAACTATGAATGGGACCCTTTACTAAATAAATTACTGTGGCATGCAGCTCTGAATATGTTTATTATTGATTCTACGGCATAACCACAATGACGTATGTGTGGAAAATCAATTTATGATAGAAGACGAATGCAGATATTAGGAACGAATTTAAAGCTGATCTTAGCATAATCAATAGAATTGAAAAAGGGTCGCTCAGATGGTTTGGGCGTATTGAGCGAATGAATGAGGAAAGAATGGTAAGAAGGATATATAATGCAAGTATTGATGGCGCCAGAAAGAGAGGATGATCGCGGAAGACGTGGCATGACCAAATTAACTAGATACTAGAAGATGGTCTCGTTAGAAGCCTCAACAACCGTCGAGCTTGCATGCGAAGATGTGTCAATGTAGATGAGGCGAAAGTTGTATGTCAGGACAGAGGAGTATTGCGCTCTATCTTCTCTGCCTACCCCCACTGGGAAATGGCGTGATGATAAGTAAGTAAGTAAGACAGAAAAAATTGACCACTTTCCATTGTAAAACAATAATCGCATAAAGACGGTCTTTAGGTACGTAATAGAATTATCGGCCTACAAAATATGACATTCTTAACTAAATAATGTTTTTCAAAGCCTTTACAGCACAGTGTAACAGTGCAGTATTTTTTTTTACGCTTCAACAGGCCAGGAGGCCCAATTTTAGAAGCGAAATACATCACAAAACACCCAGGCTTGAGTAAATCACATAGATTAAAATTGTGACCGCACCGGGAATCGAACTCGGAACCCTCGGCGTGGGAAGCCAGTGTCATACCCACTGCGCTTTCCTTGTTTTTGCGCGATGAGAGTGAAATTATAAATATAATATTTAATAAATTATAAATATAATAAATTATAATTATAAATATGAATAAAAAAAATAAGGCATAACGAAATGCATCATGTAACGGAATATTTTCATCCCGTGATCTCACGACTCACCAATCACAGGCTAATATGGCGGTTTTACGAATCATATTAAACTAAAAGTAATTTTTATAAGTGATGACATCAAGACATTTAAAAATAGTGTAATAGAAATTGTACATGCTCCGGACGCCATAGCTATTATTTATTTTCTATTTGATGATGTAATTTTATAAAAAAATTGAGTTAAAATTGATGTTTTATTATTGTGATGGAATTATATACTTACCGTTTCTTTGTCTAATTTTTATATCAGCAAGATTTTTTGACTGTTGAAGGAGAACTTTCATTGGTGAAAATTCTAGTTTGTGTTGTATACTTTGAGTTGGAACATAGCTGGCCAGATTACTCAGCTACATTCTCCTCTCTCTGTCATAACATAAATAACCAGTCATCACCGATTTTTCAAGGGTATCTATCTCTCTCTTTAAGCGTTTGATAATAATAATAATATTTGGATAATTTATATAGCACCGTTTTCGCGAATACTAACCTCAAGGGCGCTTATATATACGAATTTTGGATCTGGCATTTACGTCACGACTCCCTTCTTTCAATTATTTCCTTCTCTACCTACTCCTCACACAGTCGAAAATTACCGCTTGTAAGTCAGGTGTAGTTTTTGTCGCTATTTATCAAACTGATTCTCAATGTCAACCCATCCGGAAGAATTTGTCATCCTATCGCAGCAGTGTTTTTTGAGTGTTCAAATTAAAAGACCAATGTTGTGACCATCGAATTGGTCGACCATCAGAATCAAAACGAATTTAGAGGAAGTAACATTCTTGGTAGTAGTGGGTCGGCCATTGAATTTTGTTCCTTTCCAACCATAGATCCGTTTTATCTTTCCCTTAACGTCCATCTCCATGATCATGGCGATTCGCGTCAGTACCAACACTATAACTGAATTTTGTCTCCAAAAAAAGGGGATCATCTGTAAGATCTATGTCTCAAAAAGACGAAACTATTTTTATAGGAAAGTATGTAATAAAGTTTTTTCGGTGTTAACAGGGCTAACGACCTGTCACACGCTGGATTTAGTGCTCACTTAGAACTTTTAAAAAATTTGAAAATATGTAGATGTTCTTACGATGGAGTTGGTGAACGTTGCATTGTGTGGAGTGATCACTTAAGCCAGCTCGTACAGGTCGTAAGCTCCGAGTCATCGTATATGAGACTGTTATTCACTTACCGATATATAAATTAGCTTCATCGCTGTGAGACTTCTATAACTTTCCCTTAATTAGGAAGCAAAGCCTGACTCGAGAAAATCACATCAAAATTGATATCACCCAGCTGCGCGTGCTGCGTTTTCCAGAAAAAAAGACCCAGTGATGTCGAGACTTCCGGGAGGGTTAGGTATTCCCGTCCGGCGAACCCGTTGTCCATTCCTAGTGCCAATTAATGTAAATTTTCCCAACAAAAGTTGCGAAACCTGCGGGAATATTTTAGGAATACTCTCCCGAACGGGCAATAAACCCGGCGGTTCTCTGCCAGGTAAGGACTTCGTCATGCGCCTACACCGGCCACCATGGTGCCAACACTAGTGGACGCCTTTATACACAGTGGCCTTAAAGTAAGTACTCGGTGTAATTTTTAAGACATGGGGTGTACCAGAGCTAGAAGCAGAAACTTGGCAGGTAGATACCTGACTGTGTTATGAGTCTAAAATGTTCAAGCAACCATGGCTTAATATTAATAGTTATGCAGATATGCAATATCAAAATTTGCATTTCTTTTTCAATATTTCTACTTATTTTTTGAAAAAAGTTGAACTATCATTACAGTATCTTATGTCGGTTATGAAAAATTCGTCCGCTTTAATAGAAGTCGAATAGAATGATCAAAACCTTGCTAAAATTGAAAGAAGTCATTTTTTACAAGGTTTTTATAATTTTATTTAAGTTTTAATGAATCAAATGAATTGGCCATTATCGATATAAGTTACTGTAATAATAGTTCATTTTTTTGCAAAAAATAAGTCAGAAATATTAAAAAAAAAAATGCAAGCTCTGATATTGCATATCTCCATAACTATTGATATTAGGTCATGGTTGCTTGAACATTTTAGACTCATAATATAATAAGGAATCTACCTGCCAAGTTTCTGCTGCTAGCTCTGGTACACCCTGTATATCATAGAGACGAAATTGTATTATTTGTGGGAAAGTAGGTATGGAAGTCTTTGAGTGTTTATAGGGCTTACGACCTATCATATGGCAGGCTTAAGTTATCACTTTACACAATGTATCGTTCACAATTTCCACCCATGATAGAATACTTCTTCTATTAAAATTAACCAGTCTAGCTAGTGATAATTACTTTATATATAAATAAAATACTTGTGGAAGGCCACTTTTGAGTTTATTTATACATATTTATTTATTTCGAATGAATTTACACATATAAATAAAGATAGTTGCTTCACTAGACAAGGTCTGTTCTGAGGAAATTACCTGTACATTTTTTTAAAAGTTTAAACGTTAGAAATTAAGTTTTAAATATTGCAATAAGCAATAAAACAGAAACACAAGAAAGACTATATATTAGAAATATACTTATAAACATTGTACATAAGGAATAAAATAAGTATTATAATATAAACTGAATATATTCTCACCTGTAGATGAGAACATCTGTATTTTTCGAAGCTAGTTGTGTATATCGTAAACTAAAAAGTGGTCTTACACAAGTATTTTATTTATATATAAATTATCATGTCATTCCACAAAGTAAATGCCAATTCAGTAAATATTAAAGTGATAATTACAACATAAATATGTAAATATTTACAACTTACAAAAATTTGATAGATGTGGTATTCTATCGTGGGTGGAAATGGTTAATTTAAAGTAAAGTAATTTTTCATTAATTAAGATAAATTTCAGATGTCTCTCAAGGACAAAACTATTTACATTTTTATTTTATTTATAAATCTTTATTTAGTTTATGATACATAGTTGTTTATCATTAGCTAATATTATAAAACATATAGTATATACTCTCTCTAGATATATATACATATATATATTACTCTCTATATATCTATATATATATATATTAGGTCCTTACATATGAAATTGGCGTTTGCCGTACTGGCAAATTTGATCTCAAATATCTTCTCTTTGGTTAGGAATTCCAAATCCAAATTTATACAGTTATTTAGTCGTGTATTTGTGTTTTGAAAATTATAATTCATTTGTTTTTTCTCAATTGTTTTTTTCTTTGCGTCACTCAGTTTACAAAATGAAAAACTTGAAATATCGCGTTATTTACGAGTACGAGTTCCACCGTGGCACCAGTGCTGCAGAAACGCCTCGAAGGATTAATGATGTGTATGGCGACGGTGCCGCAAAAGAAAACACAGTGCGTTTGGTTCCAACGTTTTCGGTCTGGAAATTTCGACCTGAAGAACAAGCCCCGTGGACGGCCGGAGACCAAAGTTGATAATGAAGAATTGAAGGCTATTGTGGAAGCGGATCCATCGCAAACCACATCCGAGTTAGCTGCAGGCTGGTGTTAGTGATAAAACTGTTTTAATCCACTTGAAGCAAATTGGTAAGGTGAAAAAGCTTGAAAGGTGGGTACCTCACGAATTGAGTGAAGCAAATCAACAAACGCGCGTTGACTGCTGCGTTGCATTACTCAACCGGCACAATAATGAAGGGATTTTAAATCGAATCATTACCTGTGATGAAAAGTGGATCCTGTACGATAATCGGAAGCGCTCATCGCAATGGCTGAACCCTGCCGAACCAGCCAAACCATGCCCCAAGCGAAAATTGACTCCAAAAAAGTTACTTGTGAGCGTTTGGTGGACTAGTGCTGGTGTCGTTCACTACAGCTTTCTTAAATCTGGCCAGACGATTACGGCAGATGTCTATTGTCAGCAACTGCAAACCATGATGGAAAAGCTAGCTGCTAAACAACCGAGGCTGGTTAATCGCTCTAGGCCACTGCTGCTTCATGATAACGCTAGACCACACACTGCACAACGGACGGCTACCAAATTAGAGGAGCTTCAATTGGAATGTCTAAGACATCCACCGTACTCTCCGGACCTTGCCCCAACAGATTACCATTTTTTTCGAAATTTGGATAACTTCTTGCAAAGGAAAAAATTCAACTCCGATGGGGCAGTCCAAACCGCCTTCAAAGATTTTATTGATTCCCGTCCGAATGGTTATTTTAGTAAAGGGATCGATGAACTACCTATGAAATGGCAAAGTGCATAGATAGCAATGGTACATACTTTGATTTAATAAATATATTATAATAAAAAAAATCGGCTTTATGTTCCTCCCATATTAAACGCCAATTTCATATGTAAGGACCTAATATATGTAAACTTATTAAATAATAAACTCTTCATACATTTTACATTGTTATGTGCCGTCGTATGTCTGAAATGAAAATTTCAATCGATATTGGCGGTAGCGTGGGTGTATTTAATCAAGTAAGCGAGTAGACCTCTTTTTATTGAAGAAAAACAATTGTGTTAGCCATGCGTACGAGATATATTCTTTCGTCGTGTTGATGTCTAGACCCGTAAACACCAACGCATGGCTTAAACATACTAATTCAATTGCCTTTCTCAAATGGAATGACGTCTAAAAATAAATACCATGTAAACAGCATTCCATTTTTAATATATGTGTTTTCGATCATGCGCGCAATCAGTGAACGTTACATTGTGTAAAGTCTATATGTATATTCGAATCAAGATTCATTCATATATTACTGTGGTCTCTGATGAGAAACATCTGTTGATTTTTTTCTCAATATATAAAAAGGTACACAAATGAATGGACACATTTTTTTTCTTTTTAATCTGCTAGATTTAGTACATCTGTACTAATATATAAGGAAGTAAAGTTTGTATGTATGGGGTTATCTCCGAAAAGACTCATTCGATTTCAAAAATTCTTTCACCGATATTTAGAATGGACTTTAAGGGTGGACATATGATATGTATTATCCAGTTAAAATAAAAAGGATTTTTTGGTTACTAAAACCGACGAAAAGATGGTCGAGCGGTGAGTTTTTTATGAACACTGTCTTAACGGTAAGAGATATTTTGATACTTTCTATTGAGAAGTTGTAGATCTCAAAAAAATCTATTAAATCTATTTTTTAATGAATTAATACACCAATTGATAGAACACGACTTAAAGTTATTAAAAATCTACGCGTGCAAAGGCGCGGGCACAGCTAATATTCAATACAATTATATAAAAAAATTAAAATAAATTGTCTTTTCGTCAAAGAAAAAAAAATCAATTAAGTTCAAATAAAATTTAAAAGAATAAACATGATAATTTTATTATTTTTCATTGGATTCATAAAATAAACACGAAACAACTTAAATTCCGTAAGCAAAAATTATAACATAAAACATTAAATACATACAAAATAATACTGCTTAATACTCCATTTAAAAATATAGAGGTGTCATTACCACCTACGAAATCTATGTCTATATGAAATCTATATCTTCATGAGAAAATACTACAGATATACCTAGCATAGCCCTTTCAAATAAAACGAAAGTTTGTTAGATTTGGAACATATACCTACCTACCCATAGAACTTCCAAAAATTTGATAATGTGTGAATATTCTCACGATGGAATTGGTGAACGTTGCATTGTGTATAGTGCTCACTTAAGCCAGCTCATACAGGTCGTAACCTTGGGCCATCCTAAAAAAGTTTTCCATACATGTTCCTCAAATAAATAGTTTAGTCTCTGTGAGACTTTAATATGACTATAATTTATAAATTAAAATAAATTATCTGACTTTAATTTATCTTAATTGAGACTGAATTTGTTTCTGAGCCCAAGAATTCTATATACAAATATGTACATTAACATATATTTATATTAAACGGTACCAATAACCTAGTACTTCGAGTAGGTCCATGGTACGATATCAATCAATCAATCCAGTCAAATGAGGATGTCCAGTTTTATATTTTCTATTTTTTTTTTAATTTTTGAAATAGTATACCTATACTTATATATTTTTTAAATATTATTATTTTTTTGAAATTTTTTAAAAATTTATATCTTATTTTTATAACTACTGTTAAAGATAAATATATTTTGTTAGGTGCTTTAGTTTAAGCTTAAATATCAACTTTAATTTATAGAAGTAAACTATGTTTACACCACTTTTTTATTGAAAAAAATTCACATCTTTCAAAGCCAATGGCTACTTAACAGTATCAACTCTTTGCAAAATAATATATTCATTTAATTTCACTTGTTTTATTGTATTAATTTAATGAGCTTTTGTATTATATTAATTTAAGTAAACTTTTTGTGTTGATATTGTATTTAATAATTGAAATTATAATGTATTAACTTTTTTAACTAAAATGTATTAATTAATTAGTCATAAGTACCTATTGTTAAATTTTGTATTGTAAAATGAAATATGTAACAGGCCTGCCTAGTTGGGCAGCTACATATTTTATTGTATGATTGTATGATAATTTATTATCGTAAAATTGTAATTGTATAATTGTAATTTGAACCGAATATATAAAGTATATCTAGATATTTTTAAAATAACACCGACAATTTTTTCTCTCTATTATTTTCTAGACACACATATGTTTGCTTTAAATAAGATATGAAAAGGCATAAAAAATATATCGTAGCTTTCAATATTATAGCCAAGTAAAAAAATGTACTTTTATTCAATTGAATCTCTTACGCATGATGTATGGTCTCTTAAGAAAAAAAACCCTTGTATATTTCTAAAATAATACTGAATAATATTTTAAGCGTGGGAGGAAGTGTTGTCATATACTACCCGTATATTTTGTATTTATTGAAAAATATAAAATACCCGAAACGCATATGAAAATAAAATTAAATATATGACAGTTTTGAAAATAAGTTACAGTTGAATAATTCTTAATTAATAATAAACAAATCGCTCATGATAAAACAATACCTCGCACACCAAACTTTTGTCAAAATCAGTTTTTTTTGTGTATTTGTCTCCAAAATGTATGGATAATCTGGCAAAATTGCATTTTAAAAACAGTCATTTTTGTCTCTTATTCCATTGAAGAAATTCTTCGTACTCCATGTATTATAAAGAAACTGGGTATTATTTAGTTTTTTGCCTCTCTTTAAATTTTTTATTAAGTGGTTTAAAAGGTATTGTTTCATCATGAGCGAAATATGCTTACATCGTCTATGTATGCTTTAATATTCTTGTCAAATTTGTCAATGTTCAATTGTCTTGTCTAATGTAAGTCGTTGAATAATTTCATATGTGTCCCATTGTCCTGTTTTTGTTTTATAGAAAGGAGTACTGAGATGAGATGGTTTGGTCATTTAAAACGTATAAACAAGGAAAGGATGGTTAAGAAAATATATATGGAGCGTATGTTGAAGGCAACAGGAATAGCGGGCGTCCGCGAAAGACCTGACATGATCAAATAAAACAATTATTGGAGGATGACTCAACAACCGTAGATATTGCATGAGGAGATGTTTGAATGTAGCCGAAGCATAAGTGGTGTGCCAAGGGAGAGGAATATGAAGTTATGTACCCATGTGGGGAAAAGGCATGATGGTTAGATTTTTTTCTACATAGTTGGATTGATAGATTAATTTTTGAGAAATTCTTGCGTGGGTGGTGTTGATTATTTTCATGTGTTTTGCTTGATTTAATGTTAATTTTGTGTTGAACAAACTTGTGAATAAGTTTTAGATTTATTGTTCCTGACATTGAAATTCTTTGTTATTTGGTAGACTGTTTCAGCTAGTGTTAAGCGGCGGACCTCGTAGCGCGGTGAGTATGATACTGGCACCGAGGGTTGCGGGTTCGATTCTTGGTGGGGTCACAATTAATCTATGTGATTCTGGATGTTTTGTGATGTGTTGGGCTTTTGTAATTGGGTCATTTGGCCTGTTGAAGCCTAAATAAATATATATATATATATAAAAACGTAGTTCCTTGTGACATGACATAACATGACATATAAGTAATCAGAATTGTCATACGACATTACTTGCAAAAAAAGTCTAAAGCTCGACATTGTATAAAAAGTTTTCTAAAGTGACTACGGGATATTTTTCTAAGTATTTTAATTTTGATTTTCATATTCCGTCAAGAAATCGTTCAAAAATCACTTTATTCAACTGAGTTCAGCTGCGTTTTTAATATAACTCCAACCCCTAATCTGATAATTCTAGAAAAATACAATAATAACAATCGCTGAGTTCTACAAAATTATTACCAATTAACTTCTCTATATATCATGTTAGTACGCAATTGAACATATCAATAAGCTCACTGTAAATGTTACCACTGCTATAAGGCGATGCTCAGTAGGAATTTGATTACAGCAATGGAGTATTAAATCGAGAAATCCCTAACGGATCATTAAAATAATTACTTCCGATGATGAAGTTATATATTCCTATAATTTCTTGCAATTTCTAAACACAGCATTGCTACAAATGAAATACATTACGATTGATATAAAAAGGATTCTCCTATAATATTACATACATTGATGTTACTTTCCTAAGCTCAGATATCTAACAAAAATGCGTTGAATTTATTGTACCAATAAATCTCAAATAAATGCACATAATGTGGTTTCCCAAATATTTTAGTTTTTTTTTAATAAAAGTTTTTTTGTGTTGCTCCAAAAAGAGAAATAACACTTGAAGCTATTATTTTATATTAATCAATTAACATTCAGATACTTTATCAATTATTAAATATTATTCACCGATATATTATCAATAAAACATAATTTTTACAATAGGTCGATTGTCAGTTGTTTGTTTGTCAAATTATTTTCACAAAAATTCTAATGTTCTATTTTACCAATTAAAATTAAATGAAAATTAGTAGGTACCTACTAATTTTCATCTACATGCTTATATAATATACTCTTCTCTGCAATAAAAAATCTTTAAAAAAAATCTCCCTTTTACAGAGAAAGAAACTGACGGAAATGTGGACAGATTTGCTCATTTTAATATATTACGATTGTTATAAAACGGATTCTCCTACATAAGTTCCTTTTGTAAGCTCAAACATCTACCACAAATGCATTTTTGACTTTATTGTACCAATAAATGCATAGGAAATACTCTTCACCGTAATACAAAATGTAAAAAAAATCTCCCTTTTCCAGAAAAATGAAACGACGGAAATGTGGGCAGTTATGCTCATTTTAATACATTACGGTTGATATTATCGGATTCTCATATATTAGACATACTGTTCCTTTCGTTAGCTCAGATATCTACCAAAAATGCATTTTTGACTTAACTGAACAAATAAATGCATAGAAAATACTCTTCTGCGCAACACAAAAATTTAAAAAAAATCTCATTTTTCCAGAGAAAGAAAATGATGGAATTGTGAACAGATATGCTCATTTTATTTGTAAATCTAAAATTTGAAAGAGCTCTCCTGTAATTTTTTTTACGTTTACGTCATAGTTTACGGTGTGCATAAGTAACTGAATGGTCTAATTGAAAGGCTTGCCGAATGATTTGACGATCAGCAATTCGAGCCTTGTTACAGGATGGTTAGTTTTCATGATAAAGACACTTAGCTACGTTTAGAAATAGTATGTAGTAGTATAGATGTGACACGTATTCCATGTGTATTTTATTTTTAAAAATATATAAAATCGTAGAGTGCATTTTATTTCTCAGACACGTGTCCCCTGCCTATTTTAATATTTTTATGATTTTCCAAAACCTTCGTATACCTACTGCTCTAGTAGTTTATTTGGATCTCAAAAAAATTCAAAAATTGTCTGACTTTTATTTCAAGTTCTGTTGTGAGGATATATTTAAATTATCACGGGATCGTGGCTGCGGGAGGCAAATGAAACACTTGAAATTAATTAAAGTTATATAAATTAAATCAATGGACACGAATTTAACTGAAGATCTATTCTTTAAGTAATACTACATTCGCAATTCATACTATTCATTACCCTTGAATAACTCGTCTCTGATATACTGACGCAAGTTGTTTAAATCGATTAGGTTCGCACTAGAAAAGTTCTCGTTTGGTGGTATGTGCTCTCGTATTTTATGCTGGCTGTCGTTATCGTTTATTCAACACCCGTTAGTTTCTCGCTCTTCACGTGTCTTTCTATGGATTTAATAACAACTCGCGTTTTAAAAATTTCTCGCCTATTGAATATGGTCATTTTGCAAATGTTCTTGTTTAATTCTGCGCTTGTTTTGTTAAATGTTTAATAATGTATGTAAATGTAAATATTTGATAATGCGCTTTACACTGATTTCGAGTTCTCTCTAGTATCTGTTAGATTGTTCGAAAGACTTAGATGATGTGTTATTTCTGTTATTTTAGACTCTTGTGACACAATTATTTTTATCTTCTTTCTATTTATCAAGTTATCGAACGTAAACATCCTGAACCATTATTTTGGAAATTTGATTGATAATGCCCACATTATACAAATAGAACTAAAAAACGTGTGTGTTTTTATTTTCATATGTATCATTGATAAAAAAATCGTGGTAATGGACATGGTATTGACTTTATTAGAATGATTATCTTATTCCATATGTGGGGCCAATGACATGTTTCCCACGACTTTTGACCAGCGCTGACTTTCACCAGAACTCGCGATAGCGACAGATAGCGCGAAAAAGACACGCGCGCTCGGAAGCATGGACGTCTGTGTTTATATACAGATATAAACCATATAAAACTGATCGCAATTTTCTGTACTCCATCAGCTATTTTTCATCATGTAATTATTTTACAAAAGAAGGATATCACGACACGATACCCCACGCATCATTGTTTAAATACAGGATGTTTTTTTTACATACAAATTTTTTGAATTGGCGGCACTTTTTCTAGAAATATACCTCAAAAAATACCCTATGATCTGCGAAGGAATCATCATAATCTGAGAATTTCATACATTCGTCGTAAGTTTTAAAGTAATCATTTGTGATATGCACAATGAACTTTTCCATGATTTCTCCTGATTTGACACGGCTCGATTTAATTTGGAGACGCGCATTATTTCGTCGTGTTTATGTGTACGGTTATATACACCAACATAATGAAACAACGTGCTTCGTACGCACGGCTTACTCACACTAATTCGATTAATTAAGAGGTGCACTGGTGGCTTAAATCAACCCAATATATCTGTATACATTTAATAATACAACTATAATAAAGATTTTTTGTTGCGGAGTGTTAAGGCGACCTAATAGACAAATGTATATACACCTCAAAATGATAATTAATTTAATAACTATTAAAAAATAACCTTTCCTGGAGGCATGTTTCGAGTTTTTCCATACTATGTCAAAAATGACGCTGCTTCTGTGAGGCTAAACTTGACGTTAGATGGCGTTAGTCAGCCTGCGCACATGGAGTACAAATGAGACTGCGCCCGCGCCGGCCGCGGTGTGAAGAAACAAATTTGAATTTTGCCTCCGAATTACGAAAAGAAGAAAAAACAATCGCTCTCGTTTTTCTTCTGCAGGAATGTGTATTTTTTCGCAACGGATGAATGGATATTATAATTGATTAGTAAATATTTTAATCATATTTTTCCGGGATTTTCACTAGTTTGTGTTCATTCGCGTGTTATTTGTGACGTGGAAGAACTATCAAAGACTTCTCAAGACATCTGTTTAAAAAGCGCGCGGGCGCCGTGAAGATTTTGTGACCAGACGATTTTTCACTGTCTTCGAAGTTGAAGAGGATAAATAGTCTATCGCAGGTCAGTGATAATTTAAAAGCATATTATTTGGTTTGCTCCTGTATGTTTTTCAGAGAGAGAAAACGTAATTTGACATTTTTTGCATGATTATCATATTGAGAGGTATTAATTGAATATTAAATTCACCAGCGGATGCCTATTTACACGTTCTCCGCCTAAACATGAAACAATAAATATTAATTAAAATTCTTATAATTTACTTAAGTCACTGGACATGAATTTAATTGGAGCAATGTTATTTAATTCACAAAAATTTGGTATTCATTCATAACTCGTCTATGAAATACTTTATAATCTTCCTTCCAAGATATGTCTTTGGTTATTATTTTCTACTATTGAACGATAGGTACTCTTTTGATTTATTGTCGATGGTCGCACAAAATCGCTTGTCGCTTCTTGTCTCTGGTGTATCTACTATCGCAATAATTTGATTTGTCCCACTAATACACATTTTCGAGTTTTCAGATGTTTCGCGAATCTAGTAGCTTATTCTAGACCATTTAAGTAATTTCCAATTTATTGTAAAATCAAGATAAATTATAGATGTCTCATAGAGATGAAATTATATTTTTTTGTGGGAAAGTAGGTATAGAAGTCTTTGGGTGTTAATAGGGCTTATGACCTATCATATGGCTGGCTTAAATTTTCACTTTACACAATGTAATGTACACCATTTCCATCCATGAAAGAATACCACATCCATCAAATTTCTGGAAGTTGGATAAATATTTACGTTTTACAACCCGTTTCACATGTATGTTGTAATTATCATTAGCGCAATCGGCGTCCAAAGTTTTTTCATTCGCCTTAATTAACCACAGATGTCACTAATGAGATATTTCATTTTGATTGGAATTTTTTAATGCAATATCCTTTATAATATATGCGTAATGAGTTTCTTCCCAATTATTAGCATTACATTTGGATACTAATTTAAACAATTTCAATCAAAAATAGATATCTCATTAGTGACACCTGTGGTTAATTAAGGGGAATTAAAATGTTTTAGATTTGACCGTGCTAATGGTGATTACAATATACATATAAAACGGGTTGTAAAATTTAAATATGAATATATTTACATGATTAATGATGTCTCTGGTACAAAATCCAGTACTGTGTTCTGAAAAAAATGGACAAACTCAAAATATTCTAATTGTTAAATATCCGGAGTGTTGTAAAATATTCGATTACGTGTAATTATTACCGTTACTTGGGACAATATTTTAAGTCCCTTATGTAAATTTAATTAAAAAACGAACGAGCCTTACAGTAGTCGCTTATGATATGTAACATTTGACATCTCACAATAAAAAATATCAACTGAGCAGCAACAGAAATAAACATCAACATTTAAGAAAGCTAATACCTATATATTTATTTATTAGTAAATACAAGTAAAGAAAATGCATGTGCAAGTATTTATTATTGAATTTTGCCGCACTAGGTAGGTACTGTATATATCTACATACGCATTTTATTTAGAATTGCGTTTGGTCAATTATATGTTTTTATTTATTTTCATAGATGGCGGTAGCGTGTTGCCAAACATATTGTATGAAAACTTTGAATAAATATTTAAACATAATAATCACATGAATTACTTCAAATTTGAGAATGTAAATCATTAAGGGTAGTTATTGTTTATATAAATGTAAAAAAATAAGTATTTATTGAATAGTTTCGAAGATATAAGTCAAAATATATCAATGTTACAAAATCCACACGCTTGACACCAGCCTCGTAGCATGTATACAAAATCAGAAGCGTTGGCTGTTGGAAGTGTGCGTGTTCGCTGTGATAGCACTTGCTGAGCATTGATTTGTGTATGAACGATGATTTTTTCCGTCCCGCGCGCTTCGCTGGCGTCTTATTTCCTAATACGCATTTCCATCCATTTTCACAAAATCACTGCCACAGCTTACAGGAAAGCGAGAGGAAAGATGACATCAAAAATTGACTTTTATTTTAATTTAGTTTTTTTGTAAGGTGCGTCAGGAGACCCTGATAATGCTGCAATACATACCATCATCAAATATACAAGTGTCAAAGTTTTGAGCAGTTATAAATATCCTCTCTCTTAAATAAATATAAAAAGTGGAAAAAAAATAGTTACATCAAGACTGTTATGTATCAAGGGATTTGTCATGAAGGCTACGTGGTGGCATTTCTGAATTTTACCGGTAAATAAGGTGTTTCAATATATTATACCATTATTAATAACATTTCTATAAATTTTACGAGAAAAAGTTAAGTGTCGCCCTGAAATCAAGATTTATTATAAAAATAGTAATTCCAACAAAAATGGTAAATAAAAAGGATTCTAAAACCTCGAGACAGCATATCTCTAAAATATTTAATAACAAAGTTACAGAGCCGGACACTACTTATACACACTGATCTACCTACATTTTTTTAAGAACAACATAAAGTGAAACCCACAACACGAGACACGACCAAAACTAAATCAAACTCACCATCTTGAGATGGTTCACCTCTCACGAGAATTGGCTCAGATGGAATACAAGTAAATATCCATTATCAGATGGGTAAAAAAGTATCCACCACAATTGCTTCAGTCCGTTCTCCAATTGTGTTACCAAATACAAATCAGCGGAGAACACAATCTGAATTCTCATCTATTGCAATATGTACTCCAGATAATAAGAATAAAGATTATTTTCTAGCCCGAAGTCAGAGAGCTTACGAGGATGCGATAATCGCCCTCAATGAGTCTAAAAACGTAAGAGGAAAAATTAGAGACACTGTCATCAAGTCCCTTGATGACATAATAATTATAATAATTGGATAACATATATAGCGCCGTTTTCGCGAATACTCACCTCAAGGGCGCTTTACACAGAAAAAATATTATTTTGCAAAACAACTTACCGCTAAAAAAGAAAAAAACTTATTTACTATTTACTTATTCACTAGGTGGCATGCAAGAAATGGAATTAAAATTGAATAATATCATAGTTGGGAATGCCTAAAAGAATTAGGTGTTTTCGCGGAGTGCACAATAGGAGTAGAAAACATTTGCTAGCGTTGGTGTGGTCAGATTCTATAGGTTTTTATAGGATTGTCTAAATAAATGCGTCTTAAATTATTTTTTGAACTATTGTTAGCTGTCTGTTTGTCTCAGTTTATTAGGTAGTTTGTTCCATAACTTTGGTCCAGCCACCGCGAAAGCACGATCACCAAAATTATTTTTGTGGACGCGATTTACTTCAGCTAACCTATTTGTATTAGATGCTGATGCTGAGCGAAGTGTTAGTTGTCTATTATTTGCGGAAAATGGAATGCAGAAGTCGGTTATGTATTGAGGGGCCATGTTGTGAATAGCCTTAAATATTGTAAGGCAAAGCTTATATTCAATCCTCTCTGGACATCTAAGCCAGTGAAGGTTTTGAAGATGGTTTGAGATGTACGCAAACTTTGAAATGCCGGACATGACATGCATATTATCCAACTACTTACAGGGGATGAACACCCAAATGATACATCCAAAAATTATAAAATTGAAGAGCATTTAAACAGAATAGAGAGTAAGGTTGATTCCTTCAGGAAACTTTTGCACACAAATGGAAATCACACGACATCTACCTTGTGAAAAAAAAAATACCACGCTTCAACATCAATGCTGCTTCGCACAAAGCAGTAATCTCGGCAGTGTAATTGCTTTACGATTAGGTTAAATAGTAAGGGGATAGTAAAACGTGGATGGTCACGCGAGTCGGGGACGCTTTGTAGAATAAATAATCGGTGTCCGGTTTAGTGCTTCGCCCGTGATTAATCGCGCCCGGAGCGGTCCTGCTTGGCGCTATTAGCTCCGCGCTCATTAATTATATTTTACATGCGAACAAATAATTACTCGCGATTAAACCCGATGACGACTCATAAAAAGGCGGTAAGTGTTTTTTTAATGAAAACATTATTTATTCAAATACGTCATTTAACCCTAAATTACTGGTGCGGGGTAGCGATGGGCGATTCTAGTTACTATTACTCGAATGATTCGATTATTGAAATCCTTCGATTAATTCGAGATATTGTCATCATCGAATAACAAATATCTCGAGTAACGAATATCACATCTTTTTTGGATGCCCCATTCAAATTTTATTCGAGATCTTTCTTATTGCAATATTCCATTCCCCATCAACATCCCAACCCTCTTATCTTCCAATGATCAAATCACTATAAAATTATTAACAAAATTCCTAAAACCTAACGGTATAAATCTGTAAAAATTAAATAAACTAACATTATGTACCCCATATCCTTTTCCATTACTGATACAATTGAATCATTGACACACAATAATGTTTATCCTAAAACGAATCGTTTCCAATTTAAATTTCTAAAATAAAAGAGAAAAAAAAACGCAACCATCACACCCATTACCAACGAAGATACACTTGTTTTGTGGCAAGAACATTCCATAGGGGTGAAACGCCAAGAAAGAATAAGAAGAAGAGCAACGAATAACTAGCAACGAGTACTAATTATTAAATAGTAGTATTCAAAATGAATATTTAGTCAGATTAGTGATTCGAGATGAAATTTTTGCGAAGTCGCTGTAGATAAAAGAATAAATTTTTGGAAACCGAAACAACCCCCCCCCCCAATGGTTATGAGAATTTTTGAAAAAACACTTTTATGTTAATACTAGCAAAAGCCCTTGAAAATTCACAGGAAATAATAATTGCAGGATTTTGAAGCTGAAAATAAATTAACAGAAAACAGTTTGCTTTTTTTAGATTGATTCTCTACTCGCTTAAAACTAAAACTAATTTTAGATTAACATGCAAACTAATTTTATCCACTTAAAATCTGTAGGATAAATACTTACAGCAGCAACTCTTTAATGATGACATTTTTGGTGAATGCTCATTGCTGATTATCTTCATGTTGTCGTTGTAATTCCTGTGAGTTACGGACGTACATTCGGAAATGAGGAGAGTCGATGATTAGGAGAAACAAAATTAGTTGTAGTTTTTTTTTACCATTAATAATAAATTGTAAGACGTACACTGATGAAATAGACAAAAGATAAAATGGCAAACGTTATAATAAACGATGCGTGTTCGTTTTTTGTTTTGATTTAGTACTTTTTAGCTCCAAATTGAATTCAATGTAAAATTAAAATGAAACGGGGATAAGTATAATATTATGGGTTATTCCAATAAATGATATGATTATTATCATGGTGACCCTAACCATCACAGGGGAGTCTAAAAGCCTATTTAAGGTCTAGTACTCGTACACAGAATGTGTATTAGTGGGTGGGTCTCGTTTCAGATTATTTGAAAATTAATTAACAGAATATCCCCCCTACCCCACAACCTTCTTAATTGATAACAGAACGAGGGACTACAGTGTGTTTAGAACGTAACGACCCTAAATTGCCATTTATACGTTATGGGTGCAGAATAATAAGCGGGCGTGTTACGTTTCAGATATTTTGGAAATTTTGAGATAAGCAAAATTTATGCTGAAGTTGAATGAAGAAAACTTGATTCACATTATTAGCGTGGGTAGAGGTAGGCGGGAAATTATATCCCATTATTATATACGTACATCCCTTTTTTTTCTACCGTTATATTGTTTTCTTAGTTACTGGTTTCTTAGATGTAGGATGTATTTTTTTTCTGGTGGTTAAAATAATAATCGAGTATTAAAGAATCAAAAACAGCCATCTGACTTTTGACGATTCGCACTCATTAAGAAAAATAGTTTTATTCTAAAGTTTGCTCATAAAATCAATAAATGTGACATCAATTCTAATCATTTTTAATTTTATGATATGTGTAACTGAATAACCTTTGTAAAATTTCAGATTGCTGTTTTGGTACTGATTTTTCAATATTGCATCTTTTGATTCTTAACAAGTGACAGAGTGCTTGTTTTGTTTCTAGCTAAGCTATTATATAAGGAGGGTTGTTAAAAAATTAAAATATCAAGTTATTACTTTTGTTTTTTATTAATACAGATTGAAAATTACAAAAAATATTCGTTAAAAATTACGACCAAGTTTAATAATACACATACAGGAATTAAGACAGTCTCAAAAATAAAAACACATCTATTCTATTGCCATTGAATTTAAAGGTCCATTGTGTATTATTGCATTTGCACCATAAACATTAATAGTTACACAATTGGGATTAATATCCATTTTTAGTTTTTAACTCCCAAACTAATGTTTATCACCTATTTTTCTAATAAATCAATACAATTAACACACAAATCTCACAAACAAACCAAGTGGGCGCCATTTTGACACGTGATTAATAAACGCTTGTGATTGGTTGGAACTTACAGATTGTTGCCTTTGAAACTCACTGTTCACAGATTGCTGTATTTGATACTAAAGCGACTTTCCTAACTCAATTTTAAATGAAAAATTATTGTCTTTGTTCAAAAGTTAAATAATAATCATATACTGTTTAATGGGGTAACGTAGCCTCACCAAAATCTCAATTTGCATAAAATCGGCAGACTACTATTTTTGATTCTATATGACTCAATTCGATAAAATCCCCTTAATACAACTGTCATTTCAGAAACATAGGTTTTTGACTCTTTTCTCTTTAAAAAATTCAAATACCTTGGGGTGGAATTTTCTAACGACGTGAGGCAGAAAAAAGAATTAGAATTGGAGCTGCAGCTGGCGTTCTACGTTCTCTATATAATGCGGTGATAAAAAATTCCGGGCTTAGCGTCAGGACAAAACAGACTGTTTTCAAACCTGTGTACAGGCCCACCCTAACACCATCAAATTTGTATCCTGACAGAGAGAGTGAGAGCAAAGATCCAGATGAGCTGCCGAGATGAGTTTTTTTAAGGGGGGTAACGGGAGTCACACTGATGGACAGAGTGAGAAGTGCTGACATAAGGCACACACTCGGCATGGAGCCGCTACTCCTACACATAGAAAAATTACAAATTAAGTAGCTTGGACATGTGCTGCCCGAGGAATGAATACCAAGAAGAATCCTCCTGGTTACCCCGGAAGGAAGACGGCCGGTTGGTCGCCTCAGATTAAGCTAGGAGAAGCAACAAAAAATGTGTATGAAAATAGAATGAGTCTAGACTGGTTGACTCACGACAGGGGAATGCGGAAGACAGGGAATATGGAAGCACCTTGGGGAGTCTTTGGGTCCCTGACCCTACTAGGACAAGCGGATGATTATGAGGTTCTTAACGTCACTTTTATTCCTAGTTTTTTCATCGATTATTAATTTTCAAAAATTTTTGCTAATCACATACATTTCAAAACCAATTTTGTGGAAATGTTTGAAATATATGCGAAATTCTGCAATTCGCTATACCAGTTATGCATAAAATACTGAAAAAATTCTCAGTAAAACGTACGATTTATTTCGACCGGCTACTTTTTTATGGATATTATGTACATTATGTTACGGGCAAAGTATTGAAATGCGGATATTTATGAGGTGTTTTGAAAAATGCGTACAATAGTGCTTTATTACATATTTTGTTAAATTTTAAGTAGCTATATGTCCACAGATCTGTTTAATTTTCACATTAAAATGTAACATTAAATTTAAAAAAATTAACATTAAATTTAAAAAATTATAAGCACGCTCACAATTTATTTCATGTATTTCGATAAGTGTCCTTAGCGGAGCACAAAAGTAGTCATATTATTCATATTAAAACGGCTTACCAAGCAAATCGCTTTATTTATTTGCTTATATATTTTACATTTATACAGACATTTCTGTAATAGTTTAAAATATAAAACGAGAAAGTAAATAAATGTAAGTATAACATAACAAATTTAAAATATATAAAATACAGAGTAAATATAAAATAACAAAAATATTTATTCAATAGCATATAAAAGTAAATAAGGAATAATTCTCAGAGTATATTGTGGTGTGCAATATATGAACGAACTTATCAATATTTGGTGATCAAGTGTCGGAAAATAAATGAGTTTTCGGGTGAAAATAACCTCCTATTTTGATCTCTTTGTAAACTGTGATACTCGTTGTGTGCGTACATTCTTTTTTTTCTTATTCGTATATTCATTTAATATATATCATTCCTGCTTGTTATTTTTTTGTGAACTAAGATGCAACATTTTGTATGACATAAGCTGTTCACTCACTTCATTTTCTCATATTTTAATTATTTTCACTTTGCTTGTATGTTTATTGGTTACAAATGCCCATTCTATATTGTTATGCTATACTGTGATTATTTTAAATATATTATTTTATTTACCCGTTTCATATTTTAAAAATATTTTATTCCAGCTTGTTATTTTCATGCGCTTTTATTTATCTTTTTACTAAATTACGTTTTTCCTTATTCCATACTTTGCGTTTCTCTTTATTCTATTTTTCACACATTTATTTCAGATGGTCACTTCTTTTGTGTATGTGCATTGTAAAACTACCGTTTGCACAAATTTCCATTTTTTCTTGCATCTTGCGTGATGCTTTTTCAAATTGATTTTAACTGTTTGCACTTTCTTTCAAATGAAATATTAGGTATCGATCTAGGGTGGTAAAATTATAAAAAAGTACCTACCTCAGAACATGTACTTCTTTATGTATCTAGCGAGGTAGACAGTGACTATAAGGCTTGCTACAAGTTATCCTATGTATGTATGTGTATATGTATCAAGCAATTAAATGTGGTTTGTCCAGTAAACTTTGATTTATTGGTACCGAAATTATGAAATATTAATCTGAATTCTAACTAACTAAATAATTAACTAACCACCACGCCGATTCCCCGCAGGGGTAGGCAGAACGGATTGAATGCCACACTCTTCTATCCTGGCACACCACTTTTGCTTCGGCCACATTCATACATCTTCTCATACAAGTTCTACGGTTGTTGCGGCTTTTAACAGGGCCACCCTCGAATACTTGTAGTATCTGAACGTGCCAGGTTTTTCGCGGACGCCCTCTATTCCTATTGCCTTCAACACTCGCCTCATATATTTTCTTAACCATCCTTTCCTCGTCCAAACCATCTCAGCACTCCTTTCTTTATTCTATCTACCACACTACAGCCATCATTGCATTCATGTCTAATTTGTTCATTCTTCACTCCATCGACCAAATATTTTCCATACAAGCGTCTTAATGACCGCATTTCTACCGCATTCACTCTTTCGTCTCTCTCGAATACCATCACTTTCGATTTGCTGACATTCATCAGAAGTTCACTCTGCGTGCATACATCGGACATCCTGGATACCAGGCACTGCAGATCAGCTTCGCTGTTAGCCACTGATACTAACCTGAATTCACTCTGGATTAATCGAGGTTGCAAAGAATTCAAGCTTCTATTTGATAGAAATGGTGGGAAAGTGATGACGCGAGTAGTATGGCGCTTATTCCTGGCCTTTGATCGGTTGGCCCGGCATCGCAAGGTTTAGAGCTGTTCATGACTCTAGCTCATGATCAACATATGCCGAAGTACGTAAGATGTGAATATTACTAATTGGGTACATTGCAATGTTGCAATCGTTGCCGGTAACGTGCAAGTCCACTTACCTGCTGCCTGCATTTGGTTCTCCCGCAAAAGAGCTCAGTGGCTCGGCGCTATACGAAATTAGTAATTAAAATTTCACGCTCTCCTAAATTGCAAATTTTATGAGTAATTTTGAATTTTTCATGAGCCACGCTGCATGCAGCCGCGTATAATGTGTCCGCACGCCCTGCGTCCGAGGGAGATGCATTTTTAATGCACCAACCCGCGCCTGGCTAATTGGGTTAAAAAAATATGTAAAACCAAAATTCAAACCTAACAAATAAATAATACTTTGCAAATGGGAAATTTGTCTGGTGAAATAGATATTTTATTATTTTTTTATTTTTTAAAATATGATGCTAAAAACATGTTTAACAATAAAAATCAGGCAACATTGTTTATTTTGCCTAGAACCTAGAGAGTATAAAAAAGGCATTTTATTTTTATAAACCATGTTTTATTTTTCATACTTTACTAAAAACCAAATTAATTAATCAATTAGAAACACATACAGAAAAATCTAATCCACGAAAAAATATTTTGGCTACTACCGGGATTCGAACTCAGGTCACATAATTTCCGGGGCCGGTGCTCTGACCACTAAGCCATAGGAGCCTTGTAGATTTCCGTGAATATATGTTATTTTCATTTTTATTACTTGATTAATTTTTATTTTTGTCCAGAAAACTAAAAAGTCTTTATTTTTTTTATAAACTACGATGCTATATTTTTAAATCTGTATTTTTATAATTTTTTTACCCAAAGAGTATAGTTTATTTACATTCCACTATTGCACAAAATGGATTAAGTCCTTGGTCTTGTTAAGGAGGCAGTGATAAACTTTTTTATTAAACTTAAAAACAATAATGAAATATTAAAGTATTATTATACTATTACTATGTATTCACTATGTATGCTTTAATAAATAAATAAATACATAACTTGCCATTACGCCATTTCCCCGTGAGGGTACGCAGAGAAGATAGAGCGCCATACTCTTCTGTCCTGACATACAGCTCTCGCCTCATCCACATTCATACATTTAACAAAACGAAATTGTTATTTTATTTTATACAATATTTTTATTTGTCAACCATCAAAAAGCGCACTTTTGATGAAATCAGCGTTAAATTTGTAAAAATTCATTATTATTTTCGAAATGGATTGAATATAATAAATCAGAAAATAATGTAAAGCAAATATTAACACAATGAATAGAATTAAAAAAAATCGCTCAATTGGTTTGGGCAAATGAATACGCTCGTTTTATATGTAGAGCCGAATTTCAAACAGCTCCCCTGTAAAATGGCTTTTTTGTAGATTTCTTGGATTATATAGAGATCGACGAAATATATTCTGAATATTTTGAGTATGTCCAAATTTTTCAGAACAGAACTGGATTAGACAAGGTAAAGTACATAGCTAAAAAACTCCAAAATCAAATATAGATGTCTCGTTTAGCGACATCTGTGGTCATTCAAGGGGAAGGAAAAAGCTTTGTGGCCGACCGCGGTGAGTATCCTTGCAACTCAAATGTGAAACGTGGCGTATAATTGAAATATATACAACTTCCAAAAAAATTAATAGACATGGTATTCTATCATGGGTGGAAATGGCGAACGTAACATATGTGTAAAGTGATCACTTAAGCCAACCGTACGATAGGTCGTAAATCCTATGTACACCCATAAAGACTTCTAAACGTAATCTTCCTTAATAAAAAAAATATACAGTTTTGTCTCTGTGAGACATCTATAATATACATTGATTGAAATATATTTTAATTAAATTCAAGAAGAGCAATAACAATAAGAAGAAGATGTCACAATAGAACAATGAATCTGGGTCATTTCAGACCCGTTGATGGCCTGTATGGAGGTCTATACTTTATATATAGGAGTATAGGATTTATATCAAGGCTTCAGGGCATGTGGCTCTATAGAAAGGATGACCAAACAGTTGTCACCGAAAGCATTACTAGTATAGTAGGAGCCAGCGATCGCCAAACTTACGTTAAACTATCAAACCTGAAATATTTTTAATAGATGTACTCTCTAGTGGGTAAGAAAGTCTGAGTATTAAGACATTTGAGTTCGGGAGATTTTGCAAGTAATAGAAGTACAAAAAACTATTTAACTTTAAGGCAAAAATAACAAGCTTGTTATATTATTTATTGATTTGGCCATAGCTTTGTGGAATGACATAATTGATTTATATATAAATTAAATACTTACATAGACCAATTTTAAGTTTACGTTATAAACTACTAGTTTCAAGAACTACAGATGTTCCCATCTATATAGGTGAGAATTTATATTTCCACCTGTAGATGAGAACATCTGTAGTTCTTGAAACTAGTAGTATATAACATAAACTCAAAAATGATTTTATACAAGCGTTTTATTTATATATAAATCATCAAGCTTCTTTATAGTATAAAGACTGTATGGGAAAAAAATGTAAAATATTTAAGAATATTATAAAACAGATGATAGAATTAGGGAACGAAACGATAAAAAAGGAACCAACAAAGGATACCTTAACGTGATGAAATCATAACTTAAAACTCTCCAAAAATAATTTTTCATTGTAAAAATTTAATTTATGAGTATCCCTTTCAAAATCAAGTAATTGTGCTCTTAGAACAAAGTACCTAATATAAATATTGATAGTTGTGTTGAAAATTTTCATTTTTATTTCATCGGTTCATTACCCTTCACAGTGACCGCTTCCATTCCATGGCACCATCAGCAACCCTAAAATGAATTCACCTGAAGCATTGTTCACTCGCCCCATTTGTGAAATTTACCTAATTCATAAAGGGGTTGGTTAAGGAAGGAACTAATTTGACAATACACACGTGTACGCAGAATAGTTTTACGAGGTAATTTTTCATGTGGTTTGCACGCTTGATAAACAAAATGTGATGGTAAAAAATATTAAATATATCCGGTAATTAGATAGTTGGCCTCGTTAGCATGGGATGCGTTAGGCCTCCGATGAATTGGTTAATTTTTAATGTTTACTGAAAAAAGTTGTGTCTGGTCATTTAAAATCTTACAAATCTGACCATCATATCATCCCTAAAAATATTTTAAATAATTAATTTCCTATCTTTAATATCATGTTCCCGCATATTTTGACACATTACCTACGATCCATGGAGATATACATGCTTGGCGTAAACTTTAGAGATTATAAATTATGAAATTATATGCAGAACTAGAGTAATGGATATCATGAAACGTGTAGTGAATCTAAAATGGCAGAGTATGTTGCAAGGCAAGATGCTACAAAATGGGCTCTAAGAGTTTTGAAGTGGAGATCTTGGGAGAAAAAAAGAGGCGTCGGAAGACCTCAAAAGAGATGGGCAGACAATTTAGCCGCTGTGGGGGAAGAAATGGAAGGAAGGATGGAAGGGTATATGAGAGACCTATATTCAGCAGTAGAGAGATGAAGGCTGGAGAAGAAGAAGTAAAAGATGAGTGAAAACACTAGATATCATTGAAAGATTTGGCAAATACTTCGTGGTGCAGCATTATAATTTAAAAAATGTTTTATTTAAATTTGTGATACACACACAATTAAATTTCTACCAAAGTTTATAGAAAAGCAGTCCCTCTCATCGTCAGATATAGATAATAACTGATAATAAGTTATTATCTATACCTGATGATGAGAGGGACTGCACCTCTCGAAACTATAGTAGTAATTAATTCATATTGTGTGTGTATTACAAAGTTAAATAGAACGTATTTAAAATTTAGAGGACGTTAGATTTTTTTCTAGTTGTATTTAGTAAACAGATAAAAATAATTATATAATTAATAAAAATGAACTTGTTTCCACCACTTCGTATGGATACAATTATATACTAACAAATTAAATTCAAAAATTGAAGTATAGACACTCAAAATAAAGAAAAATTATAAAGTAGTAAAAAAATATATAGAAAATGGATTACAATGAATTACCCACTTAACTTGAAAACAAATTTAAAAGATAACTATTTTTATGTGCTATTTTATGCACAATTTTTTTCAACATTTATTATACAGACAGATCAATTAATATAAGATTTTTGAATTTTTCATCCTGCCTACCATCCGCCTACGTTAAGGCAAAACCCCATCCCAATACATCACTGTCCCGCATCCTTGCTTAAAATTTGTGGCTCACCTTATAATTTACCCTACATATAGGTATTCGAAATCCTTTTTATGATTATTTAATGCTTTTGATATTGAAAATTCACCGAATGGTGGGCAAAATTGTTTGTGTAGTGGGGAAGAATAATCGATGATAGAGAACTGCGAGGGCAGATCCCGAAATGGGAAAATTAATTAGGTACTTCTTAGCCTGCGTCAAATTACGTTCACAGGCAGGGCTTATTCCAGATTTCTAGGAATACTTTTAATAAAACGGAGGTAAAAATTTACTGGGTTGGCGGAAAGTACGGAAATGTATGTTAAATAAATAAATAAATAATAAATAAATATAACTTTATTCCAGAATGTGGGGAGGTTCGTACAATCCCACACATTCCATATAAAAGTAGGTACACACATTAGAATATTATATAAAATAAAAGAGAAATAAAAAAATCACATAAAATAGAGGAGAAAAAAATAAAAAAAAAAACAAGAAAACAAGTACAGTATTAGTATTAACATGAAAAAAAGTCATATAAATATATCGTAATATATCGTATATTAGCGGCTTTAGCGAACGATGGCAAGTCGATTATGAGGGGCCAGTACCTTTCTGCAGTGTGCATCGATGCTGGATGCTGGAGTAAGGCGGGCTTCCAGGATAAGGATATTTCCGGAGCTTTATATCCTTTCCCTCATTCCTGCCACCCTGGATCTTATGAGGGCTGCAAAGTTGGGAACACGCCCCTCCGTGAACATACCGGAAGCGCTGCAATATCTGGGAAGGTCAAACATCATACGGAAGGCGTTATATATTGTATGCGAAGTCTTTCTATGCTGCTCTTTTTATAATTTGTCCAGAGTTCACATGTATATAACGTTAAACTTTGTTAAAATCCGTAATTGAAAATGATATTCGATACATAATAAAAACACATTGAATTATGCAACTTTTAGATTCTTTTTAAATCTGTGTACAGCTCCATCCTAATATATAGTCATCAAATATGGATCCTGACGGAGAGAGTGAGAGCAAGGAACCAGGCTACTGAAATTGGTTTACTAAGGGGGGGAGGTATCGGGAGTCGCTATAGTCTAGCCGACATAAGGCACACACTCGGCACGAAGCCCCTATTCCTATATAGAGAGAAATCACAATTTAGGTGGCTTGGACATGTGCTGAGAATGCCACAGGAACGACTACCAATGAGTATCCTTTTGGCAGCCCCGGAAGGAAAGCGACTGGTGGGTCGCCGCAAATTAAGCTAGGTGAAGAAATAAAAAAAATGTATGATATCAGAATAGGTCTTGACTGATTATACAATGGGATGAAGATGATGGTATTGAATATTGAGAATTTATTTTCTATAATATTTAAATCATGTAAGATGAATCAACTGCAAAGATACACAAATAGAAAAACTATCTATATATTATGGACCCGGACATAATATTTAATAAAACTAAATAGTACAAAAAATATCATGTTATTTAACAGAAGCCGATCCATTTCTTCCAAAATTAAATAAAGAACCATCTCTTTTTCTCTAAAACCATATTTCGTGCACAGTAAGGTTTAAAAATATTGAATATTTTACCAAAATAATTGAGGCTTAATTAATGCATTTCAATTGAGTTAAATGTATATTTCAGCTTTATATTTTTATCTATTTTTTAAGCTAAGGTCGATAACTTTAAAATGAAAAAAAGGCTGCCGTTTTGGCTTTATTGGAAATATAATTTTATTTATTTCACGACTTTCGATGAATTTAAATAATTTGCAACGTTGTTCTCGCGTAAGTTTATTCTTGGTTAAATGGCAAACCAAATTGAGCACAAACCAGCTTTTTTAGCTGTCGCTGAAAAAGTATTGCTAATTCAAGAATCAAACTGCTAAAAAACACCCTATGTTTAAACGCTAATGGCATAAAATTATCTTTCCAAAAAAGCCAACACCGTGGCCTTTAATACGATTTTTATGTGTTTTCTTTTATTTTATAGTTTTACACCTCTAAAAAAAGCCCTTTATAAATACATTTCTACGCAATACGTTATCTCTGTTCCAGGAAATTTGAAACCCGCCAGAACGTTACACTATTATGCATTGGCATTATTCCAGAAAATACTTCAGACTTCTGAAAGTTTCCAGCTAACAATACCGTGACCGACATGCGACAGGCGAAGTTTCCTGTAAAATCTGCAAAGATCCGCAGGTAAGTGGCGTTTGTCGTGTACTAGCGGGACTGCGTGCGCGGTACGGGACTTACTTCCTGTTCTCTGTCCTGTTCTTATCAGACACACTGGTCTACTGACAGTTTATATCTACTGTACTATCTTATCTACTGCAATAAACTGCATGTCGTATAAAACATGTTCTAAAACCGCTTCGAAATCTGATAAAAGCTACCTGAGTTGTCGCGTCCATACAACTCTTTTTATCCCGTGTACGTACAAATGTGTCGAATGCAATTGCAAAAAAATATCACGATTTTGGGAGAGAGGAATATTTTTTTTCAAGATTGAGAATTAATACTAACAGATTTTGCAATATTTGTAATAAATTTAAGATTAATATTATTGAATAAAAAAGACATCTCAACAGGCTATTCAGTCATAAAAGGCCCCACAAAGTGGAGCAATTTTCTTCATTTTAAAACATCGAAAATTTGGTAATTTGTTAATCAATTATATAATTTAGTTTGTGACATTTTAACAAAATATTCGTATTTAAAATACACGCAACCTAATGAATAAATTTTATAATGAGATATTTCCATAAAAAAATGTGATAAAAATACAAGAGAAGATACGAGGAAAAATTGTGAAATTTGCTCACTCTGCTGGACGATCGTCTTAAGGCAAGTAATAAAGGAACTAAATTTTTAGCCACATAAATTGTCTCTTTTTAATAGAATGGAAAGACAATCGTCATCGTGTTCATTTTTTTTCCCTTAAACTCAGGATATATCTTTTCGATTATTTCCGAAAAGTCTTGGTAAATACTTTCTTTGTGTTATAGATTGCATCAATTGTAGGGTACAAAAGAGGCAAAGGCAGCAATATCCGAAAAAAAACTAATGCAGTCATCGAGGATTAATTAATTAATAATTTATAATGTATTGAATTCGAGATTTTATAGTAAAAATTACATTAAAATTTACAGAAAACATGTTTTAAAAAGGATATATACATAAAGTCTAGAATTCAGTACATTTTAAATTAAATATCCTCGGTGACTACAATCAAACATTTTTTAATTTTTTTTTGATATTGCTGTATTTGCTTTTATACACTGCAAATATGCTAAATAAATCTGCATTATTATCTCGACAGTAAATTGTTTGAATTGAAGATAGGTTCTTGTGTCATTTAATTATTAATATTATATTTTTTATTTATTTATATTTGTTCGGAAAACCAACAGTTAATTAAGTAAAAAAGAGAATTGGAAACATAAAAGAAAATTATAGATTTTCCTTGCAAGAGTATGCTAGGAATATATAACATCACACATAACTATCTTCCATTTCTTTCTATTACCTTCAATATCACCTCGTTTTTACCTCCTCTTTACACTTTACGGGTCTAAACCATCTCATCGATAATTTTCATTGTTTACATTTCCTATTTTTTTTATCGTTTAGATTTTTAAAACTATGCCAAACTCATAGCATTTCACACTATTTTAATATACAGTAAATACATAGATTCCATATTTATTCTTAAACTACTAAAATTCTGTTGCATTCAGTTTGTATACATTGTTTTTTCTTTTGATTTTGCTATTCCAGGACTTACTTCGATACATCTTCACCAGGACTATAATATGCAACATTGTAAAAATATATAAATTATACTGAAAAATAACAATTTCAAGCACCTAAAACTTTAAATTACCCCACTGTATCCAGACAACAAGCAGTTGAACATGTTCATCACCCCACGATAAATAATTTTGAACTCTTTAAACTCTAAGCATTGACAAAAAGAGACTTTAATTAGTCGCTTGATAATTAAAGTTTTATCTGATCTGTTCTTATCTCTCTCATCAAAAATCTCTATCTCAGCTGGTAAATTTGGACACTCGAGGATATGGTAGATCTTTGACAATTTGTAAAGCAGGTAGACGAATAAACGAATGTATTAATATGTATGTATATTTCATAATATTAATTAAACGATCCTGGAGTCAAAAGAAACATAACCTACACAAGGACTACCTTAATAGGATTGCCATTTCAAGGCTTGATTGCATGTTTGATGATTGTGCTGTATCAGAAAGATTTGACTCTGTGTGAGAAATGCTACCCCCAAAGTTAGATTTTTACACTCATGCTCATGTGTGTTTAGGCAGACAGCGATGGGTGTTTGAATGGAAATGAAAACATGTTGTTAATTATGAAAATATTAATGAATAAATGAGGTAATTTTAATTAGAAGAATAAATTTGTTGATTAATATTTATATTTCTATAATTTGATGAGATTATCGTGGCGTCATTGCTAAGTCGTTCTAGAAATTAGTTGATCCCGTTAGTATCTGTACATTAATTCGATTTTGATATTATTGAAAAAGATACGTAGGTATACACTTTGGAATGACGAAAGTTTTCGATTTAGGACTAAAATTCTTACTTATTTTTACAATTTAATTTATTATAAAATGCTTTTAATATTGTGGGTGTCAATGCGCATTAATAATTTATAAATATTTGCCTATTTTATAGTACCAAAAATAGTTACTCTTTATAAGTAACCAATTTTAATGGGTAGTTTACTGAGATAAAATAATAATTTTTGCCAAAGACCCTAATACCAGAAGAGTTAAAATTTATTTTACCATGAGATTTCCCGAGAAGACTCAATCGTGGAGAATAAAACTGAAGGAGACAGAGGTCCAGACGTGAATTTAATCCCAAAACTCCGAGGATCGTTCCACACGAGCAACTCTCTGGCTTTGAACAAACGTAAAACTATGCAGAATGTCTGCAAACTCTCTATTGTAGTACCTACTTTAAACTCCAGGTAAATGGAGGCTTCCGTAACCGCATATATTTTTAGTACTAAATACACTTAAAAATTCTTGCGTTCAGCTCATTGCACTTGTCGCTTATTCCCGGAGTTTTCTTCGCTTCACCAGAAATTTTCCTCCTCAGAAGTTTTTCCGGAGAAGTGAATCTTTTGACGCGATAGAATACTGTCTCGTTCCCGCTGCGTGAATATTTGGATATATTTCTACGTGAACTCAGGGCGTTTATCGAACATATTTTTTTTTCAATTGGTTGAGCAACATTGCATACTGACATTACAAAAAATCAAGCATTTTAAAGTAAACAAATTGTTGTTAATAATCAATTACATTTAACTACAAGTCCATTTCTAAAATAGGGTCGCTCAGGTGGTTTGGGCATGTTGAGCGAATGAATGAGGAAAGAATGGTAAGAAAGATATATGATGCAAGTGTTGACGGCGACAGAAAGAGAGGGCGACCACGGAAGACGTGGCATGATCAGATTAACCAAATACTGGAAGATGGTCCTGTTAGAAGCCTGAACAACCGTCGAGCTTGCATGCGAAGATGTATGAATGTAGACGAAGCGAAAGTTGTATGTCAGGACAGAAGAGTATGGCGCTCTATCCTCTCTGCCTACCCCCACGGGGAAACGGCGTGGTGGTAAGTTAGTTAGTTAGTTTGTCCATTTCTAAAAAATTTTCCAATAATTTTGTGTAATCAAGAACTTCAGCAATGATTATTAAAGAGTTTAGGTTATTATAACTGTCGTTAGACATATTTAACTGTAAATGGTTACGGAAATTTTATACGAACCGTATATTTATGAATCGAAAGACTCGGCCTTACAGTTCTGCGATGCGAAACGTACTGTGAATGCAACAAAAAAACGTTGTCCTAACGTCGTACTCCGTACAGTATAATCCTCTCCTATTTATTGAAGCATTGAATATTTCCCTGCTTGACCATATCTTTACTATTTATCTGAGTGTCTTCCAGGAATATACAGTGAGAATACTGAAATACGACTTTTTCCCAAGCATATATTTGGGAAAAAAATCGATATTAAATACTTATCTTACAGAATAGTATGAAATATTAAAACTTGAATAATATGATGATTATTGCGACAGGAATATTACTAGATATATCTAAATTTTAATTTTTTTCAAAATATTTGTTATGCTTAGAAAATATTCATGCTTCAATGTTCTCACTGCACGCTCATAAAATCTTCATACCATATTTTGAGTAAAAGTAAGAAAAAAATAGTTAAACGGAAGATCGACAGTTTACGTTTTGCGACTAAAATTCTATTTTATATTGTTATGGCATTGTGGCTGTGGGAGGCTAACGAAACATTTAAAACTATTTAAACTTTTACTTTTACCGTGACCACGCAAAGTCACGGGACATGAATATAATCGGAGCACTATATTTGAATTCGCACTCAATGTTTCTAGAATATTTCATAAAGGTTCACACTATCTATGTCATTAGAATTTTCGCTGCATCTTTTTGTCTATAGCCAGGTAGATCTGCTCCGTATCACGCGTAAGCATCAATCGCTCCGAATATCTGTCGCATGGTCACACAAACCGCCGCACAGTTTTGTTTTTATCTGTGGACTTCTGTATAGCTGTTAAATAACAACTCTAACATACACCAAGTGAGCAGCAGTCGGTCGATCTCTTTTATATACAATGTGGCGTCGCGATGTTTCCGGAATCTATTGGGTTAATCCAGACCTTTGTATTAATTTCCAATTTATTACATGCGATTCTATCTGCTTTTACCATCTCGTGACTATATCACAAAATACCGAAATCAGACAGCAATGCGATCCCTTTGGGAGATTTATATTTATTCAGACTGATGATGATGTTGATGATGATAAGGATACAAACAATATATTCCTCCTTTTGTCTTCGCAGAAAATTCCTCTGTTGGCTTCAATATGTATTCATTTTTAGTAATTTTCAGCCATTTTCACAATATGACACACGTGTAAAAATGTTAACGAAACACCATCTGTGTTTTATTTTTGAAATGACGATTCGGTCCCCTGATAACAGTCCCGAATGGCCTGGGATATTGTAAAAAGGTCTAATTGAAACCCTTAGAATGTGACCGCGCACGGATTTGGGGACTTTCCGTGATCCTTTACGCTATGAACAGATATTGGTTTTCTCGAAGGTTCTAAAGCCCAGTTTTTCAATGTATTTATTTTTCCCTCTTAGCGTTCAAAAAAATTACGGGAATTTTCCCGGGGATGTCAACAGAACATTTCAGGTTCGTCTTATTTTATTTAATGTCATCTTAAGCCAAGACGTGGTCTATTTCGGCTATTGAGTAGCTGAGATATAAGAGGAGGAAATGAGAAGAATGAGGCTGTTACCTGTATATTCAGATCATACGATGAGTGAATATATATTATCAGAAAAATTATGTATTTATAAATTTTAAATAAATAACTTAAATTCAGTGCTTTGTACAAAGTTATTTAATTAAAATTTAAATTATGTCCAACCACAAAGTTAACGCCCAAAACATCAAAAATAATTATATATTTATTGTTATATATTTAAAGCATTAATATAAATATATATTTGTAGGCGGCCCTCGTAGCCGAGTGGGTATGACATTGGCTTCTCACACCGAGAGTTCCGGGTTCGATTCCTGGTAAGGTCACAATTAATCTATGTAATTTACTCAGGCCTGGGTGTTTTGTGATGTATGTTCACTTCTATAATTGGGCCTTTTGGCCTGATGAAGTATAAATAAAAAAAATGTTTCCAGGAAAGGTTTCGATATACGATTTCTGCAGTGTGAAAAGTTACCTTTTATTCGAACAAGTGTATTGAAATTACACTAATATGCGTACATTTTTTTAAATATAAGAAACATTATATTTCCATTTTTGGTGTCTTCAAAGAAAATTAATAGCCATTATTACATTCTACTGAATCAAAGCCTGAATGAGATACTAATATTAAAATATCATGAAATTTTCTAACGTGCTTTTTCTAGCATTTCAATATTAACAATTTAACGTGACATATTTGAACGAGGAGACTCAGATAAAAAAAATCTATGTCAAAAAGAGTAGTGAGAGAATTATATATCAATGGACTCAGAGTGTATAGAAGATAATATAGAGTAAGGGAGTCCTACATTGTAAAAAAATATAACAAGTAGGTATATATAAAATATGAATATGTTGTGACTGGCTTAATACATAATATGTCTTTTTGGTTCAGTAACGGCAATAATATGTGAGCTCTTTAGTATACTAAATGTGTGGCTAAAAATGTGGACAAAATAAATATTGTTGAAATAAAGAATTATCCATAATAAATATGATATGATAAACTTGCATATTTGTCTATTTCGTAATTACGTTTTTTTACTTATTAAAACATACAAAATCTTTATTATTATAACTGGCTATTATCTCAACTTTGTACTACATTATTTTGTAATTTATTTACTTTCATGAGGGGTCTGTATTTAGATTAGTTATTAACTACACCCGAGCAAGAGTGGGATAGTTCCTCTCGAGTGGGGAATAAAAAACAAAAAAAATGATAAAAAATAAAATGTCGTTTCATTACAAAGTAACTACCACGCAAAATAATGGCGCTCTGTGTTTATTCGTATAAGGGAAGAAATTTTGTATTTGTTTTGTTAACACGTGTTTTAAAATAATACGTGTGGAGGCTTATTCGATAAATTTGCTGTTACAATTCACAATAAATACATATTTTAAAATGTTAATTTTTTAGCTTACAAAGTCCTAAATATAATACACCATCATAAATTTTAAAACCAACAAACGCTTATCACTAAGAACGTGATTAATTTTAAGGTGTTAATAAACACAATAACGCAATTGGATTTTCGTAGTTATAATCATTCAGCCATGAATTAATTAGGGAGATAACAGGGGAGGAGGGGGGAGGGCTATCAAGTTTCCACTGCTCCAGATATGAGGATGGGGGATCATTTGTATTGGGTATGTTCATAGACAGGGAGAGATACGGTGATTAATTAAAATTGGTAGACATTATTCTCGGAGACGATCCGGCTCGAAGGACCATAACTATATTTCTAGTTTGGGGTGTGATATTTGATAATGTTTTTGCCACTTGAATGGAAACCGCCGCAATAGATCTTTATAATGATTTGAGAAAATTTTCTGTTGGCGTAATTGGGATAGTTTTTTTGATTAAATCGTAATACTCGACTTTAACAGACATCGTCATTCAGTTATAAATTTCCACCAAAACGGAGCAAGAGATTTATCATTATGATTTGAAAGAATTTTCTGTCAACATAATTGAGATAATTTGTGTATCGGAATATTTCGTTATTACGAATAATCTACCTTATTCTTAAGATAGCAATATAAGGTAAAAATTATGTTTTGATCGCTTTTTTATATCGCTTTGCCAATCTTAACGTACAGCAGATGTTGTTACATTTCGCATAGGCGCTTTACGGGTACGCTCTCTTTTTGTTGACTTAGGTATGTAACAATATCATTATATCATACTAAGAATAAGGAAGTGATTCTATCAGGTTGGCTATCTATCAATAAATCAAAGAAATATTAAATCATCCGATGAATTTCAGAGTAAATTTATTTTTATTTACAACACATAACTTACGACTGGCATTTAATGGATTATATTATTATTTTAAGTAAATTCACCAAGTCACTGGACACGAATTAAATTCACGCATTATTCTTTAATTCACAACATTTCTCAATTAATCTCTGGTCTGTGAAATACTGTATTATGGCATGCTAGAATATTTTGTTTTATTCTCGCATGTAAATATTTCGCCCGATATCTTTCGCTGCAATTAATATTCGCGTTGGTAACACTGCGATCACTACGGCTTTATTGCAGGTTAAATCACGTTAGTTAACCTTCAAAACAATCATAAACTCTCCGCGGCACTGGCTTCTCTATTTATACCAGATATGTTGACTTTTCGACCTGTCGAGACTATTTTATATATCAATTTTTAACAGTATTTGCGAAAATGTCTCCGTCGCTTCCAGATTGTTGCAAACGTTTATAAAGTGTTGAAGGACATCCCGAAATGTTATAAATGTTCCAAAGTCTTCGATCGTGTTTTTGTCACAATACATTATAATGATTAATAAACATAACAAAAACTCAATTTTTTCCCCGAATTTATGTACGTTGTATATTATAAGTCATACAATTTGTTAGTAAATTCAAATCCACATTGTTGTTATGATTTTTTTATAAAGGTAGAGATTTTTCATATACGCATTACAAACGTTTTCGACCCAATTTATCATCTTCACCATACAACAATACTTTATCAAGTATGAAATACCTTTAAAAATAAGATACTACAGATTCTGCAAAGTTGCTTTCGTGGTAGGTATATTTCACATCAAATCTAGAAATTCATCTCGACGTGAATAAATGTAATATAACATGTTTACACCAAAGATATTTATTCAAGAAATCATAGAAATTCTTGGTAAAATATATTTTTTCGCAATCCATTTATCTCTCACAAATACAACCATTTTCTCTGTTATCGACTGGATATAATGTATGGTAATTTTATGTTAATTGACTATTTAGGTCCCCTTGGTTTTTTCGGGCGCCGCGGTCACAGATAAATAATGGAATAACCCCTTTTCTTATTTAGAAAAGTAATGTCGCTGATTCCAGCGAACTTTATTTAGTATCGAGAGAGACCTGATCGGGGATTATGGCTGGTAAGTGAGGAAAATTCTTCTGCACATTTGTATTAATACCTTTCTATGTAGATTTTATCATTCGTAAATGCTTTCTTTACTTTCTTTTTGTTCGACCCTGGTTCTCTTGTTTCGTCCCGATTGAATAAAATAACAGTATCACTAGCGTAAAGAAAACTCCAGAATTAATTTAAGTTCGCTTCGCGGCCGTTTAATCAGTTTTTCTTTCTTATTTTCTCTTATCATTGAACATTTTTAATAAGAAAGCCTGAACCATTTGTATTTTATCTGAACTCCACATGATATATATTTTTTCAAATGTTTAAGAAAAATATTTTTCGTTCTTAGAAGAAAATAAAAACACTAACTATTCTATTATTATTACATAATAATAAATGAACGAACATTGCATTTCTAGGACCGTTTTATGAGAAAAAGCTCCCGTGTTAGTGCTACTCAGACCTAGGACCGTTTTATTAAAAAAAGGTCCCATGTCGGTCCTACTCACACGTCGCCATTTTTAAAACTAAGGACCAGACCCGTGCGATCCCGTGTAAAGGGCGACACAGCAAGGTTCTGGCCGCAAAAAGTCAATTCACTATTCCTCCTCTGAAGCTCAACACAATTTACTAAAATGTTTTTTGATTATTATTACATAATAAACACCTTATATCATGCACATTTAATAATAATATGTATTTATTTTTCGAATATTTTTTAAATAAACTTAAATTGTGCCTATGCACAATTTAAGCAAGCTTTTATCGACAAAATATTTTAAAAATTAAGAGTAGCTTGTCGGTCTTGTAGTTACGACTCTAGCCTCGTAATCCAAAGGTCGTGGATTTGAACCTCACTCCAGACCAGCAAGTAAGTCTTATTTTGATTGCACAAGCGTTTAGTTTGAAAATAGGAAGAATATTGATGAGACTCGTATTCCGTGTTCACATCTCTATTTAAAAAAATCTACCATTATCCCATAGACGCCATTGGAAGACTGTTTCTGATTCAAAGATAGCAAAGAAACTAGAAACATATTTTTTTAAATTTATTTATTTATTTCAACGGTTACTAAACCATTTACAATAATTTGTTGTTACAAAAGAAAACCTTTTATAATATAAAATGACAAAGTAATTTATAATACAAAATGAAAAAATAATTTATATATAAAATGAGAAAGTAAATAAAAGTAAATTTAAGATAATAAAGATGAAATATATAAGTTACAGGGTAAATATAAAATAACATAATAATGACAAAAGTAAGCATAAAATAGCAAAGATAAAAAATATTCAATATAGAGTAAATATAAGACAACAGAAGTATAAAAAAAGAAACAAGTATATACATTCAATACGTTCATATGTCCCTAGATATATGTATGTTTATATGTCCATAGATTTTGTCTGAAGTTCACTTGATATTCTACACAGTTGCCTTACGAATAAAAATCAAAATGTGTTCAGAGACGACACCTTTTATCATCACAATTGACATTTGAAAAGCTGTTTCTGTTCTATCAATACACTGGTTATTCGAGAAAAATTATAATCAGAGGTGGCAGGATATTAATTTGCAAACCATTATGGAATATTACCAAGAACATTCAGGTTAGGAACAAATATTATGTTTTAACATGTTCCGCATTGTTCCTAGCCTTTGGCCTTCGCCAAACTGACAACGTAGTTTGCAGAGAATTTGGTCTAGGGACCCCGTAGAGGCATTTAAACCTCAGCACCTGGTGATGAGAGGATGGTCATCCACGCAGGATCTAGTCGGAGAGTCAGCCGAGGAATTTTCGCTCAATCGAAACGTTCTAAAGCCGCCGTTTCAGTGTTTACCCAAGATTTACCACGATTTTCACCCACGTGATCTAATTAAATAACCCGAGTGATAGAATCCGATCTATTATGGGTATCCAGCAGAGGAAACCGGGTTTAGTCGAAGTTAGTTCGTTAGTTCTAAAGCCACCGTTTAGTATTTACCCAAATTTGCACCCACGCGATCTAATAAAATAATACGTGTGAAAGAGCCAATCCATGCTCAAGTGCGTTATAACACAGTATACTAAGAACAGTAATACGTCTTCATACAAACTTGCCGCTACCCGTTAGAATGTGTGCGTGCGTGCTCGGCGCCGTGTACACACGCACTGTGACGCACACATTGACATAGAATATGGGGGCACAAGGCGGCGGCAGTAAGGGCCGTGCCTACGGTGCCATTCGCGCTCGCAGCCGCCGCTTTAGAAATAAAATGCGCTTCCTGAAAAAATGCCTTTTTTTATGCTTGTGGTGCTTTACTAAAAAGGTGTGTTGATTATCACAAAGACTGTGAGTTTTTAAAAGTCTACGTTGATGTTAATCAGCGTTCTTGCAATTTAAGTGCAGAAACTAGGTACTAGAACTAGGTAGGTAGAAACTAATTACAGACATTTTCGGGTTTCGTGTCTACCTTATGCGTCGGAATCTCAGACGCTACGAGTTAAAAGAAAGGGAGTAAAAGTAAAGTGACAACCCTAGCGTCAATGCAAAAGTAGGCTAATAACTCGCCGACAGGCCGAAGATAAACTACTGTTCTGGGTATACTGTGGTTATAAGCTGCAATAAAAATGCGGTCATTATTTTTGTTCAAATACCTCCCACATGAAGTTAAACCTAACTTAGTTAAAAAGTTAAACCTAATCTTAAGCCGAAAAGAAATTCACAGGGATAACAGATAAATAAACATACGAGAGAGGTAGATCACAACAATTTCAGGATAAGAGCCTCACTGCATGTCGCAGTCAAGGATTGTGAAGAGTAAAGTATTGAAACATACTAGAGGGCCACGATGCTAAGTCATGAACACATCGATGAATACAGTTTCAACTGTGGATCTCGCTTAAGACGGTGCACGTGCGCACTGCGCGAGATTTTTGGCGTCTATCACCGAAATTGATTTTATTAAATTTTTCGACGTTGTAGTGTCGAAATTTACAATATTATGTAGTATGCCACAGACTTTTGATATGTAACATCTTTACTCTTGTTTTCCTGCAATCTGTGGCAGTGATTTCGTGAAAAAGGATGGAAATGCGTAACAGGAAACTAAACGCCGGGGAAGCGCGTGCTATTTCATTTGAATTATGAGCGCGCGCGGTGATAGAGTTGGCCGTCAGATGGTATCAACCCATTTTCCGAGAGGTTGGTACTGTATTAATAAATGTATATAATACTGAAGAAAACACATTATTATTGTGAAGCTGCAATTTCAGAATGAAGTTCTGTTAATTTTAAACAAATTTTTATTAATCAATTATAAAAAACATACAGAAAAATCAAATTAACGAAAAAATATTTTAACTGCTACCGGGATTCGAAACAATGGAATTTCATTCTATATTCAGGGATGGCGCATTATCCAATTTCGCCACGGCACTCTGGTAAGTTAGCGAAAAATTTTCGACCTTATACGTAGTCTCTTTTTAATTGATTAACAGTTTTATTCAATTTTTTAAGCAATCCGGAATGAATATTTTTCTAATGATCAAATTCTTAATTCACTGTTTTATCAACATCGCCAAATTTTTTTAATGACAGTTTAAAGTGCAACAAAATACAATATTAAAAAAATGCACATATATTTTTTTTACATGTATTTACTAATTAATAAATATATATTTATATTAATATTAAAGTATTTATAAATGAATTTTTAAAAATAAGTATCTGAAAAAAGTGCAGATCATTACAATGCAAGTGAGTAATAATGAATTATTACTCGAATATATATTTCCATATTTAGCTTTTTTACATTTTGAGGTTAATTTCTATCGCTGCTCAATTTATATGTTTAATTGTGAGATGTCAAATGTTACACATCATATGCGACTACTGTAAGGATCGCTCATTTTTTATTTGACGATCAACCGATTGTTTATTATATTTTTAACAGGAAAAGGAAATGGATTTTGCCGCAACTCTAAATGAATTTTGTCGTTAGGCATTGTTTATATTAAATATGTTTTCTATATCTCATATTACATAAGATTTTGATATAATTTATTTGCTACACGATGGATTAACATTAATAGGCAGAAATTGGGTTTTCGGAGTACTGTTTCTTGGATTGTGAATAGGATTAGCCGTTATCGATACGTCAATACCGAAACATTGAATAAAAACGATTTTGATGACACATATCAGAAATCACGCGTACCGGCTTAAACTATAATTTAAGTTGATACATATGGCCCTAAGACGGGGAGAGACTTATTTTTTGCATTTTTTTGCTATTATATCTTTACTAGTCGACGCAAACATTTCGTCACGCTTTATGCATTCAACCGAATATCACAAATATTTCCACAATGAAAAATAATTTATGAACCGAATTTGGAAGAATTGAGAATTATTATCTCCCCAACATAGAGGCGTATTATTCAGCAAGTAAGGGAATCTTTGCGAAGATAAGAGATATTCGGTAAGGAAAATGTTTTCTCAACGCTCAAAATATTTCTTACCACAATTTTTTGCCTGTTTTCGGATCTTTTTAAATCTTAATCTTGCCCAATTTTCATATAAAGGAATACATACTACGCCATTTTGGAGAAGGCAACGTATATAGAATGACAGTGATGTCTATTTTGGCAGATAAACTTCTCTTTTTTAGCCCTTTTTAATAAAGATAAAAATTGTAAACTTTAAAGATCGCATTAAAATAATTTTTTGAATATTATTCTGAATTTACAATTGAGGGAATGTTAAACCTTCTTAGGAGATGTCGGATCGTGTGTGTATCGCGATATAAATGCTATCTGTTCTTTCACACCACACAACACAACAAAGGTTTTGACTACGTTTATATTTGAACATACTCTAAAATAATGTGGCTAAAAAAAAACATGTTTCAGTACTAGAAATCGACTTTTTCGTTATATCTCGAGGGATAGTTATAGTCCAAGAGCTGGTAAACATTTTTGAGTAGGTATTTAAGGCACCGTGAAATCTTGTAATCTGGAAAGAATGCCGCATAAGTAAATCGAGGCACAAACAGGGTACACGAGCCGTATATAGGCCATTGCACCATCAGCAATTCCGATGATTAATCCACACACACAGCCAGACTTCAAGAAAGTTATTTGTTCGGAAAACTGTATAAAAGACAGCCAACGCCCTATACGGGTATGTCAGTCTCCCATTGACCCCCGGCGCAAGCCGGAGGCTCTCGCTCTTCGCGTATCTATCATTGTATTTGTAATCGTACTTATGTTAAACTTGTATCTGTTTTATCGAGATAATAAAATCATCAAGCATTCTACGACTTTGGAGACCGTCGCAGGACGGGTGGTGACCCTAAAAGCAGTTTCTTCAAAGTAAATCCAACACCATCCTCAACCAAAAACCCCCAAGTGGTAATTCCGATGTGAGAAATCTGATCGATGCAGTCGTGACGTCTATCCCAAAACCCTTACATTTTTAAATAAGTTTTAAGGGTTAAGCCCCACTACCCTTCAGCTAGGTCTACGTTTTTATATTCAGACATTACAAAATAAGAATTGTACAAGTTTTCACGGTGTCTACCCAAAATACCTACCCAAAAATGTCTACCAATCCTCCTACTATTATTGGGATAGTGACAACATTTCAAAAGAAATTACCAATAAGGTATGTAGTTTCCTGAAACGAGCCTTGTCCACTTTGTGGGGTGACTTCCACAAGGGCAGGCTCCCTTGGCTCTACTCTGTTATGCTGAGGTTAGAAAAGGGACTTGGAGCGGAAGAAGATAAGTTAGTTCTTGGTCAAACTAGTTGAGAGTAACGCAAGCAGTTTCCTTATCGATTTTGTTTCAGTGTGAAAACTTTGGCAAGAGCTATCAAGGTTGTTTCCCCGTCAAATATGTTTTATGACTAATCGCATTACGCATCGGAATCTCGATTTTTTATGTTTTTTAAAATTTGTTTATTTATTTATTTTAATAGCGCTTACATATTTATTTATGTACACAACATGTATAACCCGCTAAACATGACGTTCTAGCGGTTTAAAAATAAAACCAAATCTTCTATAAAGTGTTTTGTGTATAATTTTTTTAAATATATTAATTTTTATTTTACTAAATATGAGTTGATTACAGTCTGATATTTAAAATAGGTGAAACATATTATATTTTCTACAGTAAATCTTCTACGTGCTACTTTTTAATGAGTTCGTTTATAGTGTAATATGTATGTTAAACCCAGTATAAAAAAAACCCGTAGTTCTTTTGAATAATTCCGCATCCTAATAATTTTGGTTATTTTTCTCCCATCACAAGAATGTGTTGTACATAGGATATGAATTGTGCTGACCCTAACATTTTTATAATAACAAATAAAATAATGGATAATTTGTGTAACGGAATTTACGTATAAATTTTATCTCGAGTGCCGAGACGTTTGTAATATGGATATTTGGTATTCTGTGTCTCTTAAAATAAAAATAAATTGAAATTATTTTATCCTCACCGCTGATTCGAGACATAAAATTTCAACTTTCAACAGATGGCTATAATTTACATCAAGTAATAGCGTATTAAAGTTTTCGTCTTGATACATTTATTACGTTTATAAAACTGGGAAGACTTCGGTAGCTGGGTCATGTGGAGAGAATGACCGAGCATCAAGCACCAAAGTCCCTTCGGAAATCAAGACTAAAAGACAAAAAAAAAAAAAAAGACTAAAAGGTGAAGGAGCTTAGATAGGTAAAAATTAAGACGTCCTCGATGAATATATGCTTTAGAGATTCTGAACTGGAGAAAGTTGGCACAAACCAGAGATGAGTGGAGGAAGACTCTCGAGGAGGCCAAGACCCACCAGAGATTGGAGAACTTTAGCAGTTATTTTATTTTAGATATTTATGTGCGTGTATTCACGAAGGAATCAGTGTGACTGTGCACCTCTGCCAAAATGCACAATCAGTCTGATGCATTTTGAGTGAACGCTGAAGGCGCGTGTGCAAAATGTGTGTTGCGTGAAGGTATAAGACAAGCTGAGCGGGATATGTTCCAGATGAATAGAAAGAGGTACTCACAATTAACACGTTGGCTTATTGAAGTCACAAAACTATACATGTTTGGAGAATGCGTTATACAACAATATATGGATCACGAGTTTGAGCGTGGTATCGCGGGCGCCGGGCGCCGGGCAGTGAGAGAATACTTGGTACTTTGCCGGCACTTCGGGCTTCTTGTTCGGCGATATCACTCGAGCGCAATTGGTCCGTTCGGGATGCTTGAGGGACTAGAGTCCCAACAGGTCTTGTTCCACCACATTCAGTCTATATAAGCTTTGCCCACTTTCGTTAAAGATGCAGATTGTTCATTCGTATTATTTGCGCATAGCATTGGTCTGCTTTATCCGGTTACCAATTTTCTATTACCACCCCAATATTAGCCAATATTAATTCCAATAATACCCATCTAAAATGCAGAACTAACAGAGACCGTGATAGCTACATCCGCGAGTGCATTCGCGCTCGACAGTAGTACCGGTTTTAGTTAAAATTTGGAAGCCTCGCCATGCAGAGCAATTGTTTACTTGATCAATTCAAGTCTACAGTGATAAATGCCATGTTAATGCAAGGTTAAATTGGCGCAGAGATCATCACAAAAGAGATGTTACGCCGATCGCACACTGGATGCGTTTTCGTACGAAATTGAGTAGTACGTATACGTACGAATACGCAAGTACATTCCTGACCTTCGAAGTAGTATTGAACATCGCACACTGCACACGATTTAGTAGTGCGTGTACGCACGTTAGATACGACGTCCGACACGATCTGGATTTATTCGAAATTTTTGCGATTTTGTACGACGGATATTGAAAATTTTGTCAATTTGACACATGACCACAAATGTTTGTGGGACCAAAGTTATTCAACTAAGTGACCGTCAGCGCAGATTCTCTATTATTTCTAGATAGGATAGAGATTTTTAAGGACTAAAAAGTACCTGTAAGTTAAATAATTTGGTATAATGAAGGTGAGGTACAATTATGTACTTCGAACAAAAAAACTTTTAAATATTTCTTCGATGTTATGAGCTTTTGTTGCACTTCGATTCTACCGAGCATTTGTGAATCTATTATATAGATAATCATGTCATAAGAAATTTGTCATTATTTAAGTCTGCCATAATAGAGTTTTCCAGAATATACAGATTATTCATTTGGCATAAACGTCATTGGAGAAATATCAAAGTAACTGATCGTGACAACGCAAGACGCAATCAATGTGCGTGCTCCAATATGCACGAAAATAGTTGTTCGAATACGTACGTAATAATTCGTATCCAAAGTGCGACCGGCCTTACTCTAATTTGAACCAGCCCGGAAGTTTCCGGACGAGAAGGAAGTCGGAAGTCCGTGCATTTCCTCTCTCTCATCCATTCCTGGATTCCTTTTAATGTCCTGTCAGAGTGACGTGCACGCAGAGTACGCGTACACAAACTTAAAGAAAATATAAAAGAAATAAAAATGATTTTAAATCACGGTTTTCTTTAGATATCAACGACTCAAACATGACGTACATGATTTTATATACAACGTTAAAACCGGTGAACTTCAGCACAAGGCCACCCACACAGACGCACACAGTACGGACGCACACACGCGTAACGTGATTAACTTAACGTCCCGTTTTCACACACGTTTCGACACACGCTTTGTATAATTGACCCAAATTCCGGGCGAATACAATTAATTTTCATAACAAAACAGGCATTGTTTGGTTTTCAGCGCGCTGACTGAAAAAGTGATAGAGCTCATTCCTGAAATTCTTCCTCCCTGGCAATCAAATCCAATCGGTTACTGGCGGCAGGGCCGTCAGCGATGTATTTTGGGGCTTTATATTTTTGTTATTGTTTAAGAAATAAATATCACGTTAATTTTTTTAAAACGAAATGAATTAATCAATTAGAAAGACATGCAGAAAAATCTAATTCACGAAAAAATATTAGGCTACTACTGTAATTCGAACCCAGGTCACCTCCTTTCCGGGTCCGGTGCTCTGACCACTAAGCTATAGCAACCCTCTATGTTTCTGTAGTTCTCATTTTTATTAATTGATTAATTTTTAGTTTTGTCCATAGAGCAAATTACTTTGCAATGCCGACGCTAGATGGACCCCAGAATTAACCGAATAATTCATTTTTATTTGGACAATATTTTTATACAAAATTTATGGTTCGAATCCTAGTATTAGCCTAATATTTTTTCGTGAATTAGATTTTTCTGTATGTCTTTCTAATTGATTAATTTATTTGGTTTTAATAAATTTTACAGAACTTTGTCTGAAAAATTACAACTTTACAAATATGAATGTATTCTTAAATACATATTTAATTAATTAAAAAATGTATTCTTAAATACTAATATTAATTATTAAAAAATGTATTCTTAAATACATATTTAATTAATTAAAAAATTATGACCGGTTAGACCGGCGGTGGCGAACCTTTTTACGTGCGCGAGCCATAAATTCTCAAATATTATTTCTCAATCAGAAATTATTGTGCTATAATTATTTTATTCCTTTAACAACATGGTTTAATGGGACGAAATAGATTTACAAACCCTTTTGCATTTAGTTCAGTAAGTCCTTCCTCATTCATCCTTCCGTGCAAATTTTAATGGGGAAAAATGAAAAAAAAAATTTAGGAAAAAATCAAAACCATAAAAAATAGATATACCGTTACCTACGGCCAGCCATACTATATATAGGTCATAAGCCCTAGATAAACCCGAAAAAGACTTCCATGCTTACTTTCCTAAATAAAAATTAGATTCGTCTCTATGAGACATCTATAATAATATATCTTGACTAATGATGTTCAGAATTGTGTTCTTGAAAATTTTGAACATACTTATTCTAAAATATTCTAATATGGTATTATTACAAATAAGTCAAATTAATTATGATATTAAATAAAAATAACGGAATCAATTTAGCCACAAGGGCTCTCCTAAAAATAATTTTTCGATAAGTAACGATTATTACAGTAATTTTCAATTATCTTTCATCTTACAATTTTTACATTACTTACATTATCAGTTGATAAATTAAAAAAAATATTTTTCATAACGAATTTTGTAAAAAAACGATATTTATTTTATACTTTTGATTAGTTTTTTTTTCCACCCTGATGAAGAAAATGGTATTTTCTGAAATTTAGTGTTTAAATTTTAATTAATAATATTTTTAAATAATTATATTTTTGCATAAGTACATTCGATCCAAGTGCTTCAATTTTCAAATTTAAATCAGTAATCTGTAAATTGTTCACGTGCCAGCTAAATCGATATACGTGCCGTCCATGGAACGTGTACTCTAAGTTTGCCACCACTGGAATAGAGTATATTGGCAAAACAAATTTTACCACCTTTACTTTGTTCATACAGTTGCCGGCAAACTTCTTGAAATTCTTTGGCGTAGTGGGAGAATGCGCAGAAGACGAAATTTGGGTCTCTTTGGTGGAAAGGTAGATGCGCAAACTTCCCCCCACTACGCCGTAGAATTTCAAGATGTTTGCCGGCTACTGTACAATATATGGCCGCGTAAAAAATAATCAGTTTGTCCTTGATCCCGCGGCGAGAGGGCGAAATCCTGATGACGCTGCCTTGTGACTCCAGCGAAACGTCGAGAATCGTATCTCTACACATCCAAAAAAATCCTATAAATACACATTCTATTTCAATGCTTCGAGTTAATCATTCTAACCAACGCAATATTTTATTGTAAGGTTATTTATATATGTTTAAAAGAGTTAAAACATATATTTTGTAGCGATGTGTGATTGAAGTAGTAAACAGAAAAACAGTAAAGTAAAAAAATGATATTTCGTATTTGTTATCAACTATCCTAATTTTGAATAATGATGACTAGCCGACGACGAGGCCTGGGCGCCCGAGTGTGACAAGTCAATCAGCGCGCGGCTCACGTTACACGCAAGGGTCGTTATTAATTAATTATCGATTTTTTTCATTTTCGTCACAAAAAATCAATCGTTGTTTGTTCTTTTATAAAAAAAAGACTTGAAATAATTCTTGAAAAAAAATCGAAAGTAGGTGATAATTTTTGAACATATTTTAGTATACACGTTAAAATAATTCGTGAACGTTGCATTGTGTAGAGTTATCATTTTAGCCAGCTCAAAAAGTTTGTTAGCTCTGAGCCATCGTAAAATACTAAAATACACGTTTTTCATATTCATTGTTTCGTCTCTGTGAGACTTCTATAATTTGTCTCAATGAATTAATGTGTTCCGTGATAACTCAAAGTGTTTAATTAAATATATGCACAAATGCACATATGAATATACACATATATCATTTATTATGTAAAAATGTAAAGTATAATTGATTGTTAAATGTAATAGTTGTCGATGTATTGATCACTAGATTTGTGTCCATCTTACTAAAATGAAAAACAGACATAATAATTTCATTGTATGTCCCCGTAACTTCGTATAACGTCCGTAATTTCGTTCGAATTCACGGCCAAAAAAACTAAATGATGCGGCCGGAGATGGGGCTTGAACCCGGGCAACCAAACCCGAACCGGCCGATTAACGCAACGTGTTGTTAAGGCCACCTTTCCGTGGAGAGTCAAAAATATGCTATAAATATATACTAGGGCTTAGAAAAAGGCGAACCAATGTTCCGTCATTTCTGACGGGTTACAGCTGGTACTACATTAAAACTGACGTACCTAACATGAAATATTGATATACTGAAATAAATCTGCATGTTAAACCCCGTATAAGAAACCCGGAGTTCTTTAGAATAAGCCAGCACACTAATAATGTCCCTTTACTTTTCTCCCATCACAAGGTTGTGTCGCACATATAATTTGTATTGTGCTGACCGTACACTGATGCCGATATTCTTGCAGGTACCTTATCGTCGTTCAAAAACTCACTCATACACAACATCCATTTTCTAAACGATGACCTGAATCTACAGATCCATTAAATCAATTATTTAATCGCACTACATTCAAACACTAAATATACAACACACATAAATGTGCAAATATACATGTTACTAGAGCGTGCTGAAGAAACTTGTAATTGGGATAATGGGCATAGTCTTCACTATAATGTTTATTATCAGAGTATCATGTACCTATTATCCTGTTAGTGTCTCTAATAAATAAAATATATAAAAAAATATTTAAAAAAATCAGTTTGTCTAGATGATTTTCCGAGTTTGTCGTTCATCCTGAAAGTCTACAGAGACTGTTTCTTCAATCTCACAATTCTCTAGAGCGCATTTTCCGTCTTGCATTTATCTTGAGAATTATTTGTTGCGTTCACAGCGTAACACCTGGGATCCCGTACCGCTACTATCCCTCACACACCTGCTACAAAGAAGACATAGACTCCACTCTAATATGATGTAGAACAAAAATATATCAAATGTGTTTTTAAGTTATCTGTATTGTCACGTATCGTGACTAGGAAAGAATGAATGAAAGCACTGGAAAATAATTAGCCATCTATTAATTTACGATTAAATAACTATTCGATGCACAAAGTCACTCAAAATGAATTAAACTCAACCCTATTCCTTAAAAAAATACTTTATTATCGCTGGGTAACATGTATTTAACACTCATTAGAACATTCCATTCAGTTCTTGTTCGCAGAATTTATTGCATTCTTTCACTGCATTATTCGCTTTTTTTATTGATAACGAAAATTTTTCTCTTTACTTTTTTCTACAAACTATCAAATGCAAAAATAACAACTGCGCTGCAGCCGGCGCTGTATTTATAACTGAAAGTGCTGATATGTTAGTACTTTCTACAAGGTTCTCGTTGCTTCTCAGTTAAACCTGGCGTTTCTAGACGTTTCCTGAAGATTGTAGATCACCATAGATTGTTATAGGCCGCTCTTGATTAATCGATAGTGTTGTGATAACTGACATATTACTAGGGGATTCCCACAGTACGTAATTTTTTTTTGCATCTTGTTACAGTATCGTGACGTTATAAATATATGAATACCATTCTGATTGTGTTTAGATTTATGTACAGGTCCACTTAAATATATGGTCACCAAATATGGATTCTTACGCAGAGAGTGCAATCAATAATTTTGTTTACCAGGTTTCTTTTTTCTTGAATGTTCTTCCTGACATAAAGCCTGCAATATGTAGTAACAATTAAAACAATGATCATAATGACATCAAAATGTCTTTGATGTCCATTTTATCATAGTGAGTATAGATACCCTACTTTTGTTGTGTATGTATGTAGTGATACATAATTACATAGAAAATATATTATTGATGGTATTGTCATGTTGGTACTCAAGTACCCAACTGTAAAATACAGGTATCAGTGTGTTTATGTTATTTATGAATTATTACTCATATAACTATATAATTTTTTATATGCGAGCTACGCACAATTTTTTAGAATTTTTCATATTTTATTTTCATAATTAGTTTTTTTAACTGATCTCATTCTTGTTTTTGTACCAAATGATATATATACTTGTTTACTGATATCATAATGTCGAAAGATTAAATTAAATTTTTATTTAATTTTATTGTAAAGCTACTTATTTTGGTACAGGTTCATCCTAGTGGAACGAGTGGCTCACTTCCTATTTATTATAAGTTCACTATAAATAAATAAATAAAAATGACGATGATGTTGATTTATTTGTAATACACATTTCTGGCGTATTCTAGTGTAATGCTAATAATTTGGAAAAATCTCATTACACAGATAAAGGACATTGCTAACAAAACTCCAATTAATCGAAAATAGATGACTCATTAGTGATATCTGTGGTCATTTAAGGGGAATGAAAAAGCTTTGTTTGTCGGCCGCTCTAAGGATTGTTGCAACACACATACGAAACAAGTCGTGTAATTAAAAATATATACCTACAACTTCCAAAAATTTAGTAGACATGGTTTTCTATCATGTGTGGAAATCGCGAACGTTACATTGTGTCAAGTGATCACTTAAGCCAGCCGTACGATAGGTCGTAAGCCCTACAGCCAAAGATAGAATACCTATTTTCCCATAAAAATTTAATTTCATCTCTGTGAGACATTTATAAAATATTTACATATAATGCGACATTTGTCTCGCGGTTAGGAATGCCTCTTACAAAGGCAGTCGGCCCGTATACCCGCTGTTGTTAATCCAAATAAAATGCGTGTACGCGATATTGTGGGTTATCTTCCCTTAATGCTTCCTCACTAGGGCCGACCCTGTGCTGGTGAAAAATCGGCGAGCCGTGTTTTGCCTCGCCCGCCATCAATCATCGTATGGGAGAACCCCTCCACTCGTCATACGGTTTATATGCGGACCGCTCCGTGAGTGGTACGCCTTCCAAGCAGGAGCCTCTCAAATTGTTATCCTCCACGTGCGTACAGATTTAAAAAAATATCAAAATAATTAAATTACAACGTCCCTTTTTTATTATTTTTTTCTATTACCAAGTCAAAATATTTTTATTAATTTTTTTTTTAATTTTTTGCAAATACATTTTTTTACAAGATAGAGCCAGTTACATTATGATGAATTTTTTTCTTGTACATGAGTGACATAGACTCGTGTGTAGGAGAGAAGTATCATTACATTTTACATTTACAGAGAATTATATGTCAAAACGTACACATATTCATCAATATGTATGTATAGACAATTTAGATATAATTAGTCATAGGTAATAATAAGCAAGTAATAAAAATAAGTAAGTAACAGGTACATATCGTCGCAGTACATATAATAAAGCCTATGTGCCGTTAAATGTGTTCAAAGGATTCACGTATCATGAAACATTTACAATTTGAAAGCATTTACTATTTTCACCTCACAAATTTCCCTTCTTTTTTTTTTGAACTTCAATTACTTTCCATTATCAAGATGTTTTCAAAGATTCGTGATATTGTCACGTGTCGTTGGTGCGAGAGAAATGAATGAAAAAACTGGAAAATCAGCGATTTTTTTAAATTAATGATTAATTAATTATTCAATGTTCAAAGTCACTTAAAATGAATCAAATTTAATGTTACTCTCTTACTTTTACTATTTCGTAATAATTTAATCGTAAATGAACACTTTTTTATCGCTGGGTAACACGTATTTATCACTTGTAGTATTTATCGCTCATTTTTATTTCGCCAATCAGCTTCGCTCGATATCTGTCGCTTCGTTGCCTCACGACTGGCCACTAAGCGTCGTCTCGCGCGTACTTTGCGGCCGATTTCACACTGAAAGAACTGTAAAATATGAGAAGGTTCTCGTCGCTTCTAGGCTTTTTTAGGTGTTTTTCAAATTTCGTAACCAATTCCAGAGAGCGGTAGTGTGTTCCAGAATGTAGTGGAAGGTCCTAGAAGTTTCTATGTTATTATCGTCATTGGCATGTTACTTTTGCCATTTCTTTACAGTATATTTGTGTTCAACGTGAATACAAAGATATTAGGTCCTTACATATGAAATTGGCGTTTTGCCGTACTGGCAAATTTGATCTTAATTATCTTCTCTTTGGTTAGGAATTCCAAATCCAAATTTATACAGCTATTTACTCATGTATTTGTGTTTTGAAAATTATAATTCATTTGTTTTTTCCTCAATTGTTTTTTTCTTTGCGTCACTCAGTTTACAAAATGAAAAACTTGAAATATCGCGTTATTTACGAGTACGAGTTCCACCGTGGCACCAGTGCTGCAGAAACGGCTCGAAGGATTAATGATGTGTATGGCGACGGTACCGCAAAAGAAAACACAGTGCGTTTTTGGTTCCAACGTTTTCGTTCTGGAAATTTCGACCTGCAGAACAAGCCCCGTGGACGGCCGGAGACCAAAGTTGATAATGAAGAATTGAAGGCTATTGTGGAAGCGGATCCATCGCAAACCACATCCGAGTTAGCTGCAGGCTGCGGTGTTAGTGATAAAAACTGTTTTAATCCACTTGAAGCAAATTGGTAAGGTGAAAAAGCTTGAAAAGTGGGTACCTCACGAATTGAGTGAAGCAAATCAACAAACGCGCGTTGACTGCTGCGTTGCATTACTCAACCGGCACAATAATGAAGGGATTTTAAATCGAATCATTACCTGTGATGAAAAGTGGATCCTGTACGATAATCGGAAGCGCTCATCGCAATGGCTGAACCCTGCCGAACCAGCCAAACCATGCCCCAAACGAAAATTGACTCCAAAAAAGTTACTTGTGAGCGTTTGGTGGACTAGTGCTGGTGTCGTTCACTACAGCTTTCTTAAATCTGGCCAGACGATTACGGCATATGTCTATTGTCAGCAACTGCAAACCATGATGGAAAAGCTAGCTGCTAAACAACCGAGGCTGGTTAATCGCTCTAGGCCACTGCTGCTTCATGATAACGCTAGACCACACACTGCACAACAGACGGCTACCAAATTAGAGGAGCTTCAATTGGAATGTCTAAGACATCCACCGTACTCTCCGGACCTTGCGTCAACAGATTACCATTTTTTTCGAAATTTGGATAACTTCTTGCAAAGGAAAAAATTCAACTCCGATGGGGCAGTCCAAACCGCCTTCAAAGATTTTATTGATTCCCGTCCGAATGGTTTTTTTAGTAAAGGGATCGATGAACTACCTATGAGAATGCAAAAGTGCATAGATAGCAATGGTACATACTTTGATTAAATAAATATATTATAATAAAAAAAAAATCGGCTTTATGTTCCTCCCATACTAAACCCCAATTTCATATGTAAGGACCTAATATTAAACATTTTTTTATAAGTAATTTTTTATTGAAAGTTTACATATTTTTAGTTTGTATGATCGAATCATCATACCACCATAATGCGTAAAATCTAACAATTTGATAGATGAAGAGAATGAATAGGATATTATAAACCTAACATTATGATATAATACAAATAGCTTTCACGGTTAACGATGTCAGAACATATTACATGTTCTAGACTTGCATTTTTAAAGCCCAAATGTTAAACCATCGATTTTTTAATAAATTCATCTTAATTGTTCGTAGGTTATATTTAAGTAGATGCAAAAGGAAATATTAATCTTGTTGAAATAAATGTATAAATACCATCATAAAACTATCATGTGATAAAATAAAATCAAATAAATCCTCTCCAATTTCGGGTGGAAATTTTAGAAAGGTTTGTGATTATTTTATTTGAAAAAAAACATCACGATTGCGTTAACCTTGTATACGGTATAAAACTCAGTGAAATAAAATGTTTACATGAAATAATACTCAGAGATACATTAAGGCTGCCAAAAATGCCTCCTCCGTTTTTATAAAGGTCAAACGGATGCAAATCCGCCCCAATGTCGGCTGAAAGACGCCCTCTCCAGAATAATGAACAAGTGACAACCCCTGTTGGTTTTTAAGATAATTTTTTTTTACGACATTACAATTATTTATATTTTTTTTCTACGACAAACACTTACTAGCAATGTTCGTAATTCAACTTTTTATTCTAAAGAAAAAAATTAAATACATTTTTTCTATCCCGTCTAATAACGAACGAAGCAAATATTTTTCTGTTCTTTATTTTCTTCGTCGAGGATGGAGTTTAAAAAACAGTCTAATAAATTGTTTTTTTTTGCAACAAGCGTTAGCTCATTTATAAATGAATTATGGAGCAGTAAGCACAATTTTGTTACCATTTTAAAATAAAACTTGATATTCAATACATAATTATATGCGTCATGATTTTTTCAGAGTACCTAGGCATTAATTATGAATCTAAATATCCGTTATATTTTTTGTGATCTATTTTATAAAAGGAATTATAATAATGGAATCGTTAGCAAAATGTGAAAAAAATACTTCGTACTCGTAATCACGGTGAATACACGTTTTGCCTAGCCGCAATGGTTGCATATGAAGGGTGCATAGTAAGGGGTGAAATGTCAAACTTGCGTTTTGACACTTTAAAGAAATTATTAAATAAGTGATAACCTTTTTATAGCCAACACCCGCGAAATAGTAATAATGACTTATCAAAATATTTGTACATTTTTTTTTATATTTCTTCTACCGGCAGTTAGTGATACTATTTTAAACTCTGGCGATTGTACGTTACATTAACGCGAAACTGTCATGTAGTGACAATATCACACTAGAGACAACATAATTAAAAATTAATATTATAAATAAATAGATATCAAAATAAGATCAAAAATAAAATGATAAAAATATATATTCCGGTACCAGAAACCAAACTGGGTGAAAGCCAGGTATTTAAACCACTATATTATACCGGAAATATCACTGGTCTCGGAAAAAATATTTATAAAGACAGTGTACCTAAAGAAAATATATTTTGAAAAATTCAGTGTGTGCCCTAAAATGATTCGCGTCCTTGCTAAGTCCTATATGTTAAGTATTTTTACGGGTAATGCAGGCTCGGCGGTATCAATATCGCTATCGTTGCCGCCTTCGGGTTTGCTAGCCCGGGGTTCAAGTCCCACTTACGGCCGTTTAATTTCGTTGTTTTAGCTGTGAATTTGAATGAAATTACGGACATCACATGAAGTTACGGATTGAGAGACAGACGGAAGGACAGATAACGAAATTATTGTAATCAGGATACTTGTGCTATGAAAATATGACGACGTGGTCTCCTGCAACGAGGCTCGAATCCTCGACCTCTGTTGATCACTAGGCGAGTGTTTTAACCACTAGACCAATAAAGTAAGTCACGACGAAAAATATCCGGTCTTGTAGTACCACACTCGGTGTAACGCTTTCTTTCTTTTTCTTCTCTTTCTTTATCCGACATAAATTTGCATGTTGTACTCTGCATAAGAAGCCTGGAGTTCCTTATAATATGTTAGTGTCCTCATAATGTTGGTTTTTTCTCCCACAATACATATCATTACATCAATAATGTGTCGTACATATAATATGTAGTGTGCTAATCCTTTCATTGACGCTGATATTCTTGCAGAAACACCAACATTATTTAAAATGTTACTCCTATAACATCAATTTTATTGATAATAATTTGGACCCCTAGAATACGTAATACTAATTCTTTATTTTTTTATTTTTTATTTATTTAAAAATCCTTGTTTACAAATAAGATACTTAATACTAATTTAACAATAAAACATAAGATAAAACATAAGATAATTTACACATTTTTTTGTTTTGTTTAATTTGTGGATTATGCCACTCTACTAGGCTACGCCTGTCCCAGAGTGGCGTTATAGCACACAATTATAATATTTTTTCGAGTTCGTTTTTATTTATGATAATATGTACTCTCAGCTATAACAACCGCAACGTTCGTCTTTATATTTGCGTTATTCCTGTAACTTTGTGTCAATAATAATTGTTACCAATTTTATTTTACCTGCTTAGCAAGTTTTATAATAAAAATAAATTATTAGCCTAAACGTTTAAATGCTTAAAAAATACATTAGTTATTTTCTTCTTAGCGAAGTGAACCTATATGTTATAGTGAAAATAGTAATTTAGTTAGGTTGAAAAATGTACTATCACTAGAAATATACATTCAGCAAAAACATATTTTCACTGTTACATAAAAATAGCCTACACATAATCGCCATTTTAACATACACGAGTACATAACAACGAGAAAACTACAAGATTCAATTTAAGGTCTATCCATTAACAAGATTTCAATTCAGCCATCACTACATGCAGTAATGAACAAATATATTATTTTAATATACATATATTATAATATATCTAAATGATAATTATGCCACTTTTAAAAAAAAATGTTAAATGTTGTTACTGAATTGTTTTATCAAGATATTACAATCAAGATACATATGATGATGCATCGTTTAATATACTTTAACAACGAAAGTTTCCTAGAAAAAAAAACACTGATTACATTTAAAACTATTCGAATAGTTTTGATTTATTTTCATGGATTCAATATTATCAAAAAACATTATTTTTTCGAAAAATTCAATTAGGTGTGTATTCCAGTTTGAAGTTTTAGCTGAAATAACCTCGATTTTTAAATATTACAAAAAAATATCATGTGGTTAACGTGAATTATGACTCAATATTCACCATGAAACATTATTTCAAACATTTTCAACACTATTTCTTCGTACTAAGATGCAATTATTTGCATAAACTAAACAGTAAATTTGATGATTTTCTGTTGTCAATCTGCCATACGATTTATGCAAATAAACAAAGACAAAGATCATAAATTTGCTAAAAAATTTTTTCATTCGCACAACGTATATTTAGATTTAATGTAAGGTGGATTAATATTTTATTTTGGTATGATCTCTGAAAAGACAATTGCTAAAACCACTTTTTATTAAACGACCATTTTAATATTATGCCTTACAAACTGCAGTGAATTGAGCGTTAAGTAATTTGAATTATTTATTGAGTTGATTTCTGAATATTTTTTTCTAATAAACGTAAATTAGTGAAGATATTATGGTTCTCGTTCAAGTTCGTTATTAACATTGTCAAGTTTTTTGAAATAACCTTTCTATTTTTATACGTATATTTGATTCACTAGCTTGTTGTCTGATAGCTTTTTCTAAATTATGTTTTATCTTTTATACTTCACATCTGCTTTTTCTAAATTACTGTTATAAATTAAAAAAAAACTATTATTAAAAAATATATATTGTCAATTCTGTAATTTTCTGTTACTGTTGCTGTGCTACTCTTTGTATTTCTTGTATATATTATTATGTAAAAGGTCCTTTTGTGCCGTATACTGAAATAAATATCTGGGTAATATTAGCCTTGGCTGTTATAGGTAACGTATGAATTTTTATCAAATAATACGTCATGAAAGATGGACAAAATGAGTAAAATGGTTGCTGAGATGCACTTAATAAGTTAAATACTTATGCAAACGACAATTATTATATTTGTGATTAAAAAATGTATACCTCCTTCAGAGATTTCAGTCATAAATTACTAGTATCTGGGTTATAATTTCAAATGATGTAAAATAAAAAATTAGTTTAGCTAACAGTGCAATATTGATAAGTACATTTTTATATGAGAATGTGAACATGTATGTAAATAAAGTATGACTTAGAATCACGTTAAATATAACATAGGTAAGTATATTTAAATTGTAATTTATTAAATTTTATAAAATTTAACTTCAATCATCTGTAAAAATCTATAAAAATACCTAACATGAGTCTACAATTTATCTAAAATTATTATAAATGATTGTGTTCATTAACAGTTGTTCAATGTTTATTTTATTTGTATTACATTTAAATTGTATTATATTTAAAATAAGGTAATTTAAATTATATTTTATTCAACTTTCATCAATAACACATACAATAACCGAAGAGTAAATAAAGATAAATACTATGTATATTAGATGGAACTTCGTGAAATAGTTAAATTTACATTGCAGAAACATAGATAGTCAATCACAAAATTTATTCGCGGCAAAACGACAAAAAAACGTATCCAAAGTTTGACAACAGCTCGTCTCAGATCAATGCGAACCGCACTGGCGCCCAAACCCGCCGTAATATTTACGTAACACACATCGAACATTAATTATCTAAGTGGCCATTTTCATCAACTGCCGGCAGTTGCTATTTTCCCGGATATTCCGCGCTTATTGTTTGTCTTTTCGTTGTTTCAGCACAGTTCTCAAGTCCTCCGCCAGAGCGCCGCGCGTTCCGGAGCGGTTTGTTTTGTTTTTATTGAAATCGCGCCATGTTTGTTTTTCTGCAGATTTTCCCGCTCTCGCGAACTGATTGGTGTATTTTTTGTGCGGGAATTGTATTTTTCTGGCAGTGTCGGAGTGTCGTTGAAAACTGAAATCCTTTGTGGATAATTGGTGATTGCGCAAACTGGTGTTTTTCTTTGTCACCTATTATGTAAGTTTGTACGTGTTTCTCTTGTTGCAAGAGCTGATCATTATTTTGTAAAATGTTTCGCAGTAGCTAATTTTAAAAATCGACTCTCAATATACATTGTTATCAATATAATTTTCGAAGAAATATTTTTAATTAAGTTTTATTAGTTGGTATTTAAGTGTAATAAAATATGTATTTAAAATACAGATGTAAATAACTCACATTTTAATAACATTATTAAAAATATTATATTTTTTATATATTCTAAATATGGAATATGAAATACGTGAATATTTTAATTTAATTTAAAATATATTTTATTAGCCACAAGATAATATTTATACTATTGTCATTTATAATTCTGTATTTATTTTTGCTTTCTATTGCGTAAGATGCAAAACATATTTTAAAAAATTGGGGCATACAAGTGATTGCCTATTGAATCATAGTATTTTTGTAAACTTAATTTTTTTTATAATAAAGGTAAGGACCTTTTTTTTAAATGCTTTAATATTAATCAAATATGTTATGATAGTTACGATTGAAGGCTTACTTGAAATAATTGTGCTAAAAGATACTTTAAAAAATATTGATTATAGTATTTGTATAAATCTACTTATATTATTTGATTAATTACACCTACATGTTTCGGAAATACCTTTCCATCGTCAGGGTGTTATATGTATGTCAAAATATCAAAATGAATAATGTATTTTGTTTTTCTAAATTATTTGCAAATTAATATTTAAGTATTATTGCTGATGGAAAGGTATTTCCGAAATATGTAGGTGAAATTTATCAAATATTATAAGTAGATTTATACAAATAATATAATCAATATTTTTTTTAAAGTCAATCTACAATGTTGCCGAATCAATTGAAAAAAAAATAAAGATACTTTATTTTTTTCATTTTGTTTTTCTTTTCTTTCTTGTTTTCATTCTTTTTGTTTCATAAAGTAATAAATTAATATAAAGGTACCTACTTATGTAATCTATTACAAATTATTTTTGTGTATTCACTTCACGTATTATTAATATTTTTAGTACATTTCGTATTTATATTTCCTTTTTACATGCTTATCTATTTTAATTTTTTTTGTATACAAAATTATTTAAAGGCAAGACAAAACTTTAATGAGTTACCGCTTATTACTGCTTTCAAAATGGAAGGAATTGCATAATTTAACAGCAACCAAAGACATACATTTCGGACAAGTTCGTGTTCAGAAGCAAAGTGAATTTAAAATACTCAATTGCATGTAATTCTCATAAGAAGTACACGAAACGTTGTCGTGCTGGCCTGGGAAAGGTTATTTTCAAGCGGCTGAAATAAAACGTAATTTGTTTTCTTCAAAACGTTTAGTTCCCCATTTGATCTTGTTTTCGGATAAAGACTCAACTTAAACTCTCTTTGACTATCCAATCTTCGTATTTCAGGTTCAATTTACCCACGAAACTGGCAGCCTTATCTAAGGGATGAACTGGAAACCTTTTTTAATACAATCATCGGGTATTTAAATCAATTACAAGGGATGGGTATGTAGGGTTTTATGTTCGGCCTATTAAATAATTAGTGTGTTCTCTGTAAATTCAATAAGTTAATTTGAGAAAAATTTAAAAGTGAACTGAAACATTTATTAATAATAAATAAAATATTATTAGTAACTTACAAAATATATGAATGATTATAAAAATAATATTATATTTAACTTTTATCGAAAGATAATATCTTTTATTATAATACAGTATATTACAATTTATTATTACATTTATTTACAAAAATCGCTGGACACAAACTTTAGTTGGAACACTGTTCAATAATTCGCACTACTTTCGTTTTCTAGAATATTTCACTCATCTGTGGAAGACTTTATATTCGTCGCCATAGATATTCCACCGATCTATGGAACATTTTATTCGTGCTGTTTATGCCGATTGTTTGATCATTAGTAATGGCAATAGTTAAACAAAAAGCATAGATTTTTACGAAAACGGGTTTTATGATTCGTGTAAAACTTAAAAATCTACGCTTTATGCTTAACTATTAACATTACCACAGATCAAACAACCGCCCCTTAGTCTATTGCTTGTCTATTCACCCATATTGCTTTCTGTGGTTTTCACCAACTGTCAAAGTCAACAACATATTCCTCGAAGCTTTTCGTATATTTTCGTGTGTTCTACTGGCTTTCAGAATATTGTAAAATCTTTAAAATTGTGCGGACGACTTCGATTATGTAGTTTTAGAATCTAGTGAAAATAAAATATTTCAAGCTTACTCAGTTATTCTATTGATTATTATTGAATTACTTTTATTATGCTCAGTTATTATTGAATATTTGGTGTACCTCAATGAACAAACCTAATTGTACCTACTAAAACTTTTGTAGGACTTTTGAGAATATCATTAATCTATCAGCGTCAATGATATTCAAAATATTCTTTAATTTTCGTTCCTTCATATTACGCAAGTTTTGAAACCTCTTTTGCATTTAAAGTCCATTTTTGCGAGCGCATTTCAGCGCTTTAAGTATGCATTAGTTAAATGAAAGCTCAAGTGGTCTCCACTTAGCTTGATCTTAGGTTAATATATAAAATACTCCATTATAATTTTAAAACATGTACCACCATGAAGATCACTACGCAAATACATCACTGATGCTGTTTGTCGTGACTTATGATAATGCCTAAGAAGATAGTCATCATGGTTGTCCCAAATACACAACATTCAGAAGCATTGTTATAAAACGATACTTCAACGACATCTACCTATGTAAATGATAAGTGAAAACAGCTATGAAATTGACAATTGTACATGTATAAATATATGAACGGCAGATATACTAGGAAGTCGCAGGTATATCCCACCCCTAATCATAGACTACGAGATGTCAAAAATGGCATTCTAGGATAATTTGATTCAATGTTTCAATTCTTAGAAAGAAATCAATGAATGTGTGTAGTCAATCGTTATATATTTGTAACTGTACACCATAATTTGTATTTTAAGAGTAATTTATAAAGTGTAATAGATCTGAGGAACGTATGTCGCAATGGATGAAAGAGACAGAGAGTGTGTAACGTACCTACCTGCACACCTAAGCTAAATACTTAACTATAAAGTTCAATAATATAAGTTTTACGAAAAGCCCAAAGCTTGAGACTTTAAGCTACCGAATTGAGCTTTATTACGGCTTTTGGGACTTTTAAGCACACACTTTATGCTTTAAGCTACTAGATAAAAACTTAAGTCAAACTTAGAACTTCGGAAGTATATTTACATGAAAGCTAATATTATTTTATTTTTTTGTTAAGAATTTATATTTTCAAAATTGGCCAGTCGTGATCTATCTAGTGGTTAGGAAAATTCCCCCTCCGTTGTGTCCGTAGCTATCCAAAATTCTTTTGATATGTGGTGAGATTCGTATTCTTATTAACGCGACTAGACTAATATAGATCGAATTCTTACCTAACTATGGAAATAACAAACGCACGTAACTAATCCGTACTCGTCCTTCTAGAAACCGCTCTAGAATTCTACAGTTTCGCCTATATGAGAGATAGCCGATATCGTCCACGTCCGGAGTCGGCCTAAAAGCCAATTATATGCGGCGTAGCCGAGGAATAAACGCTAGTAGCAAAACTCCCCTACATTGTACCGCCATAACTATAATACCACCGGGGTTAAAATACTGTAATATAAAACAATACAATCGTTGCCAAGTTAACGGCATACGCTAAAGATTCCGCCCGCTTTGATTATCAACATCTCATAATAGCAGCTTAGAACAGTGTCAGCACAACCACATGCGGCACCCATTTATGACAGATTTACAAGATATAATAGCATACGTTATATTCAAAACACAAGTAAGAAACCTACCAATAGCGCGTCCCACGTTGTCCGATCTGCTCAATCTGTTCATAGTACATAGTAGGGGAAGACAAACATATTTATATTCACAACAACTAGGCGCAACAGAGGCTCAGGGCAAGCTTTGTCTGACATTATCACAGCCCGAGATTCTAAGGGAATGGAAGATACAGTTTTGTAAGTGAAATTTAAGAAGTGTCTAACCACTTCTGTTCAAACGTGGATTCTAGATGCCCCCCCCCCCCTGTAGGGGGGAGGGGGATGCGGCCCCAGAGCATCGCCGCATCCGGTGGTTAACTCCTGTTTAGACATAACCTCCCACACTAAGCTGCAGACCAAGATCAAGCCGAGACTCTATTGCTCCTGCTGGAATCCCCCGAAGTCCTCGCTTCCCGGCGACAAACATATCAGGAAGAAATCCCGCGTCTGATATTAAGGTTTGTATATTATCCCGCGGGGCAGTCAAATTGACTGGTGTATAATGATGAGGATCCCACGTTGCGGCTACATGAGCCGGATTATTATGATGTTTACTGCTGATTAAAGGGCTGAATGAACTAACTGGGTGACTGGAAAAGACTCTCCCTTGAGCGCGTCAGTCAGAGCCATGTTAGCATCGCCAAATATAGTTGATGTGATTGATCCCACGGTGTAGTCTTATTGACTAGAGATATTAAATGATGGTAAAACAGCATGATTATTACAGTTGATTGTGAAGTTCCTGATATGTTTCTCGCTGGCCGGGAAGGGAGAACCCCGAAGGTCTCTGTATACAGCAAGTTAGAAAAGGTGGTGAATGATGAGTATGATGGTGTTAGTAATGCCATCGCGCTCCTGAATGCGGTCCCGATCATAAAAGTTGATTGTTAAACTGCTAACAGATCTCGTTCATTAAAGCGGTCCCGAGCACAGTATTGATTGTCGCACTGCTACCTGCATCTTATAATTTCTCGTTCATGAGGCACGTCCTATCTCGTCCTTGAGTACGGAGTTAATACATTCATAAACATTCATAAACAGAGCCCGAGCTCGTCGCACCAAGGGGCCCGAAAAGACGTGAGAGGTTCTTCCCCTTAGATGTTAGAGGGGTAACCGCATCAAGACCTTCAGACCATCCTGTAATTCTTGGCTTTAAAACCCAGTCACAACCGGGTAGATACAGTTAAGATGGCCCTACCTAGTCCCTGACCTAAGGTGTCTCTCCAATCTAATCAGACTCCATAGCCGAGAACGCGCGCTCCGACATTCGACCCTGTCTTGCCACGCGAGTAGATCCAACTTCATCTTTTTCCACAATCGAAATTCAGCCTCCCAAGATCACGGGGCGTGAAAGACGTACGACTCCTCGCCTCCCGACCATGAAGAGACGAACTTCCCCATTCGGTTCTCGTTCATTATCCCATTTATAATCCCCGCGTGCCTAACCTTAAGAGTCTAGCGCCGTTGATAAGATCGCATTATGCTACGTTGGAAGTTATTATTGCACAACCGGACGAAATGCCTATTTCCCGCGATCCTATTCAATTTGTAAAACGCAATAATATGTATTTATATATGTTAGTAAAACGTTTGAAATGCAGAATGCACGTATGATGACCTCGCTTCTATCCTAAAGATAATTAAGATATAATCCCGACGTTACGTCCCGACATCAGTACTAATTTGTTTCCGCGTCCGTTACCGTCGAACTCTGAACCCACGTAATGAAATGAATAGTGACCATGAGACAATGACAAATTATATAGCACGAACATTCCATTTGATACACATAAGAAAACATCAGGAATAAATAATATCAAAGGTTCTTATCTTAGTTCTGTAGTTGGTCTGCTTCTGAGATGGCATCCAGATCCGAAGTAATATAACTCTCCAAAATTGAGCAATTACCAGCGCCTGTGTAGCCCTTCATTTCCCTTGTATATATATTTTAATATCAGCGCCTGTAAAACTGTATTAGATCCTAGAAACGAGAAAACTATTCCCTCTACGCCGAGCACATACAGAACATAAACCCCTTCAATCTAGTTCATCCACGGTTAAGCAAAAAGGCGAAAGAATAGTAATAGTAAAAGGTCCCAACAGAAGTTGAAGTTCTCTGTAAACTGTCCATATCCTCTAGTTGCGCCTGTGTTTTCCAATAACAACCTTCCAGTCATGTATTTAACATAACGTCCTCCTTGTGTGTATGTGTGCTGCAATATCTGTCATCCAGTTAGTGATTCCCAATATAGTGTTTTCCTTGTATATATATTTCAATATCAGCGCCTGTAAAACTGTATTAGATCCTAGAAACAGAAAACTATTCCCTCTACGCCGAGCACATACAGGACATAAACCCCTTCAAACTAGTTCATCTACGCCGTACAGCGATATCACATGCAGACACAACCAATATAATTACAAATATGCTTGCGTCCCGCCGACTGGACGCCTGTGTTTTCCAATAACAACTTTCCAGTCATGTATTTAACATAACGTCCTCCTTGTGTGCATGTGTGCTTCAATATCTGCCATCCAGTTAATGGTTCCCAAAATAGTGTTTTCCTTGTATATATATTTCAATATCAGCACCTGTAAACCTGTATAGAATCCTAGAAACAAGAAGACTATTCCCTCTACGCCAAGCACATGCAGAACATAAGCCCTTTCAAACTAGTTCATCTACGCCGTATAGTGATATCACATGCAGACATAACCTATATAATTACAAATATGCTTGCGTTCTCCCCCACCTTGGTGGAAATATTCGCATTCGTATTCACCGAATAGTAGGCCTGATATTCGTATTCATGAAGGTAGTATTCGTTGCATCAAGGTTATTATATTTACAAGTATGTTCAAGTTCCCCCACCTTGGTGGAAATATTCGCATTCGTATTCACCGAATAGTAGGCCTGATATTCGTATTCATGAAGGTAGTATTCGTTGCATCACTCTCAATAATAAAATCATATAGATAAATAATTACGGCAACTCATAAAAATATATGATATTACTTATATTAAACGAACAAAACAAAACAATCTGTAATATTAGTAAATAACGTGATCACGGAAGACCGAAGGTTAACTACCCCTGAACACACCGCGAACTGCCCACAATAGTGAATAATGTTCTAGAAAACATTTCAAATATCTAATATTGAATGAACAAAACAATGTCATATGAAGAACTATCACGGCTACGGAAGACCGAAGGTTAACTACCCCTGATCTAACCGCAAACGACCCACAATAATGGAATATGTTGTAAAAAAAAACATTTCAAATATCTAATATTGAATGAATAAAAACAATGTCATATGAATAACTATCGCAATTAAGGAATATATACAATTCGAAACACGTCTTTATAAGAACTTGATAGGAACAAATCGTGTTTTCAACGATTGCCTAATGATACGCAATACAAACATGTAACGAGTTCAAATAAACCACACATTCATGTTTTAATAAAATAAATATAAAATCCAGATGCATTTTTAAAATATATTGTTTGTAGGAAATTCCTCGTACGATTTGAACCTATATCACGCTTACAATCGTGATATCAAAACACATAATTAAATTCCGAATTATCCCCAAAATAATACAGATCATATAGAAATCCGTGTATTCAATCGCCAGTATAGATAACAAAGCATTCTTTTGCATAAGGATACATCCGCCCTGAAGAATCTCTCGTACATTCCGAACCTCGCGACATTGAATATACATAATTATTCTGAATTTTAAATCCCACAAACAAACACGAAACACCCTTCGTCAGTAAAGTATTCCATTTTAAAGCCTTTATATCTTTGGTAATATATGAATATCAAATTTAAATGATTTTTCATATGAACAGCGACAGAATTATATATTTCATAAGCGTTATGCAATAATTCACCCGCTGGAATTATCACAGTCGCAATATTACGATTTGTACATTGAAATCTGAAGCGCGTATAGTAATAATTATCCCTAGGCCCAAAATACGTAACAAAACAATCCACAACATGTATCAATAATTGTTACGATCCAGAAAGTTCTAAATTGAATACACGAAAAAGGCAATAGAAATAAATAATATTGAAAATGCTTAGCTGTATCGTCGAGTGTTGCTGCCTCTGTGACTCGCTGATGGTATTTCGGTCCTCTCTCCACAAGAGCCTCCGGCCAACGTTGATGCTGAAGAAAGAAGAGCGATCCTCGAATTTGTATGGCTTATATAGTCTATATTTCTCGCCATTTTTGACTCCAACCGACGTGTAAAGGTCAAGTCTAACTCTCCGAAAGCCTCTGATTGGCCGAATTCGTTCCGCGAATAAACGTTCCTGATTGGCTCGCTTCATCAGAATCATATAACATAAAGCCCGCTTTACACGCCCGCGTGCAGAAATAATAACGCTCGCCCGCACCTACTTATCCGGCAGATATTTAATTATAGAGTATTTAACGGTTTGTGAAGCTTCTCTTTACTATAAACTTTAGCAGATAGATATTTTCGTATAATTTTTCAGCAATGTCTATTTGAATAGGCCAATATCGTTACAATACTCAGTATGTATAAATAAAGTTTATTATTCATCAAATCATTATTATCGAAATAGAGAATATAGTGAACGGTGTTTATAAGCAGTGAAATTTCTATTTGAAACCGTCGTAGCGAATTTCTCTTATTTATATTTATTTTAACATACTTTTACTTAACTTGACTGTCATTGCAATCAGTATTCGAACCTACAAATACCCTTGTTGAACTACAATCGCTCTGAAATTTGGCGAGAGACTTATTCCTGATAGCAGTGGAATAATTATTCATTAATTTTACAAAATTAGTAAAATTATTAAACATTTTTTTTGTACTTACTACACTTTGGCACGATGAAAACTAAAAAGAATTTTTAGCTATTTTAACACGAAGTTAGTGTAGTAAAGTCACCAAAATATAACATTACTGTTATAAACTTTAATATATCATATCATCATCTCATCCCCTTGTCCTAGTACAGTCGGGGGCCCAAAGACCCCACAAGGTGTTTGATTTAATATAATTATGTATATTTCCAAAAATATTGTCACTATTCTTATGAGTCCGTTACCTTCACAAGCATTGTTCCACTGGTCCCTGTCCAATGAGGCCGATTGACAGTCTTTATTCCCAAGAGCGAGTATGATATCGTCCTGCCAATTTAAGTCTAGTGAAAATGGCTGCAGTGCCAAAATACATACACAAGGTGTAATAGAGATAGTCAATGTACAATACATTACAGGTAGATTTCTTCCCAAATTTTGAGTCGATAATGCTCAAGCAACAATGTTATAATAATAATGGTTGCGGAAATAAGATAAGAAGACTTTCGCTTATCTTCAAAACTATTGTAATTAGGACATTTAGGTCACAATTTTTGACTCATAATTTAGGAAAGATACTACCTGTGGTCTAGCTTTGATACACCCTGTATATATTTAAAAAATTGTTTGATAATAATAGTATAAAAAGTTGGATCTTCACTCTTTGGTAGAACAGCTGCGAAAACTATTCATAGCGAATTTTGCACCTTTACTCTATTGTCTCAGCGCGTGTCACCTCAACACACCTCGAAATACATTTGTAGCATATTGTTATGCTAAGGATTCGATAAGAGATTCGCCATTCGAAAAGTTATAGGAGGGCAGGAGTTATGCGTTCGCAGGTAAATAAGGCGCTGCGCACGGCTAAAGACCGGTTTTTGTTTTGTAGAACATCTTTGAGGGATTGGATATGAATACTGGAAACAAATAATGCACTAAGTACCAAAAATAAAAATAAATTTGGTTTATTTTTATTACCATCTTTTCTTTTAAATAGAGATGCGAACACGGAATACGTGCCACATCAATATTCTTACTACTTTCAAACTAATCTAAACGCTTGCGCTGTGAAAATAAGACTAACTTTCTTGTCTGGAGTGAGGTTCGAACCCGCGATCTTTGGATCATGAGGCGAGAATCTTAACCACAAGTACAATAAGAAACTCTTTTTTTAAGATAAGTATACGATTAGTACTACATGTCTTCGCCAATATATTAAACACAGCACTGAAGTCCTATCTGTTTTAATTTCCTAGTTGTATGGAAATGCATATCGCATAAGTATTAAGTACCGCGTCATTTTTTTTATAAATAAGGCACTAAACGAAATGAGCATTTTATAGTTTTTAGTATTAAAATTACTAACTCATGTGAGGTACTGGCATGTAAATAGTATTGTAAATATCAATGAAAAGATATATAAAATAGCACACAAAGAGCGAAAAGACTATAATCGCTTTTTACCTTGTATCCTAAAATTAACATTCTGGAACTTAGTGCTTTATTCATTTCCAGTAGGTATTCATATATTAATTGAATTCTCGATAGAGTTTAATTTACAATTTTCAGAAATACAATGCTTTCTTTAAATAGTTCCAAATAAACGTTGATTATTGATCCGTATAACACAAGCCGAAGAAGAAGAAGTAAAAAAGAACTATTTAGTATCTAAAAAATCTAATAGCACAAGTATATAATGGTTTGTCTAGAAGTAAAACTTTTCGTGATCCAGTGGTCTCGTATTAAAGCTTCTTTTCAGGATAATACCTTTATTATTTGGAGCTGGTGTGGGATTCATCTGAAATCGAAATCTTTTTTTAAAAAAAAGGTGTTGTGTTCTTATGTACGCGCGTTAGATGTTAAACTTCTTTGGCATACATAAAAAACACGTGCTATGTTGTATACATTGCATTATAACATAGCAGTATGCGTAGGTACGTGCATTCTGTCCAGATATGTTATAACTCAAGGTTTACAACACAAAATGTAATTTCCATCATCGAAGTGTTTCTTTTAAGATTCCTTCGCCGTGTAACGTGACAGTATTGATGAAATTCGTCGCTTTTGCTTCCTTGCACTTTAGGACCCTAAGTAAAAAGCATTCAAAGTTTATTTTCAGATAACGCCAGGCGTGTACCGTACTAGTGGAGTTATATAACAAATTTAATCTTAAATTTTTATATCGCGCATGATATATTTTTATGGAGCCGGGCGCTAAGCTGGCTTAAGTGAAAAAGGCGACTTAACTATGAGAAATCGTACTTTATTTGCGCAGAATATAGTTGTTGTTTGGTGTAGAAAGCATTATAGAACGTATAAAACGTTCTTGCAACGCGTAAAAATAATCTTAAAGCACAAAAAAGGACGAACATTCAAAATAACTTGCCAATAAAATAATCCTATATTCTGATCTGCGTTTGGCTGGCGGGCTTGCGGTTACTGTTACTTGTTATGGTAACTATTATACGGGTTTTCACGATTATAGTTTTGGCACGTTAGCCGGTTGTAAGCCGAAGCCAAGAAAGTGTTCTGATGGAAAATACGGTGTCAGCCAATTAGCGCATCGTATGTCGCGAGCAACCTTTAAACTAGTCGGTGTGTATAAAGTTACCTTTTTGAATTAAAATATTTTTGCGACAATGATTATTATTTTTAAATGAGCACAGAAATAATGCTTGCATAAGCATTATTTCTGTGCTTAACCAGCAAATAAAGCTGCCGTTGTAGTGGGATACTTAAGAACTACTGTGTGGAGAAACAAACACATTGTTACAGCCAAAATTATATTTGTATACATGCCTAGCAGCTGAAATATGATGCCTTACTTAATCTATAGATATAACATAATGTAGGTATAATTGATTAAAATGAGGAATATCAGCACATTTAAAATGTTCCATTTTTTAAACTTCCGATAGTTTGGAAGTGATAGAATGTGGGTAGGTACCTACTTTATTATTTTTAAATTGTTTGAAGTTTGAAAAAAGGAACATTTTAAAACAAGAGAAAGCTTGTGTTGAGATCCGTGAAAGAAAAAAGGGGTTCAATTGTTTTCTGAAAGCGTTTTGTATCTATTGTGCTGTTTCTCTACAATATTGATAAAAACAATGTAATTTTTAATTTGAAACTAAATTACGATCGCATAGATCACTCAGATTCCGAGTTTTTATTTATTTTGGGCTAAGTGTTGATTTCTAGGAGATTTTCCGTACCAAAGAGTTTCGATACACACATGTTGATCAAGACATCTGGTATCCAAACAAGAACTGACACCAAGAGAACGAAGAACCTCTTAAGAACCACCGAAATAAAAACTCTTTGACCCATCGCGGGAGTAACCATCAGAAATAGAGTACGAATTTCGGAAGATCTGCGATGTCAAAGACGTCGTGCGATGAGGAAGAAATATTGGAGAGGCCATGTGGACCAATCACATTAGACATGAGTGGTAGGAGACCTCCAGGTAGACTCTCAAATGATGGACGGACAGCTGGTCATCCATATTCCAGGAGCAGGAGACGAGAAACAATAGGACGTAGTCCTAACACAAGCAGAAGTTGAAGTAAAAAAAATGTATCTAAAAAATCTTATTGCACAAGGATATACTGGTTTATCTAGAAGTAAGACTTGGTGATCCAGTGGTCTCGGATTCAAGCTTGTTTTCAGGATAATACCTTAATAATAATAATAGATGATAATTATTTGGAGCGGGAGTGGGATTCGTCTGAAATCGATAAAAAAAGGTTACGTGTTCTTATGTACGCGCGTTAGATGTTAAACTTCTTTGGCATACATAAAAAATACGTTCTATGTTGTATACCTTGCGTTGTAATATAGCAGAATGCGTACATGCATTCTGTTCAGTAATGTTACAACTCAAGCTACTATACAACACAAACTATAATATCCATCAACGACAGTTCTCCATCAATGAATTAAAAATCTTAAATACGCATTAAGCCCCCACGTACTGAATTGCTTTTTGAAACGTTTCTCATATAGTGGGCATGACTCTGGTTTCTCACACCGAGGGTTCCGGGTTCGGTTCCCGGTGAGGTCACAATTAATTAATGTGATTTACTCAAGCCTGGGTATTTTGTGATGTGTTTCGCTTCTGTAGTTGGGCCTCTTGGCCTGTTGAAGCGTAAATAAAATACATAAAAGAAAAAACAATAAAGAAAAAAGTAACCCATAAAAACCAAGTTTTTATTATACTCCCTTTCTTTGTAAAATATAACAACAATTAAAGACGAATTAAAACATAACGTAACACTAAACCAACAGTAATTTAATATATTTCTAAAATATCAGATGTTTTGAGCTTTGATAAGACACTTCATGCTTTGAAGATTAAATTCTAAAACATTTGTCAGTCAATTTAGATTTTCAACATTCGTAGTGAAGTACCTATTATGCATACCGACGGAGTAATTCAAATTTAGAAAATATTCCGCGACGTTATCGGGCCGCCGTAATCAAACTTATCTAATGATTCCAATTTGAAAAAACCAATAAAATTTCTAAAAATCCGAAATTATACTATAATTATTATTTTTTTTTAACGAAAATTTGAAAGATCTTCTTGATCGTTGCCATGAGTGTACTTGCCAAGTTTCAACTCGATTGGATCACGAGAAAAGGGTTAAAAATTGATCCAAAGTTTTTTCACCCGGCAAGCCGGCTAGCAAGCAGACGCCACGAGTTAAAAGAAAGGAAGTAAAAATAGCTTCGTTTCTGTGAGACATATATATAATTTATTTTACTTGATTCATATCTACTTAGTTTAAATTAAAAACCTTGAAGATAGATACTTACAGAAGATTTTTTTAAATGTATATATCTCAAAACTGCCAAAATTCGAGTTATCTGATTCTAGTATTGAGCCTACAAAATTTTAAATTACACAAGAATCCAATTTGACGTGTAACGGCGTGGTTTTTGTTTCGCGAAGAGATAGTTAGAAGAAAAATAAAATTGGGGCAACTCTTAATGATACTAACTAACTAACTAACCATCACGCCGTTTCCCTGCAGGGGTAAGCAGAGAGGATTGAACGCCACACTCTTCTATCCTGGCACACCACTTTTGCTTCGGCCACATTCATACATCTTCTCATACACGTTCTACGATTGTTGCGGCTTTTAACAGGGCCATCCTCAAATACTTGTAGTACCTGATCGTGCCAGGTCTTTCGCGGACGCCCTCTATTCCTGTTGCCTTCAACATTCGCCTCATATATTTTCTTAACCATCCTTTCCTCGTTCATACGTTCCACATGACCACCACCCAATATAATTATAATAATTAATGATACCCAATTAATGATACCCAGGAGGTTAGAAAGTGGAAAAACAAAATTCTACAACGCTTTCCGCATCTGAGGGCTTGAATAAGATATAATAAATTTTTCAGACAAACACTAAAGTATACGTGTTCTGCATACGTATTCGCTATAAATTAGAACAGATTAACTAAGAATCAAAAGTGAAATTTTCATTAAAATGCCTATACAATTAGATCAGATAACCTGATTGGTTCGTATTCGAATTCAAATTAGGGATATGAATTTTCGGATCTCAGAATTCATAAATTTTAGAAGGATGATCTGCTATCTTCGTAGTTCAGTGGGCATGGCACTGACTTTTCATACTCGAGGTTCCGGATTCGATTCCATGTGTACATAATTTGTTTGAATCATTTTTTTAAGCCCGTGACATTTTTTGATTTATTATGCTTATTTATTATTATAATCGGGCCTTGTAGCCTGTTCTTACATTAAAAATAACAATAAAAATATATGTTAAGTCCTTTCCCGCGAAAAATCATAAGCGTAAAAATATTATTCTACATGAGCAGGTTAGTTTTTAAATATCCCACGAAGAGGTATATGTTTTTTTTTAATTTTTGAGAATAGCTAGAAGTCGCAGGAGGCTATGTCTGGCTAAAGCGCCATTACGGTGTTGTTTTTGGCTGGTAATTTTGAAATATTTTTTCCATAGATAAAAAATCGAAGTGTACTTTTTTCAACAGCCAATAATAACGTAAGCATGCAATATGACTATCAATTTCAAGATACATCGGGGATAAGTGTGCCAATGAAACCAAAAAATTGCTACAATTGTACCTACTTATAAGATACGCGAAATTAAAAAATAAACGTATGTTTTGAACAAACTTCGTAAATTCCAAAGTAAAATGTATTAGCAAACGAACATTTTCTAATCCCAGATCAGGCTCCAAATCGAATCCCGAAATCCTAGGATTACAATTTCGTCCCGGGATTGAATTCGCCACTTCAAGTACTTGAAATACGCCAGCTTTCAGAACAGCCACGAAGCACTTTATCTCGAGATATTAAATAGAGGTTTGTTTACTCCCTGCGCTCTTCCTTCTTCCACCCGTTCCCGGAGTTTTAATACAATTCCAATTCGTCCCGATTTTCCTAGATTTCACAGTGAGACCCAGATTTCTACAGTCGGGACTATTGATCTGTCTCGATCTTCCGTAATTTAATTTTAACCATAATCTGGATTAATAATTTTACTTCCACGGAGAGTTGTGCTCCCACGGGCTCTTTGCGGATGATGCGCCGCTGACTTACTCAAACAAAACTTTAAATCTTTTCATAAAGCATCCCACCCCATTTCCATAAAGCGGAAAATCTCACGGAGAAGGGTTGTAAGTCAAAAAAGTCATTTTTGCAAGAATGGGCAAACGGTACTAATTAGCTAAATTTCATTTACACCTCACAAACAATGTCTATCATCTCGTATTTGAGTAGCTGCGTATCGAAACCTACCCAACGACCATTTTAATTTTTTTTTAGATTTGAATGCCAAAATATTCTCTAAGCTCAATCCTACATTTATAATATTAGTTTACTATCGTAACAAGTACCAGTCGGAAGTTATTGCTATTAAAAAATCAACTTGAGTTTCAACACCTACTATAACCAAATTCACGTCTTTCATAATCGACTTAATTCCTCTGACCAATGAGCGTCATTGAAATGGTGGCCATCTTGTTAATTAGACCAATCATTAAGTAAATTTCACTTAATGGCCGCTATTGTCGCAATGTGTTCAATTATGTTTGATTTTTGACAGATTAGCGGTTCCAATTTTTAGTTGTTTATTTGTGGGTTTCGCGTGATTTAAAAAAAATGAGTGAATTAATGTACTCTCCTATTGCACCTGCACCCATTGGTAAAAGCAGAAAACGTGTAAAAAAAACAGAAAACTAAAGTTTTACTTGATTTGCCAAAAAAATAGCTCATGGCGTTAGGTAGGTTTTGATACGCAACGCCTCATTTGCTCGTTATTGATGTGGCAAGTAAATAAAAGTTTGTATGTTATTATTAATTAATCATTTCGTCCAGATCAAACTTGCAATATACTCTTGGTCTGTTGAAGCGTAAAAATAAACATAATAAAATAACAAGTTCTCACACAATACACTTTTTATGATAAATTAATAATAAATAAAGTCTTAATGTTAAAAGTAATTGTAAATAATACAAAAAAATATTGTTAATCAATAAATACAATTTATGAATGAGATCCAGATTAAGTTTAAGTTTTTGAATAATACATAAAACTCTTTTTATGATAAATTAATAATATGATTAATTTTTATGATAAAATAGATTGTAAATAATATTCGGAAAAAATAAAGAGTATCGCTAATCAACAATTTAGGAATGAATTCCAGATTGATAAGTTTTTAAACAATACACAATAAATACACTTTCTATGAAAAAATATTTTATTTTGTTTTGTATTTATTTGTGTTTTAATTATTGTTTTATTTTATATAAATATATTTGAAACTTTAATCTGTAAATGTTTAAACCTTAGTTTATAATAGAGTCTACCATACTTTAATTTAAGCAATATCTTACGTGATGATAAGATGGATAACAAATTTGCATCATTTAGATCAGCGTTTCCCGATCTTTTTTGGCCCGCATACCACTCGTTAGTACCTACATTACGCTTAATTGTACCACTTCGTAAAAATGATTGTATTTCGAGAAATTTGTTATTCTATTTGCATTATAAATTTTATAGGGTGACTATATTTTCCAGAACTCAATTTATGCATGTTTAAAAAAAAATACCAAAAGTTTTATTTTTTCTGATGATAATGAGACATTTGAACTTTACACATCACAATGTTTTTTTTAAATAAAAGGTGCCGAAGCTCATTTCTTGTCGTAATTCAAAACCAGGACATTCAATAAAGTATTTTTTAACAACTAATTTTTATTAAAAAAATTACACAGAATTAAATTAAATTATTTGTATAAAAAATTAAATACGCCGCAGGTATTTTTTTTCCAAAAATTTCCAATATAAATAGAAAAAATATGTATATAAAATTAATTAAACACGGTAAATGTAAAAATTCTTCTGATAAAAACGAGACAATTAACACTTTCATTTGTATAAATTTACAGCAGCACGCAGGCGAAATTTCTGTTTTAAATGTAATAATATTAATGAAATTATATTTAAAAATATTTTAAATGATATTTTTATGACTGATTTTTTTTCACTTTTTGTGTCCGCCGTTACTGATTATTTTTCACGTACCACAGGTAGGGAACCGCCGATTTAGATGCTTCGCCTACTCCTTACAACAAGGACTAAACATGATCCAAGTACATTTCTGAATTATGTATACATTGTTATGTTTTAAGTATAGCAGTGAGGTTGTTAACACAACTCGACAGGTTTTGTTCCAGCGTAACGCCTTCGGGGTTGCTTTGTGGACTCTTGAGATGCCCCGCGGGAGGACGTACATATTATAAAGCGTATCCACAGTGTGTTCCACTGTTTGAGTAACTCCGTGTTCACGTATCTCCTTTAAGCCTCATTTATTCTTCAGAAACGTGAACATTGGCTAAAGCAGCTTTAGATAATGTTCACAATGCTCCAAAGCTTTCAGTGAGGGTTAAAAGCAGGCTGATCTGTCGTCAGACGTACTAAGGTTTCTTTATTTTTTCGCAGTAGCGTCCAACAATACTCGTCTTTACGAATCCTCCGGCCAGAGGATGCAACACTTTTATATCAACCTATAAAACTCAATGTCTGTCTGTCTGTCTGTTCTCTATACAAATCCACACCGTTTGTCCGATTCGATTCAAATTTTGCATACTTATACTTTGGGACCCGGCGGGTAACATAGGCAACATTTCTTCCCTATTCTCATACCCTTCCCCTTCCCCTGACATATTTTCGATGCAAATATGTTCCGTTTGACCGATCGGACTCAAAATTTGGAAACTTATTTATTAGGACTCGGCGGGGAACAAAAGCAACATTTCTTTCCTATTCTCTTACCCTTTCCCCTCCCCTGACATATTTTCGATGAAAATCTGTATCGTTTGACCGATCGGACTCAAAATTTGGAAACTTATTCTTTAGGATTCGGCGGGTAACATATGCGACATTTCCCCCCTATTCATTCAACCCTTCCCCGCCCCTGATATATTTTTGATGCAAATGTATACCGTTTGAATCGAACCTCTGTTTACCCTCACAAATTTATCTTAAACTTAATCTTAACCCGTGCAACACAGGGTATGAACAGCTAGTTGTATTATAAAAGTTAATTGAACTCATCGCGTTTGTCATGTCACTCCATCGAGAGGCTGATGTAATGGTATAATTGTGACGGTGCATTATAAGAAAAATTGGTTGTAGTTATTTATCTACGCGCATTAGAAGTTATACTTCTTAGCATACATTTAATAAATGGTGCATCTCTTCTCATAGTATTACCGACATATAAAATAACAAAGAAAGTCGGTGGGCGTGTAGCGGAGGTCCACCCGATCCGATGGCGGGGACCCGACTGCCTTTCTTCGTATTTAAATTCGTGATATACAGGGTTATTTGTAAAACATTAATAACCTCGCAGGACTATACTCCTGCCTTGATTATGAGTCGAAAATGTTCAAGCTATCATGACCTAATATCAATAGTTATGGAGATATATGACATCAAAGTTCGCATTTTTTTTCCAATATTTCTGACTTATTTTTTGTTAAACGTTGGACTATCATTACAGTAACTAATATCAATTACGAAAAATTCATTTGTTTCAATACAAGTTAAATAAAATGATTAAAATCCTGAAAAAATTCCAATTGGAATGTTTTTCAATTGGAATTTGAAAGTTTTTATTTTTTTATTTGACTTGTATTAAAGGGAATGAATTTTTCATACTCGATATAAGTTACTGTAGTAATAGTCCAACGTTTTACAAAAAATAAGTCATAAATATTGCAAAAAAAATGCAAACTTTGATGTCGCATATCTCCTTAACTATTGACATTAGGTCATAATAGCTTGAACATTTTCGACTCATAATCAAGGCGGGAATTTAGTCCTGCGAGGTTATTAATGTTTTCCAAATAACCCTGTATAAAGGCTCAAAGTTTTTTTTTTATGAAACATTATGGAAATCCATTTTCAATGTATTAAATGTGAATTGATTTGAAAAACACTGTCTTTTTCACTATTTATTTAATTTAAATGTTAAAACATTTTCGAGATAACTTTCATTATCAATAACATATTTCCAACTAAATTAAAAACAATTACAAACAGTATTTATAAGGATTCGGTATATGTAATGGTGGTGGGGGTAGGAGGGGGTATTAGAATGGATAGGAGTGGGGAGGTTAAGGGTGGTATTTGAATGTTAATTATATCATAATATATACGCCATCTGAGGTAATGTATTGGTAACTGACGAAGCATTAACTATAATTACAGTATTGTAGGGTCTAAAATATCCTCATTCACAGTAATTTAACTATATTGTTCTAGCAACATTGACATAATGAAAAACATCACTTGACCAACATATGTACGTATATGTCGCAATTGTTTTGTCAACATTGACTGGACATTAATTGCAACGCGGAATTGGATGCATGCACAATAAACGAAAATATGATATTGTTTGTAAGCAAGGAAAACCACTTGTATGACAACCAATGACCAATGAAAAAATACACAATACACCAAAATATACACAATATATCTAAGTCGCTATACACCTTCGCAAACCTTAATAATGTCTTGCGTCATTAAACTTAATCATCATCATCATCATTCTTGGCACTACAACCCTTGGTGGGTCTTGGCCTCCTCAATAATTTTCCTCCACTCATCTCGGTCTAGTGCCAGCTCTCTCCAGTTTCGAAGGTGTAAGGCAGAGATATCTTTGAGGACTTTGTCACTCCATCTTAGTTTTGGCCTTCCTAAGCTCCTTCGCCCTGTTGGCCTTGAGTTTAGCAGGGACTTTGGTGCTTGATGCTCGGACATTCTCTCCACATGACCCAGCCACCGAAGTCTTCCCAGTTTTATAAATTTTGTGACGTTTGGCTCCTTAAATAGAGTAAAGAACTCATTGTTGTAACGTCTGCGCCAAAGTCCATTTTCTAGAACTGGCCCGAAGATACGCCTCAAAATTTACCTTTCAAAAACGTCCAGTGCTCGCTCATTCCTCTTAGTTAGTACCCACGTCTCAGCTGCGCATTAAACTTAATGTCATGTCTTAAAACCTTAATTGTCTTTTCACAGCTTAAGTGACCTACAATTAAAAAATCTCTTTTAAAATTTCCACGAAAGCTGATTATTATTTTATATATAAAAAATGAAATAAACTTGCCTCGTTATCATTCGGGGATTTTCAAATAGCGCCAGATTTATTGCTTCATTGTTGGTCACTTGAGATGTGGCTTTGTCAGCAGGAGCGTGACGTCACGGCTGCCGTACTAATACGCACGTATTCCGATTAACTTGAGCGTGCTGATTTTGATTGAGCAGTAATTGAAAAGTGAGCAGTGATTCGTTTCAAAAGATTCATCAAGAAATTATCGGAGTAAGGACAATTTAGCGGATAGGTTAATGCCCGTTTTCGAATTTCGCCAAACGTTTGAGATATCCATGATATGCAAATGTATGCATATTATACACATTGAGTCATCTATTGTGGCGTACTCAAATTTATAAATAATAGCGTTGGATCCAATACCTGTTGTTCATATTATATATAGAAAAATATATTTACGGCTTTTTTGGTAGATTATGGTTTGCTTAGAAATATTGAAATTAAAATTCATGACAATATTAGCAAATTAATTAGTACACTTTAGCTGTATGTTTTCTGAATAGAGTAAAATAAATAAATATATTTAAAAAAATAACATATTTTAATTTTTCACTATTAATTGTTTAAATAAAATTAAAAATTATGTTTTTGTTGCGCAATAATCCTCTATTAAATTGATTTAGAATGATCTTTCAAATTTTAGATTGCGAAAAAAAATTGCCATCATGTTTTGCTTGAATTTGATTTATTCACGTAATCATATTCAGCATTCAGAATTCTGAAGTGGCCGATAAATTAATAAATATATATTTTTAATTTTAACACAGTACCATACGCAACAGGCTATGAAGCAAAATATAAAATCATCACAAAACATATATATTGTGACATCACTTGAATTGGCCTCAAAACCCCACCATAACTGCCCGCAGGGCCTAGCAGCAGGCAATGCACAAGAGTCGATTGTAGACACCAATGGCCGCGCAGCGGCCTCTGTAGGCCGGGTATCGGCCCGCAGGGCCTAGCAGCAGGGAATTAGTGATAGGGAATGATGATAGATATAATTTATTGCTCCGATGTGTTCTTTTAGACGTTTGATTTTGCATTCTCCTGATGACGCTGTGATATGACTCCAGTTAAACGCCGAGAATCGAATTTATATAATCATCACAGTTCGTATAAAATATCCATTGTTTCAATACCCAGTTTATAGCCATTCGTTTGCCCCGCATTTTCCAAAGTCGGGATTTCCCCGGATACATGGCCGGCCAGGCAACGCGTTTCCAAGAACTTAGAATTACATTATTTTCTATATGTACAAACACAATAATTGTTTGTCACAAACAAAAAACATGAACAAATTTTTTGATTATTCTTATCGTGATTACTTTTTTAAAATTTTTTAATTCTAACTTATTTAAAAATAAATGTTTAAATACAATTAGAGATGTAATTAAACTGACTGCTTTAAGGGATCTCCCCGGTCCACTATTTTGGACTGGGGTAAGCTAGTTTATAGAATTAAAAAATCATGATTATCTCGTTATTCTACGAAAAATAAAAATAAAATATTTAATACCAATAATAATATTTTAGTTGTCTGTCTATCCGCAACTTCCTGTAATGCCCGTAACTTTTTTTTATATATGTATATATTTTTTTCTATTTTAATTTATTTTATAAATAAATAAATACTTATTCTTTAAGAACCGACATGTAAAATTACAGCCATTTTTGATAGTTTACAGCTAGTTAAATTATACTAATAATAATGATCGAAGAAAACAACTGAGGACCCCATGGCAAGAAGTTGTTAACTAACATTTTTGTCAAAAATGAGTTAATAAGCCGTCTAAACTAAATATTGTACGCTCTTTCCATTGGAAATCAGTAGAGAACTTAAAAATAATTAGAACATGTTCAAATGATAGGGATGAACATGTTAACTACATTTTTTCATAAAAATCAAATCAGTTACTAATGGGAAGAACATGTTATCTTCAATAATAACATGTTCATGCCGTCATTCTGAAATTATCACGCCTTTTAATTTGATTGGAATATTTATGGTTAATATAAATTTTACTCTGGCAGTACTGTCATATATTTATTTTTATTTGAAGACTATTATAATTATGTACGTATATATTATTTTTCAATAATTTTAAATGGTACATACCATGTTTTGTATTATTAATTAACATGCCAGGTATTTTGTAATTTTGGATAATGGATGGTAAAAACGGAGAGCATTTGAAGGGTTGTTTGATGTTCGTGTTTTACCAATTTTAAAAAGGTGTTATTCTATTAAAAATGAGTTAAAGAGACGAAAAAATGGTTGTTAACTACATTTTTTTAGGGAAAATTAGTATATTTTTATTTTTTTGTGCATAAATGCGTTTTTTTTACTTTGTAAATACTTTTTTGATATTTTAGTGACATAAATCAATAAAAATTAATCTTGAATTAGCAATAAAACATATTTTTCAAAGGCGAAATGCAAATGTCTAATTATCTCAAAATGACTAGAATGTTAGTTAACAACTTCTTGCCATGGGGTCTTCAACTTTTTGTGATAGCAAAAGCTGTCACATAAAAATTGAGAAAATCAGGTGACCTTACTTCATCTGTTTGATAATCCTCTCTGATCCAAAACTAATCCAGACGGAGGTAGTCTGCTCGTCTCAATCTGGTTTATCGCGAGGTTTTATGGAGCCAATTCGCGCGGGATCGCTGGCGGGCGCGGAATTGCGGGAGCTTCTGTTCGGGACGTAACAAAGGCTGCCCTAGAATTATTCAGGATTTTTTCGCCTTTTCGCTCGCTTAACAACTGCGTTTAAGGTTTCAGAAAAACTGGTATTCATTTACTCCCAACAGGATGTTCCTTTTTGTATTGAAACATCTTGCGGAGAGAGAATTAATATCCGTTTGCTCGGCTATCCGAGCGTCCAAGTGTGGATTGGTTATTAATATTATTTTTGCGTAAATTTTTTTCAATTGCATAATAAAATTCGATCATCCCTTTCATATTTTATTTCATCGTGTTAGGCAGGCGTGTTATAATATAGCAATAAAACCATTTTCGTGTTTTATTACAGCAAAGGGTAAGCGTATTTCCATGGATCAGGCTGCGGGAGACAAATGAATACACTGGAAATTAAATAACTATTTATTAATTAATGATTAATTAATTATTAAACAAATAAAGTCGCTTAAGGGGTTATAAACTGTTAGATTTTTCAAAAAATGTTTTTTTTTTATTATTTCAATTTCGTAATGTACACATATTTAAGTAAACACACAGAAAGTCAATCCGGCGATTATTTTCAAAGATACGCGCATATTTGTCTAAAAGTCTTCTCAGAAAAAAATCTTGAAAAATCACTTTTTTTGGGCCTCCTGACTGTATATAACCCCTTAACACGTACAACAATTAACGCTATTCACACTTTTTCGCAATTCATCACTTGTCTATGAACACTTAATTATCGCTAGGAACACTTATGTATTTACACGGAACTATTTATCAGTGGCGTGCAGCGCATATAAGCAAAAAAGTTGTGCACTAGTAAAGATTCTGGGAACAAATATTAATTAAATAATTCTTATCTTAAGAAAAAGTTGATTTGAAATTCTAGCCGTAATTCGTCCTACGGCTAGAAGTTATATGTTTTGTTGGAAATGTGTTAAACTCGAACGCTTAGACGGCGACGTACCATCATTTAAAAAAAAGAGATGCGAACACGGAATACGTGTCACATCAATATTCTTCCTATTTTAAAACTAAGCTAAACGCTTCTGCTATGAAAATAGGACCAACTTGCTTGTCTGGAGTGAGTTCGAACCCGCGGCCTTTGGATCATGAGGCGAGATTCCGAACCACAAGACCAACAAGCTAATTAATTGTACTCATCTATATTGTAACGCTTCAAAAACGCAGTATGCAGTGCGTGGTTTTGCCACACTACACATTTCAGATCTATACTATCTATACTAATATTATAAAGAGGAAAGATTTGATTGTGTGTTTGAATTAAATAGGCTACGAAACTACTAGACCGATTTGAAAAATTCTTTCACATTCAGAATCCTACATTATCCCTGATGAACACAGGCTATAGAATATTTTCAAAAATGTTAGGGATCCGTATGAAAACTTCGATAATGTAACCCAACGTGTGGAAAAACTACGAAAAAAAAACCTTATATTGCGTACGCTGCGGAAATTATTGCCAATAGAGAAAAGTAATGTACTACAGTTGTATAGAGGACATTAATATCTACAAAAAAATCTGCAATACCATATATCTAAGTATTACAGTTATGTTATAATAACTTATGTTAACATTAGATGGAAACATTGTTTTTTAGAGAACAGCGGACCCATTGTTTTTCCTTCACAAACTTATTTTTTACTTAACCTTAACCCATGCAACGCCGGGTACGACCAGCTAGTAGAAAATAAATGTATAATGTATAAAATAATACGTTTTAAAAATAAATAAAAAGTAAAACTAAATAATTTTACGATTTTGGGGGAGACGTGCATCGAAGTTATTGCCGTCTGAAGGATTCTACTATTCTCTACGTAGCGAGGCGAATCAACCCCTCACCTCCCTACTCTGATTCTTCCGGAAGGCTAAGGGTAGCAGAAAGCAACGCGGATAGATTTAAAATAAAACTTGGAAACAGTACTGGTGGGATAACAGTATCGTTTTGCCCCATTGCATGGTGCTTTATGATCGTTTCGACGAAGCCAGGATCTGGTTTTATTGTGCCAACTAGGGTCGGAGTCTGTAGGGCGGATTGTCTACTTGAATCGAATTACGTAAGGGCAAGAAAATTGTGTGCAGTGAAAGAAATTCTTACGGAAAAATGTGCATTGAATTTTAAGATTAAATATTTTTTATTTTAGTAACATTTCAAGAAAATGTCTTGCTTTAGTCGCAATAAAAGTAAAACATGAAATAATGGGTTGGGGAAGAACCTGGAAATGTAAGATATAAGATTACATTATTAAGAAAACTCCTTTAGAATCGTGTTATTGTGTTGATCGTTTGTTTTGAATATTATTTATAATTCATTTATCTTAAAAAGTGTATTACGTAATCATGTTAACTTCAAAATGTTTATAAAATATTTATACTATGTATGCTAATATCACACTAGGGCAGTGTCAATTTAAAAAAACAACCTATTGACGGTCTGTTTATTATAATATAAAAAAATCTTGTATACCTAATTCTTAAAAGTAAAACAATAAAATAATATTTTTACATGTATGTTCTTAGAATACAATTACTTAATATTCACAGATGGATAAATATTAATTAAAATAAATTATAGAAGTCTCGTAGAGACTATTACAGAATTTAAATCAAATTAGACAAATCTATGTATGCTATGTCATAGGAAGAACTATAGATGTCACTAGCATAGTTCATTCGAATACATGGATGAAACTGATTTAGAACATATTTACAACTTTCAAAAATTTTATGTGTGAATGTTCTTACGATGGAATTGGTGAACGTTGCATTGTATAAAGTGAACACTTAAGGCAGCTAACACAGGTCGCAAGCCCTGGGCCATCCTAAAAAGATTTCCATACACGTTTACCATGTTAAAAGCTTCGTCCCTATGAGACTTCTATAATTTATCTTAATCAATGTAGTAATTATTTTCAGTCTTAATATAATAATTAAATAATAATAATTAGTACTTTTTTCTTTTTACAGGTTTAGCTGGCATGAAGATGGAACAAGGAGGTGATAATGGAGAGTGCGTACCGGAAAAAAAGTGATTAAAAATTAAGGGCGGTCGAGTAAATATAACAGTAATTAGATCTGAAGTAAATACGACCACAAAAACCTTCGTTCAGAACGGAACATACGGATGCGTAAAAATAAAGGACAGTTTGAAAAGAAGTCATCAAACAGAAATAATTTTTTTAAGTGTATTTATATAGTTTCTTAAATAGATACTATTATAAATGCATGTTTTCAATAAATATTTATCAACAAACAAAATTAACAGGAAAAATGCATGTGTCACTTAGAACCAATTAGAACAAAATTGACAAGCAAGATTCAAGCACTGGTGGTAGCTTTATTTTTTAAAAAAAGTAACCCATAAAAGCCAAGTTTTAACTATACTCCCTTTCTCATTTACTAGTTGAAACATTTTTTTTCGCTTAATCTACGCGTTGGGCTTCGGTCGGGCGACACTACGAAAGGGAGTAATAAAAATTTTCCAAAAATCCAAAATTATATTTTCATATAACTTAATAAGTTGTATGAAAAAATCATTCAAAATTTGAAAAATCCAAAAATTAAAAAAAAAAAATTAACGAAAATTTGGTAGATCTTCTTGGTCGTCGCCACGAGTCTGCTTGCAAAGTTTCAGCTCGATGGGATCACGGGAAAGGGGTTTAAAATAGATCCAAAGTTTTTTCGTCAAACAAGAAGACAAGAAGCCAAGCAGACGCCACGAGTTAATATAAAGGGAGTAAAAAGGCATCATACAAACATTAAAAAAAAAATATATATATTTTTTAAAAATCAATGTGTCTGAGACACGTAATTATTTTTAGAACTTTTGTACCAATTTCTTTTTGTTCAGTTTTAATCCATGATTTGTAATCGTTACATGACAATTATAATTATTTAACCAACATGTTCTTACTCAAGAAGAAGTTAGTCTAGTTGCAAAAATTAAATATGAAATTAAATTAATTAAATTACATATGAAGAACTTTTAAAGTTCAGAAAAATATAAGTATACATTAAAAAAGTATTTGTGACATGAGACATGTAACTTAATTGACGAGGATCGTAAGATGTTGCAAATTTAATGATCTATTAATAAATACAGAAAATTGTTCAAGAGTTGTTTGTTAAAACTACAGTCAAGAAATGATAAGATAAAGATCAAATTAGAAAAATTTTAACGAGCTAAATAAGCGTACGGGAATTTATTAAGGTTATAAACTTATCAGTGAGTTTGTAGAGATCAGCATAAAGTTAGAGAAAGAGAAAATAACAATGAAATCAAAATTAAAAGTAGGTAATTGGTGTTTCAGTCTAAATTGTATTACAGTTGATTGTATTACAATTTGATGTAAATTTTTACGTTAATTAGATAAGATTGAAAATTTTTTTTTGGTACGCGTATTTTATTTGAAAGCCGATGAATAAGATTTTGACCTGAAAAATTTGTCATATCTTCGTAAATATTTTTTTTATAATAAGATTAAAAAATACCTCTGGAATGATCCCTATGTAAAAAAATGCGATACTTAATAATATATCGACGTATTAGGTTTTTGTAGGTTAAAATTTTTAGAAGACATTTTCTTTGTTCCTCGTTTTTTTGGGTGAATTGAATTATGCACTTTTATTCTGAAATTGTAATGCAAGTTTTTTCTCTGATGATAATGTAAACAAATTAAGATACGTATACATAATAAAATCAATCTTTAGAAAATCGTCACCGGGGCTCAAACCCAGAACTTTCTGTTGATGATCCACTTCTACCGAATAAGTTACAATAACCATACATAAATTTCATCTAAATACGTTTTCGTAATGAGTTATTTATAATATAAATATTCGTAACTTCACAAATTATGATTTAAAACAAATCAAATTAATCTCTTGGAAAGAAATAAAATCTATCTCCAAAATAATGAAAGAATATACATTACCATCGTGATTGGAACTAGGAACTTTCTCTTGCCGGATGAAACAGTTATCAATTACACATCGGTAACAATTAAACTAAAGAATTTAAAAAAATATATGTATGTTGTACTCGTACAAAGTCAAAATTTAAAAAAAATAGTCCCGGTGTGAACTATAATATATGTTTTGGGAAAAAAAATATATATATAAGATATCTCAAGATTTATTATAGATGTCTCATAGAGACGAAGCTACTTTTTTAAAATTATTTTTAAATGAGAAAGTAGGTATGGAAGTCTTTTTCGGGTATCCGTAGGGCTTACGACCTATCGTTTGGCTTTAGGTGATCACTTTGCACAATGTTACCACCTGTGGTAGACTGCCACGTCAATCAAATTTTTGGAAGTTGTGTATATGTTTAATTAAGATGCACACCTCGTTCCATATGTGTATTGTATTTTTACTACTGTCATGTCTATCATGGGTGGAATTGGTGAATGTTACAACTTGTAAAGTGATCACTTAAGCCAAGCTATATGATAGGTCGTAAGCTTCACGGACACTCAAAAAAGATCATCCATGCCAACATTCTCATGCAAAAAAGTAGCTTCGTCTTTGTGAGACATCTATAATATATCTTGATTAATGATGTCCCCCTGGGGATTAAATCCAGTATTTAATTATCAAAGATCTGTGTTTTAAAAATGAACATCATAATACAATTGTGTTTTCGTTAAATTATGAAACGTGATTTTTTTAAACAAAGATAATAATTTGATTTCAAGCCTAATCTAGTTGCGGTGAAGTTGCAGAAAACAAATGTTGAAATACACGAAACCCTGGTGAAAGTTATGGAAGTGACAGTGACATAGACAAGTGAAGGTGGAACGCGGAAGACCATGGAGAGATAGGAAAGGCCATGTAGAGGCAGAGGAAGAACGCGATGCAGCCGTAGACCGTGACAGACCATGGGGTGCGGGCAGAGCAAGATCAACTTGTACCCCAGACGGAACAAGAGCGGTAGCAAGGGACAAGGCAGCAAGAAATCTGGTGAGTTCGTCCTTCTTTCCACTGTTCTTCTTTGCATGACCGTGAAATTTATCAGCAGTGGCACAGGTGGCACATCATATTGCGAACTTCTGAATGGTAATTGCATAACCTCAAAGGAGAAAAACTTATTCAATAACTGCAAAATGACTTTGTGGTAACATTATCTATACAATCAACAAGTACATAATCTTCTGTGTGTAGTTTTATGGGATATTCTACCGTGTACATCTGACCTCTCTGGCTGACGTTTCGGATCCCATTGCAAGATCCATCATCAGGGCTGATATCATGAGTATGTGCTGATGTTAAGGTTAAGTATTGGTTTGCACTGATAGATTTTTACAACTGATTTCGGTACGGTATTGCAAGCCAATACTTTAACATCGACACATACTCATCGCATCAGCCCTGATGACGGAACCTGCAATAGGATCAGAAACGTCGGCCAGAGAGGTCAGATATACACAGCAGAATATCCCAGAAAACTATGCACATAAGATTCCGAGGATGAGAACATTTTTAACAAGAATGTACTTAGTATTAATCACTAATTTGTTGAAATATCAATTTGTTACGGAGCTAATGGTCCCTCCATCAGAATAAAACGTATACAGATATAGATAAAGATAAATGTACTAATAAAGGGACCACCGGTCCGAAACATGTTGATATTTCAACAAATTAGGTTAATCAATGTATATTCTTGTTAAATATGTGAGAATATCTTAAACAATCAAATCGTTCAATAAGAATGGACGAATATCAATTTTTCCCATACGAATTAACTATCACAATTTTGCCTATCTTTTCTTAGATAAAATAAAATTCACTCGGAGATCATCGCAAATACTTTTGAATTACGTATTAACCACGATTTTTTGAGGAAAAATCTTTGAAGTGAAAATTAAAATTAATCGAGCAGAAATTTTGCAATTCTATTTCTTTATTTAAAATTGCTACAAAACAAAAGCTGGTTTATATTCTGTAAAATGATTTTCTTTGTTGTGAATTTAAAAAAAAGTGAAAAAATTATAAAATAGACTTTCGAATGGATATCTACTACATACTATGGTATCTAGTGTTGTGTTGGAGTTTTATGAAAATCTTGACGAGTTTCAATGAGTTTAATTTTAGAGTTTATCCAGCGTAATTGAATCAAAACAAGCTGAAACTGAGACCTCGCATATAAAGAATTTATAGTGAAAACTATGTATTTATGGGTTAATTTTTTAATGAACTTGTCCCGAGATTATAATTAGAATTACCGCCCGAGGCTGACTGACTCACTTAGCAGGTGGGACGTATATCGACATTTCGGGCGAATATCAAACAAAAATTTCGACGAATATACAGGATCAATATTAAGATGGACGAATATTGAGCGTAGGTACACTGTATTTTTTTAATAACTTATTTGATCACGTTCAAAAGCTACATAATATAGCACCGTTTGATACAGTTGACGCACGTTGAAGGGTTGAAAATTTGAATACGCAGTCCCTTAAGGGACCTTTATTCAGAGACACGCAGTACTTGAAAAATTGACGGATATGGAATTATTTATGCACTTGAGGCGTCATTTTCTCGACTGGTCTGTCTTTCAGAAAGTAGATCCCCTCCCATATATAGTGATAATTTTTTTTTATACTTCAGCAGGCTAAGAGGCCCATTACAGAAGCGAATCAGATCATAAAACACCCAGGCTTGAGTATATCACATAGGAATCGAACCCAAAACCCGCGGTACGAGAAGTCAGTATATGCCCACTGGGCACAAAGTGAATAGTACTGGCTAAGCCATTACTATCCACTTTGATATAATACGTGGATAATCTATAAAGGAAAGACATTTCAACTTTAAAAAACTGCTTAAGAAAATATCTTTAGCTTAAGCTTTTAGCTTAAGAAAATATTTCATTATATATTTTTCATAAACACTGTATCGTAATTTTATTATCGCCAGTAGTAAGCAGCTACCGGCAGCACAATTTACTGTTGTATCGATACCCGTAGTATATTATTAATATGAAGTTATTTTCGGATAAGACCGGGTTTTTTCGGGTTTGACCGATCTGACCCAAATTTTGTATACTTATATTTTAGGACCCATCGAGTAACACATGCGACATTTCCTTCATCCTCCTTAACTACTTCTCCACTGATATATTTTTCTTGCGAATCTGTACCGTTCTACCGATCTGACCCAAATTTTGCATACTTATTCTTTAGGACCCGGCGAGTAACATATGTGACATTTCGTCCATATGCCTGTCACAAGGTAGCCAAAAAGAGCGCTGTAAGGTGCACCATTCTCTTCATAACCGGTTTCCGCCGCTGTGACTACTTTTTAGGTAGAAAACTCAATCGCACAATTCAATTATTCACATGAATGTGGAATGAAGTTGTATGGTAAACTGCCGAGAGACACTAGGGATGATATAAATATGAGAGAGTACGGGCTACGGGCATTATCCTTGGCTCTACCCAACCGAGTTTCTCCAGGGTATGCTTGGCTACAATAGCTTAGAGACTGGAAGGAATTTGTATTTGATTAAAAAAAATTATCAATACTTGCACAGTATTATCGATAATCCTGAAAATATGCGAAGCATTGGTTTGTATGTTCCTGATAATTACCTTATACAGCGTCAACATTATTTCATATTCTAATCTTCTTCTTCTTCTTCATCAGCCTTCGTCTTTCCACTGCTGGATATAGGCCTCTTCCTTATTTTTCCATTCTTCCCTGTTGGCTAATTGTAGCCATTTCTTTCCCCCCACAGCGACAATATCATCGGCCCATCTCTTCTGAGGTCTTCCGATGCCTCTTTTATTTTCCCATGGTCTCCATTTCAGAACTCTGGGAGGCCATCTTGTAGCATCCTGTCTTGCAACGTGTCCTGCCCATTGTCATTTTAGCTTCGCTACATGATCCATGATACCATATTCTAATACACAGGACCAAACTGTCAACGATTATGCCTGTTGGAAGAGCTACTACTATGCTGAACAATATCACTTTAGATATTGACTTATCCCAAATCTCCGTCAGGGTTTTCCGAAACAGGATTCTCCTATATATGTGATTAGAATTCTTATATATGTATGTTAATTAAATGGAAGAACATGTACTAATTAAATGTATAAGTAATTTATTTAATAAATTGAATTGAATTGAAAAAATGTCAACTTTTAAGAGGAAACCAAAAAATTTTCATATGATTGAAATTTATGTTAACTTGGTCTAGTCTTAGGTAAGTTTTTATACTGCCTACTTGCAGATTAAAAAAAATTATGTCAATAGCTGTCTCAACTTCCAAGTACCTATTTGTGTATATATTTCTCACAATGTAACTTATTGAATAATTTTATTATATAGAATAATAGAAGAATAGAAATTATTGAAAAATTAAAAAAAAAAACTTATTGAATAATTCGCTTTGGTTAAATATCCACAGTTAAATAATTACCTGCATTAGCGCACGTACTGGTCGGTGCCGCAGTAGAGGAGAGAATGACTAGCGATTGAGTTGCTTTTTACTCACTCCTCCGTTCCTTCCGTTACGCTGGTATGCCTTCGTCAGGAAAATCACCACACGTTTTTTTTATTATTTCAAATTACATAACACCATTTTTATGAAAATTTCAGTTAACTAGCTCCGAAAAAATTAATATTTAAAAACAGATTATGAAGAATTGAAAATTGACGCAGAATATCTTTTAGCTTGATCAAAATGTCAGGTTATATTAATATTATATTGTAACGAGGCTAAAATGAATCAGGCATTCATGTCAAGTGACAGTTGTTTGAAATAACCACAGCACCATCGAAGATTCCAGAACGGCCTAGCGTAATCTATGACTTTCGGGAATCATCGAGAAACATCTACAAAACGTCTGGAGGGTTCAGTATCGGCGTTAGCCAGATACAAATAAGACGCGCCCGGAAGCAGAGTAGTTGTCATTCTTAGCAGTTTGGGCCAGGGTGGCCAAGCGAGCGGTAATTCGACAGCGAATAATCGGGAAAGTTCTTGAGTAGCGAAATAAAACGGAGCGAATAATACGTGCGGAAATTGGATGGAATGTTCTAGTGAATAGTGAATAAAGTGATGAAGCGATTATAAAGTGTTTAATAATTTATGAAATAGTTTAATTTCAATAATAGCGTTAAGTCAGATAGTGTAAAGTGACTTTGTAAGTTTGGTTAATTGATCCGTTATTAAATTCCAGCGTTTTCATTAATTCCTCCCGCAGCCACGACACGTGACACTATGTAGTTCCAAGGGGATGATGTGGTAAAGATCGTGATACGAATCAACCCCGGTCCATTTGACCTTCTCGCACGTGACTAAGCTGATGCTGTTACTTGTTGGCTATCTAAGTACAGATCGTATCCGCTAACTCCCTGACACGTTGTTTATCCACGTACAGATCAAATCAATACAGAGAGAGAACAGACATTAACGGTACATTTTCTCTTTTTTTTTCGTGCTAGGGTTGAAAGCAAGTTTCCTCAATCGGAAAAGATTAAAGAAATGTCTCAACTGTCTGAATTTCCGTTTAACAATCAATCGCAAGATAATTTTTTTTAGTGTAATATTTTTTTTTATAGAAATTATTTTCATTTTATTCGGGATGTCATCGCCGCGACTGGTGAATCCAATTCCTAGCTAAAATGGCAATTCCTGGATTAACCTTCGTAAGGTCTTCGGGTCAATTTTGACCCATTTTGGGTTGAATGAGCAATTTTCTCGAAAATTAACGGTTTTTAAATATTGATATTTTATGACTTTTATTTAATCGCTGTCTTAAGCTTATTTTCAAATTAATATATTTTTTAAAACTTATGTTGTTGCGCGAATGAACTTTTTTACTCTAACGGCCTTCGGGTCAAGTTTGACCCACAGGTAATAACAAGTTAATTTTTAACGCACAAAACGTTTTGTCTGTTTATCGTTCATTAGAATTGAAGTAATTAGTTCCCATTTGTTTATAGGATCATATTCGTGTGGCTTTTGTACTTTTACCTACATTGCAAAAAAAAATACGTGAACACGAAACTCCTTCAACTTCGCTCAAAACCAAAAAAATACTACAGGTTCTGCTAAAAAAGCTCCCAAAAGAAATCATTGTCAGTTATGTGCAAAAACTGACAATAAAACACCTATGATCTGTTTGATGTGTAAAAAAATTATACGTAAACAACATTCTAATACAATGATTTGATGCACATGCAATAAGGATTAATTTTTTTTCTAATTATTTTCTTTCTAATTGATTACGTTTACGTAGTAAATACTTCAATTTGATATTATATTTTATATAACGATGGTTATAAATACAAAATAAAGACGTAATTAAAAATAAAAAGGCAAAACTAAGAAGTTTTGATCCATTTTTCCCTATAATTATACTACTCGGTCAAATCTGACCCGAGGGACGTTACCGTTAGTACTTTTGAAGCCTCTACGAAGGTTAAAAGGTTTCTATATGTATCTCAGAATCGAGAACACTTCACATATTGCACTGGTCTCTGCTAGAGACATCTGTTAATATTTTTTCTCGTTAAGTATACATAGATTTAGCAATATTCCTTATTAATGCATATAATAATTTATAATTTCTGTCCATCTGTCTCATCTGTCGGTCCATAAACTCGTAACTTGCTGGAATTATAACTTTAGATAATAATTAGAGTATGACACGCAATTACTGCACAACACGCAACGGCTCAGGCAACACGCAATGGTCGCCCACCAACTTACACGGTCTTGGCATTTTTACATGATTGTTTTCTTATATTCGGTTTTAAATTTAAGTGAATAAAGTCAATTAAAGAAAAACGAACGTTTTCTAATCATGAATTTTCAGCTTCAAAATCCTGCAATTATTATTCTCCGTGATTTTTCACGGGTGTACGGTTAGTAGTGGAAATAAAGTAGCTATCTAGTAATTTCCGAAATAGCGTTGAATTTTCGTCGATGGTACCTTCGTGAAGTACGTGGGGAGGTTTTGTGGGGCTCAAGGGTTGGTGGCTGGGTTCTGCGCTGACCTACGGAGCGCGTCGTGTAATGGGGTGGTAGACATATTGAATTACACGGGGGTTGGGGGCTGACACCGCCTCCCCTAATGGAACGCTCACGGGACCTGTCTCGTACAAGTGCTTTGTCAACATCCTTTGAAATTAAGTATAGCGCTAATGATAGGCTGGGGAATAAATAATTAATATTTTTATAATTAAAATTGTTATTTATTTATATTATTACGATTCATCTTCTTCTTTTAGTGCTTGTCGGGTAGCGGACGTGAGCGATCATAAACTACGGTCGCCGAAAAGAGAGATTTTCGTACATTGACCCTACGCTGCCTATCCTTGCCGCACGCGTACAATTATGTTGCTGTCACGCTCGCACAGGCACGGCAAGCGAGCGTGACAGCAACATAATTGTACGCGTGCGACAAGGATACGTAGCGTAGGGTCAATGTATGAAAATCTCTATTTTCGGCGACCAAAGTATAGCAGTGGCTTCAAATAGCCGGACCATGGATATCCCGAACCATTTTTTTTATTTTTACGGACATGATGTCCTTCGTCTTGCAGAAACTCTTCTGCTCGCAATTTTGCCTTGAAAGATGATATGTAGGATCTGGTACTTCTCCGAATATCTCATGATCTTCGTCTTCTTCCTAGATCGTTAGTCCCATTGATTGGGGGTTGGCTTTCCTTGTCCGCTTTTATTTTTGGACAAGGAAATTTTTAGTGGCTATGTAGTTTTATGTCCGGATGCCACCTGACGCCAAGGTACTAATCCTCTTCATGACTACGAGCGCTGCCGTTAGGCCCCTAGTAGGGTCTCTTCCGCCACCAACTCTTTTGCAACATCAACATGACCTCAGACCCTTATATGCGAGGTTAGCTCACTGTTGGGAAGGTTGTTGTTGCCTCTTCTGCCTGTTCTACTGTACTAATGGATTCCATCTCCACCTTCGCGGCGATTGAGGTCTTGGGTTTCGCTTTATACCCCGCGAGTCTGGGTTCGAATGTCTCCTCATTCGGAACCAGACTTCATGTCTTGTTCCATTATTATTTCTGAGTTTTAATTATTTTAAGGATTTATTTTTCCTTTTGCATCCGTATCCATAACATTGTCATTTTTTGTTGCCTTATAAAATCAGCTTGTTTTTAGAATCCGACATAAGATTCACATCTAACATGATTCAAGTTTTAGCAATGTTTTAGTAGGTGTCAACAATTCTATTCCATATAAAATTAATAATTAAGATAGGTTTATAATATCATAATGCACAAATCGATTTTCTAACCTTAACCTAAAATACATCATTATCATCTTCATCCCCTAGTCCTAGTAGGGTCGGGGGCATAAAGACTCCTTAAAGTGTTTCCATATTCCCTTGTATTGCGCTGCTTCTCCATGAGTCAATCAGTCTAGAGCCATTCTGTTTTCATATAAATTTTTTTATTGCTTCTCCCAGCTTAATCTGGGGCGATCCGCCAGCCGTCTTCCTTCCGGGGTTGCCAGGAGGATTCTTCATGGTATTCATTACTCAGGCATTCTTAGCACATGTTCAAGCCACCTCCTTTGTGATTTTTCTATATGTAGGATAAGGGCTTCATGCCGAGTGTGTGCCTTATGTCAGCACTTCACTCTGTCCATCAGTGTGACTCCCGCTGCCTCCCTTAGAAAACTTATCTCGGCAGCCTGGATCCTTGCTCTCACTCTCTCCGTCAGGATGGGATAAGGTAGTTTGTCTTGAAACTTAGCTCGGATTTTCTTATCACCGCACTAAAATACAATTATATAAATATTCAATTATATTAAACATTCAACGTTGCACGCTATTTCTATAATGCAGAAATGTTAAATTAAAGAACTTTTGAGAGCATTCTAAATATTTCAGAATCCTTCTAGAATACCCTTCGAGAACCACAAACCCTCCGTACTCTTCCCATCTACGTACTACCCATCACTTTCCCTATGCCTACAGATTTTGCTTCCTACAGAACCATCCAGCTACAATATTTATTAAGGAAGAACTCTCGTTCAGACGAAGTACCTATATCTTCCCTAATGGTCTGTCGCATCTACGTCTTCGCTTATCAGTAATGGTTTTTCCTCCTTAGGGTCCTTCCGGAACAGAAATTCTATGATTTTTCTACTTTTATCGTGCGACTTATAATTGGTAAATCTTGTCTTCGCTAATAAGTCAGAAAATATCCAATCCCCTTTATTTTAATCCAGTTTTTCTCGGACCCTAGCAAATATCTGTTGTCAGAATATAATATAATGTAATAAATTATCCGTAAAAATACAATTTTTATGTTTCATATTTATTTGGTTTAATTTTTATTTTGAACCCTTTCCGGGTCCTTATATATGACGGTAATAATCTATGAATTTATACTTTTTAAATTACCAACTCACTCAGGTTTAATGCTCAGAATATATTAAAAATATCCCCTTTTCAAGTAGATGGTTCCAACTGGATTTGAATGGTGAAATGGTGGGTGAATCAGTTGTATTGAATCTGTTTGTGCTCGATGGACCATTAATGAAGGTTGCAGATTAATCTACGTCTATTTACGAGTTATATTGACCGTGATTGAGCGAGGAGAGGAAGGTAAATAAAATGTGGGTCGAAATATCTGATTTGATTAAATAATTCAGCCAATCAAAAATGGGAACAATAAAAGTTTCAATCATTGAAGAGCATATATCATAAGAGAAGATGAAGACGAAACAATATAAGTTTGACGTCATACTACTATAAATACATAAACCACCAATATAGGCCACACAAACGTGGCAAGAATGCCGCGTAAACAAAATCGAGGCACAGCAAGGTATACGAGTCTGTACAGGTCATCGCATCGTCAGCAATACACATACACACACACACACAGCTAGACTTCAAGAAAGTCCTTTGTTTGCTAAACATATAAAAACTGGCCAACGCCCTATAACGGGTATGTCAGTCTCTCAGCGACCCCCGGCGTAGGCAGGAGGATCTAGCCCATCGAGTATCTATCATTGTCTTTGTAATCGTATGTATAACGTGTAATTGTTTTATCGAGCGAATAAAATCATCAAACATTTCACGACTTTGGAGATTTCTCGTCGCAGGACGGGTGGTGACCCTAAAAAGCGGCTTCTCCAGATACTTCACACACGTACCATCATCCAAACCCCCAAATAAGTATACTAGATGTGCGTGGTTTTTCATAGCGTAATTGAAAATTAGTTATATTCTGATTAGAGTTTTCTGGACAGTTTTGTGATGTACAAGCAACTTTTCTTCTTTTGGATCCCATTGTGGGGTTTGTCTCATCACTTGTTCTGCTTAATAATGCTTATTCCTCTCTTTATAATTTTCATTTGTCTTATTATTTTTCATAAATCATTTAATCTTTTTGTTTCATAAAAATAAGGAAGAAGGCACTGTTGTGGATAGTGAATGGACCGGTTTACACGACCAGTAAAAGGCAGCACGGTCTAGCAAGTAGTATAAAAAATTTCAGCAGGGCGGCGAATGAGAAGAATCGATATAGGAGCTTTTGCTCATAAAATGGCCCTGGGTATGCTGTGGGTCTGCCTTCTCTGTGGAGCTTATTACTAGGGCTGACGTTGCTTGTGCGATATTAGTGTATTTTTTTACAATTTCTTAGAGTCTACGATACTCTACAGAGTACCTACTCTAAATGCGGCTAAACCGCCTATTCTACTAATACGAGTTTATCAGCTTTGACACTTTAACTAAATACTTATTATTACAAAAATTATAAGTTTCAGATTACCATTAATTCGAAAAGGTATAAAAGTCTAATAAAAAACCCTTTAAGAAAACACTAGAGTATTATTTATATTATGGTTAAGTATTTACTTGCAATTCATAATGTTTTGTTCTATAAATTATTTTATGTTTTGAAATTTATAAATAATGCTTAACTTGAACAAAAATAAATTAAGATAAATTATAGAAGCCTCACAGAGACGAAGCTATTTATATGGGAAACGTGTACGGAAGTCTTTCATAGGGTGATCCAGGGCTTACGACCTGTATGAGCTGGCTTAAATGATCCATCTACACAATGTAACGTTTACCAATTTCACCGAGTAAACACCCACAGTTGTATATATGTTCCAAATCAGTTTCCTACATAATATAATCGAATGGACTATGATAGAGACATCTATAGCCCTTCACGTGACGTTGTGTACATAGATTTTCGCCGCTGGTAATGATACGTTTATATTTAGATTGGAATATTAAGCCATGTTCTTTTTAATGGATATTTATTCTTTAAAATATATACTAGAATTCATCTGAAAATTATTATTTCACTAAAAATTGTTATTGTTCAGATCCACTGTTGGATATAATAGGTGACCTTGTTTCTTTTGGCACTGGCAATCTACTTAATAATAATAATAATAATAATAATATAATAATAATAATGTGTTTATTCCAGCGTAACCAGGTTGTTAGTGCAAGACCTGGTCCGCCATATAGATTGCAAATTACATATATGTTATATTGAGGCACATGGAGAGAAAATATAAAAAGGAGAAAAAGGAAGAAAAGATGAATAATTAAAATAATAAAGAAAAAAGAAGAAAAGGAAAAGTAACAGCTATTAAATACTTAAAATAAAATATACCATAGAAATTCGACAATGAATACACATACACATATATACCAATTTCAAAGTTCATAAATCAATAATCAATATCAATAAAAAATTCTAAAATAATAATAAGAGTATGGATTAAGAGAATGAAATTTTTTTTAGTTAATAACACAAAAATGTGAAGAACATAAATATTTCTGAAATGAAATTTACTTATGTATGACTCAATTAATAAATAAATTTTTCAGCATGTGTTACACACACAGTGTAAACAGTAAATTTTCTGTGACATATCTGCTTTATTAGGGCTACGCTACCGTACATCACACATGCGGTAAAATAAGGTTCTAATCCAATTAGTAGAATAGGGATGAGACTTAATTATTTTTATACACATATAATTGAATACAATTCGCCCCATGTAATTGAATATAATTCGCCTAGATGTGCTGGAATAAAAACATTTTAAATTGTATTATTTAGTGATTTATTAGTTTTTCTCTTTTACAAATACAGCTTTTTGTAAATTAATTTATTGTGCTACTATAAATTGGTGCTGAGGTTTTTTAATTGCTCTAATCCCCATTACATATTGCTGTACTATTTTGCTAATCCTTGTGTAGAAGCCTTACAGTTGCTAGCTAAATATTTTCCTATGGTACGTTTCAAGCATAATCCAATGTACTTAACAGTGGTTCCTAACCTTTCTGGCATCATGGTATACTATAAAAATGATTAATTATATTAAATAACATATTCTTATTGTGAAGTTGCAATTTCAGTTCAATGTTATGTGAATTTTTAAAACCAAATTTATTAATCAACTAGCTGTGCCCGCGCGGCTTCGCACGCGTAGATTTTTAGTACACTATTTGGATCGTCATACAACTTTCGCGAACCTTCTAGAAAATTCTCTTTCCAGAACTTTCGAGAAATTTATCGAATGTACAGGAACCTTCTAGACACACCGACACATTCCGCCACTCAGTTTAGAACCTCATAGAACTTTCGGGAATTTTCTAGAACCTTCTCCTTCCAGAATTTTCTAGAACACGTTTTTCCAGAACCTTTTAGACATACCGACACACTCGGCGCGCCTATTTTGAAATAATCTGAATTATTTGCGGCCTTCCCATAACAAAACAACAAAACAATGTGCTAGAAAGCACATTTTCGTCACCCACTCCCACCCACGCACAGCCACCCCCACCAAACTCGCATATTTTAGATGTGACACCAGAGACTATCCACCAACATAACCACCAGTAGGTGGTTGTGGCTGGTTGTGGAGAAAACTTGGCGGATAGGAAAACACGGGTTTCTTTTTATATATATATATATATTGATTAGAAAAGACATACAGAAAAATCAATTCAACGAAAAAATATTCGGCTGCTACTGGGATTCGAACCACGGATCTCCTCATATCCTATCGATTTGATTTTTCTGTATGCCTTTTCTAATTGGTTTTACATACATTTGGTTTTAAAATTTCCTAGAACATTGTTCTAAACTTGCAACTTCACAGTAAAAATGTGTTCTTAAATATACAAAAATTAAATGTGTTGAATCAAATGCTTACAAAGATTAAAAATGAATTAAAGCTGGCGTTCTCTAGCGGCAGATACACAAAGTAATTTGTGACTATCGCATTACCGAAAAGTGGATTGCTAATAATGGATAATACGTATTAATCAATTAATAATACGCATCGATTTCAGAGTCAATACTTGATTTGATTCAAAGGAAGTATTCTTACCGAAGAGTGTATGGCATACAAGCAAAAATGCTGTGCATTATTTAAAATTCTGGGAAACAAGTATATTAAGTAATCCATACGGACATAATGCACGGACTATGCTAGATTAGTTAATAAGTAGATTAGAAAATGTTCATTTGTCAGTAAATAGCTTATAACATTAAATAACTTAACAACACAATACCATGGGATTGTAGCGGTGGGAAAGAATCAAGCACTTGAAATTAAAAGGTTTTATTTATCACTTAAGTCACTGGATAAAAATGTTATTGCGGCACAATTCTTTAATTCACGCAATTTCACAGTAATCATCACTAATCACTCGTATGTATGATTCTTTATACTCCTTTATTTCCAGAATATTCGCACGTCTGTTGACCACTTTGTTCATTTTTGTATTCTCGGTAGGTACTCTCTTAAATTATTCGTAATTCGCTCTAAATTGCCGATTGTCTCTGGTTTCGCTTTCTTTGTTTCGTTTCGCTTATCAAAACCAACTTTTGCTCCGCAGGCGCTTTCCGTATATAACCGCTCGAATTTCGGAAACTCCTGGCATATTTTGGCACATGTGCTTTTCTTCCAGAATATTCTAGTCTGCCCGAAAACCTTCGATTGTGTGCAACTCTCCTCGATTTTAAGAATTTCCGATACTACCATTAAAAATCATTGAAAAAAAATCGCAATTTTGATTTGGTTTAATTCACTTCAAAAATATTATTTTAATTGAGCAGAATGGAGCCTATTCGAGGAAGGAGTGGAGAAGAAAAAAATTGCAGAATAAAATCAGCAAATCATTGTTCTTTATTTAATGAAAATAGCTATTGTAGAAGTTTTACTTTAAACAGAATTTAAGCATTAAATTGCATACAATACTTATGCAGTAAATTCATCCATATAGGTGTCATATTTGACTCTTGTTGTAGCATAACAAATCTGGTTTGTAGGTTTTGCTTAATAATGGATAATAAGGAAGAATATATTAGGGGAGTTTATCAGTGCAGGATTTACGTATAAGCTACTTAAGCCCCCACTTTCTTGGGGGCTCCCCAAAAAAATTGTTCGAGTGAGCAATTGTCATATACATATATAATTAAATATACTGCAGCATTATTCGTCCCAATGCTGCACGTCCGGGACGTCCAATGCTCCTCATCCACTTTTTTAGCGCGTCTTTTCGAAGAACAAAGTGCTACTGTGCCTAATTTTGAGACTGTTTCTTAGTATGCCGGTTGCTAATTTCTCTGGAGAAAAATCTTTTTGTCAGATGAAGAGGATAAAAAATGAATTTAGAACAACAATGACTCAGTATACATTATGTTCCCTCTGTCTCATGTGCATAGAAGAAAATAAAATAAATTAGTTTAATATAATTCCTTAATCCTTATAATATGTTCCAAGAGATTAGATAATAAGCCTTTGTAAATTCTGCCTTAAATAGCTTTTGTTTCTTTTACCAGTGTTTGCATTTTTAAGTTTGTTATGAATAAAAATGATTTTATGTTAAAGATTTATTATTTCACTATCTATATACTTCTTAATTTTATTTCGGTTTAGCCCTCTAGGTATCCGAAAGTCATATTTGGCCCTGACTTATAAAGGGCTCCATATATATCTCAATTAGCTAAAGGCCTTATCAAGTCTAAATCTGGCCCTGGAGGTTATGCCGCTCCAGGTTTCCTGAAGAAGGTAAAATCAATGAGACTACAATGGGTAGGACACGTAGTCAGAGCGGACGAGTCTTGTAGCACGCACAAAGCCCCCACATACTCGTACAAGCCAACTGGATCAAGACCGTGACATAGGTGGACGGATAATCGTGTCGTGTCGTCAATTTTGATGAATATTTCATTAAATAAATATTATTTTAAAGGTTGGTATAAATCAATAAATCATTTGAATAATTGTTAATGAAAAAACTCTAAGCAGAAACAAAGTTATTTATATGGGATAGTTATTTAAAGTTAATTTAAAGTTAGTTATATAAAGTTATTTATAGTGTATGCAAGTCTTTATAGGATTGCCCAAGTCTTATGACCTGTATGAGTTGACTTACTACTTGTAGTTAGTTAAGTAACATTATGCAATATTTAATTTTTTGGATAGTTAGATAGTCCATGCATGCATATTCTAATCAATCCGCTATCTAGGAAATACTTTTGAACAGCACCAGTATCGTATTTGGCATATTGAGTTACTTGACTTGAAAGTCGAAGATACTTTTTCCTTCCCTTTAATATTTCTATATTTGTCAATATCATCATCACTATCACCATTATAAATCCTCATAAGTATCATCGTCATCGTCATCGTAATAATCGTTAGCATCATTTTCGTCATCATCGTAGTCATCGTCATCATCATCAGCAGCAGTAGGGATAATAGCAACGGTACCTGCATCGGTATCATTATCGTCATAATCATCACCTTTATTATCGTTACCATCATTTTAGACAAATGTTAAAATATCAAGACATCTGTCTTGAAATTTTGACATTCTTGAAGCATGGATTATACATAAATATATATTTAGAAAAAAAAGAAATAAAAATTTTCAAAATTTTCTTGTGTAACTTTGTGAAAGGCCATTTTATTAAATTATAAGTCTTTTTGAGCCATCAACTTTAGTAATATTACTAATACTAAACTTAAGACTAAAGGTCGACGTGGGGAGTGGGGTGGAGATTAGAGTGGGCGTGTGAGCGTGGTCATTAAACGCAGAAGAGGAAAGATAATAGAAGGTGGTTGAATATTAATTACATTTTTATTACAATTAATCACTTAGTTTTCGAGGATATTTAGTTTCTTTTCTTTCTTACTAATGTTTATTAAATCTACGCTATTACTGCCGAAATAATGAAAAAATTAACCATAAAAACATAGTTTTCAATATAAACCTTTATATTCGAGGTCTCAGTTTCCATTTAATTGTCATTAAATCATTTTACAGAACAACATCCAGCTTTTTTGTGAAGCAATTTTAAATAAAGAGATAAATTCTCAAGTGTGCATGATTAACATATGTTTAGAATATTAGTTATGAGAAAGTACGTAGGTACTTGTCTGAATATCTGAGATAAATTTGCGTTTTTTGGATAAGTGTATGATATTGTAACCCCTACTGTATGTTAGAATACATTGTCATCTACATGAAGTCGATGTGCAAAATTTCAGTTCGGCGGCGAAGTTAAAACAAAGGATTTAAAAAGTAGAAGAAAAAGAGTCAAAACCCTTGAATTTAACAGGAGGTATTAAAAATTTCTTTCACATTTCCTAATCGCACACCAGTTGGGAACCATTGGTGTGCGATCATAATACATAAATAATATCACTTGTATTGTAAATTATTACATGTGGAGGCACTTAAAGCAAAACAATATCATATTCTGCGCAAGCTCTCAGAGTACCTGTAAAGGTTAGCTTTCAACGCGTATTATTTAATGATGTCAATTATTATTAATGTTAAATACGAAACCACGACACGTTCACGAAATTCTACCATCCGCCAGTTTGGCGGGGTATTTTTGGTATATCCTGAGGTAAGCATTATGAGCGTGAACGGAGTTTGGAAAAGTATCCAGCCATTGACTCTTTTCGTTAATTTTTTATGAAATTTAAAAGAAATCAAATTTTAATAAATATTATTGTAAAGTTCTGCAAGTTAAGCGTTACTTTAAATATGACAGCTGTTTCGGCTCACTAGGACATTATCAAACAAACTTCTCTTCCACTCTGGTTATTTTATTTATTTTATGTTTATCAGAGCACTAATAATTTAAGTGCTCTGACATTAAAAAAATGTGACAAATATGTGTATTATATGTGGGGTATAAAAGCAAAGGCAGCAATATCATTAAAATAAATTGAATGCAGTCATCGAGAATTTTTTATTATGAATGCACTGAATTGGAGATTTTATAGGAAATGTGGCTCATAAATTTATAGGAAACATAATTTTGGAAGGGATAGATACATAAAATCTAGAATTCAGTACATTTTAAAAAAGTAATCCTCGGTAACTGCATTTAAAAGATATTTTTATTTTTTGGATATTGCTGCCTTTGCTTTTATACCCCACATGTGTGGGGTAATAAGTAGTAATAATTATTTCGAATTTTCTAGTAAACTTTTGTAAATAAATGGTTCTTAAGATAACAATTGGATAAAATGTAAATTTTAGAAATAAAAAAAGCGTTAAAAGAAAATTTAATAAATAACCAGGCATTTTTTACAAATAATTGAGTAGCTTGTTGGTCTTGTGGTTAGGACACTGGCCTCGTGATCCAAAGGTTGCGGGTTCGATCCTCACTCCAGACTAGCAAGTTAGTCCTATTTTCATAGTACAAGCGCTTAGCTTAGTTTGAAAATAGTAAGAATATTGATGTGACACGTATTCCGTGTTCACATCTCTATTTTAAAAAAAAAAAAAAAAAATTAACTAAATACGAAATATACTCTATTAATTATATTAATAATTTCACCACAAAAACATTTCGCTCTTATTGAAGAAATATAATTTCAGGAGAGATAAAAAGTAGTTCTATGATTTGTTTTTAGTACAAAGCGTTGATAACAGATCAAATTAAGTTATACAGTTTAATCTTGTAGCTTTCATTATAATTCAAAATAATCGAACATGGAAGTCTGATTTTTTAAATGCCAGCTTGGCTCTGTAACCCGAAGTGTCAGAGTTGCTTTTATCATTTATAAAAACGTGTTGAAGGAGGGATTGTCTTTGACAATTTGATTAATCAGGTCGATTAATCAAACTATTCTGACAACATTTTTAGATATCTAATACCACTATTCATATTGAGTAATAACTAACAAATAAATGAAGCAAATTGGTCGATCGATTATCCGCGTAGTGTGTTGTATCTAAAGAAATGTAGCGGCGTTCCGCGACCAAAGAGAGCAACAATGACCCCGAAACATGTTGATATTTCAACAAATTAGTGGTTGATACAAAGGTATTTGTTGATTATATAAAAATAGCATATTCGCTACGTGCTTTCCGTTTAAGGCTCTAACTAAGTGAAGTCGCGAGCCCATCTGGGTCTAGGGCTCGCCTCAGGTGTCAAACTAAGCCCCCACTTTACTAGCCACGGCTCAAATGACATTAGCAAAAGCCTGGCTGGCTCTGACGCTACTCCTACCCCGCGCAGGGGCTGCTGACCTACATTCTCTCAGAAGGCTGCGGTCATGAATTAATATAGAACCTTTATTTTTACTCATTTCTATCGATTTAATCCCCTAGGTTCCGAGAATCGTTATATAAGTTTGCTTAAATCATCGCATCATCAGTCCATAAAACAAAATCATCATAATCAACAACAATAATATTGAAATAGTAGACGAATATATATAAATATATATATATATCTAGGACACAAGATAAAAATGGACAAAGAAAACTAAACGGCAGAATTGCCAAGACGAATAGGAATGAGCTGAGCTGCTTTTGGAAAACTAAAACATATTTTTAACAATAAAGAGATCCCAATCAGCTTAAAAAGATAAGCATTTGAATCGTGCATACTGCCAGTGATGACGTGTGGAGTGGAGACGATGGCCTTTACAAAGAAATGTGAAAATCTCAAATGCACACAACGATCTATGGACCCGTGCTTGGCGTAAGCCTAAGAGATAGAATTAGAAATGATGAAATTAGGCGCAGATCTAGAGTAGTGGATATCATGGATCGTGTAGTGAAGCTAAAATGGCACTGACAGGGCATGTCACGAGATGAAATGGAGACCTTGGGAAAATAAAAGAGGCGTCGGAAGACCTCAAAAGATATGGGCCGACGGTATAGCCGGGGAAAGAAATGGCTACAACTAACAAATAACAAGGAAGGATGGAAGGGTATGGAAGAGGCTTATTTATATCCAGCAGTGAAGAGGTGAAAGCTGAGGAAGAAGAAGGAGAAGAAATCATCCCATTCCAAAGATGTGAGTGTGTTTGAATAGCCACATTGAGAAAGCAACAAGAAAGTACAGTCCGTCTAGATGGCGTGCATTTACAGCTGCTAGTGCATGCAATAGCGTGTTTAAAATTTGAATGAATCATTTGACAGTTAGAATTGGAACAAAATATTTTTGACATATGAAAACTGAGGAAGCGTGATTCATTATTTTAGTTTTTTGTTGATTTATAATTAATATTGTCAGGAGATGGTAGAATCAGAACAAATTATACGTAATCGATTATTTTACAACATTCTACATTTTTACACTAAAATTGGAAGTTACCAGGAGGACGGATATTGAAAGTATCTAGACAAACACGGATCCGGTATAATTTTTTATTTTTATTTATTTGTTCTTTTTACATAAATTAATGCAATTTAAAATAAAATAAACAATTTATTCTACTATCTCTGTAAGAGTCAGAGACTGATGTATAGAGAAGGAGTATTGCCGGTGTAAAGTTATAAATATTCATTAATCTAAATAGCACAAAATAGAATTGAATGTATAACAATGATTATATATAATAAATGAATATTATATAAGTAAGAAGTAGTAGTAAGTAGCCTTTAATTATGTTTTCATTTCATGCCAATATTGGGGTAGGATGCGCGAATCAGTATATATTTAACATTTAACCAACGCGTCATTACCAGGGAAAAACAGTGTGGCCATCGCGTAAAATTCATTCCCCTTTATACAAGTCAAATAAAATGATAAAAACCTTCCAATCCAATTGAAAAATTCCGATTGGAATTTTCGCAGGGTTTTTATTATTTTATTTAACTTTTATTAAAACGAATCAATTTTTCATTTTTGATATATGTTACTATAATAATAGTGCAGCGTGTGGTAAAACATATGTCAGAAATAGTGAAAAAATGCTAACTTTGATATTGTATATCTCCATAGCTATCAAGGTTGCTTGAAAATTTTTTATACACAATTAAAGCAGGAATCTACTAGTGAAATATTGTGGACTAGCTCAATATACAATTTATGGAAATTTTATATATAATATAAAATCATATTAGTTATTCAGTGCCTGTAGATCCCAAGAATTTACATTTTGTGTTTCCAACGGGTCCGATTTCCCGGGTCTCATAAATAAAAATGTCTCCTTTCGTATGGTAATTTCGAGTCAAATTAGCATCATATCTGAACGACACTATTTATTTTTATTGAATTACCATAGATCAATGGGGCCGTCGCTGAATAATGTAAAAAGTTATGTTAATTTAAAAATAAATTATAATAATACGAATAGGTATATGGTCTTCTTCATCTTATGGTGCCATCACCTATCGGAGGTCGGCGATCATTCTGGAGATTGCGACTTTATTTACCGTCGCATGGAACAAATCAGTCGAGTTATACTTGTACCGGTCTGGATGCGTTAGTGAAAGAAATTGTTACATTGAGAATATGCATTTTTCTTTTGCTTTTTATACCTCATTTTTATTATATTTCTTATCATTATTTGCGCCTTTGGTAGCGTTAGTGACGGACATTGTTGCATGTTAATTATTTAATAATTCTCATTATTTTTAAAAATTCTCATTATTTTTGAACCATCCGGTAGCGTTAGCGGTGGACATTGCTGCATAGAGAATTATGCTTTTTAAAATATTTTTATACCTCGTCATTATTCATGTCGTTGGTTGGTGACGGACATTGTTATGTAGAGAATTATGCAATTTCTCCATTTATATATCACATTATTATTATTTTACATCATCATTTGCGCCTAGCGTTAGAGACGGGCATTGTTACACCGAGAGACTTGTGTATTTTATTATTTACCTTCTAAGATGTTCGAAATTAAAAAATGTAGTAGGAACATTTTAGAGCTTCCGCAGAGTATTTACGATGTTTTATTCGAGAGTTTATCATCTGTTTATTGTCTACGATTTATGGCTCCCATTTGTTTATAAACAGCGATAATTTATTACCCAGAACTCAGGTGTTTTATAACGGACGTCAGCTGGGCCACTTCCGGTCCCCGTCTCCGTTACCAAGGAGACCGCAGCCTGACCTTTAACGTCTTCGCAAAACTGTACACTCGAGGGACGTACAGATACATGTATTGTATTCACACTGAGCCGAAGAAAATGCTGACACATTTTTAATATCAACGTGTTTTATTTTTTACCTGTGAAAAGTAAAAGGGGTGTTTCATTTTATTATATTTATTTGTCTTTGGGATATGATAGCAAATCTTAAAATTAACATACACAGGTGGATTCCTGCCTTGATTATGAGTCGAAAATGCAAGCAACCATGACCTAATATCAATAGTTATAGAGTTACGCAATATCAAAGTTTGCATTTGATTTTCAATATTTATAAGTTATTTTTTACAAAAAATTTAAGTATCTGCAGTATTTGCAGTAACTTATATCGATTATGAAAAATCATTAGTTTATAGCAATGAGTTTTAAAATTAAGTTGGAAGTTGTTTTTAAAAATTTATATTCCATAAAATCTGGGTTTCAAAAATAGATTTCTCGAGTAGTGATAATTTTTTTGTATTTATCTCAGGCACACCTTAGTAGAATATTGCTGCCTTTGATTGTATACCCTTCGTACGCCCTAAGTACGCTACTTCTATCAAAATAAATTCGCACTTATCAGGTTAATTTTTAATATTGTGTTCTTCTAAAGAACTCACATAAATGATCATTTCATCTAAGTAAAAAAATAAATCAATTCCTTGTAATCCTGAGAGAACAGAATTACCAATGGGAATTCTTAATTCAGAAACTTTTTGAATTAAGAATTCCCATTGGTAACCTAATAAATTCATGATGTCCTGAAGGAATAGCGAAAGCTGTTTTATGTCTACTTTTCTCAGTCATATTTATTTGATGATAACCTGTTAAGTCTAATATAGTAAAATATTTAAATGTTCAAAATGTACAGATACAATCATACACGCCACCTCATATCACTCCACTGCACATAAAATGGCTGCATTCAATTCAATGGTTCATAGATTGTTATCAATTCCACTGAAGCCAGAAAATTATATGAAAGAAAAACAAACAATTATTAACATTGCTAAAAATAACGGCTATAGAGAAAAAACCATAGATAATATTATAAAAAGGAAAGAAACACAAAAAGCAATATACACATACTTATATAACAAAACACCAAATGTCAACGATAAAAATAAACCTTGGAGAAAAATAATATATGTTGGAAAACTTACAACGGATCTATTAAATTCATGCAAAGACAAAAAGTTTAAACCCGCGTTCTATACGAAAAATAGTATCAAAAGTTTTTTATTAAACTATAAGTCAAAAATCTCCGATGAAAATAAAAGCGGGATTTATCAATTAAGTTGTGGAGATTGCGACGCGGTTTATATCGGACAAAGTGGGAGAAAAATAAAGGAAAGACTGGAAGAACATAAAAGAGCCGTAAAAAACTTTAGTTTAAATTCAGAAATGGCAGAGCATGCCAGAATGGAGGGACATAAGTTTGATTCGAAATTATTATATGGGTGCAATAAAGGAAGAATGATGGACATCTTAGAGATTTTAGAAATAAATAATAAAAATATAATTAACATCCAGATACCGCCCATAACCTCCCCACTCCTATCCATTCTAACCCCGCCCCCAACCCCCACCACCATTACACCCACCCAATCCCTATAAATTCTGTCTCGAATTATTTTTAATTTAGTTGTAAACGTGTTGTTATTGACAATGGGAGAAATACCGAAAACGTTCTAACAATTCCAAATAAATATAGTGGAATAAAACAGTGTTGTTTACCCTCATTTTTTAAAATAAAATATTTACTATGTCAACTGGTCAATTATGTCAACAACTGATCAATTATATTCGTTGTATGAGGTAGAGAATACGCATCACCTGAGGTTATCTCATTTAATTTTCTAGAGTCGATAACGATTCTCCACTTCTGTTTGCCTGGTGCATCTAATTTTTTTTGGAACAACCCATATGGGTGATGAGTACAAGCAATAAATAGATTATTAATTTGAGAAAACTAACAAACTTTGTTTAAAGCACTGATTGTCTTTAAACGTCTACCGGTTTTGATACTGAACTGTATCTTTGTGAGGAAGGACGCACAATAATTTCCATAAATTAAATTTTAAGAGTCAAGTTAAAGGTAGGGTTAGGGACTTATTTATGATGGGGGAGAAGGGTGGGGCTTGACAGTTAGAAATTGAAATGGGGAATATATTAAATAATGGATAGAATATTTCGAGTATGTCCAAATTTTACAGAACAGAATTTGATTTTTGTCATAGAGACATCATTAATATACATTGATTCAATAATGGATAATTTGTTGAATTTAATCGGTTGGTAATTATATAAAATTTTGATTTGAGGGACTTTTTGACTTCTAAAATTTCTAAATTATCTATCTTAAGGTCTCCATTACTTTTATGTAAAATTTCGACGCCGTTATCTTTTTTGGGCTGTCTCCAATAGATGATTCGCAAACCATAATAATCATGACCAACGATTAAGTTAACGCTATAAGCATCAAACATAGATAAGCGATTTACTAACAGCGAATGAGGAATAGTGTTCCAGCTTTAGTTTGTGTCACGTGACTTTGTGTAATAAATAAAAGTTTAATCAGTTAAATCAATGTTTCATTTGGATTCCGCCACCGTGAATCCGTAACAATATATGTTTTGTCGATTTAAAAACCTTTATTTACGAATGCATAATTTTCCATCGTTGCTTTTTTTCAATATGTATTGTGTTTTCTTTTACACCATTTACAACGTTTACAACATATATGCATATATTTATATGCCAAACTGCACAGCAGTTTTACGGTATTTACGAATATTGTTAAAAAAATTAGGGTTATTATAAGTAATTTAAAAAAATCGCCAAATACGTGAGTGAGAAAAATTAGGGTTATTATAAGTAATTTAAAAAAATCGCCAAATACGTGAGTGAGAAATAGTAGAGGTCTGGGGACTGTACCTTGGGAGACTCCAAATTCACCTATTGGTGGATTACTTAGAGATTTGCTTTGTAAAATGGTGGATTTTTTGCGTTTGCGTCTTGCATGCGTAGTCCCCCCGTAAACCCGAATTGATTCTCATTTAATGTAGAATTGACTTTTGTGATTGAATTAATTCTCTTTTTGATAGCTTATTCAAAATTTTTCGATATATAAGATATATAGTATATTACCTAATTCTCATTGTTTGTTAAATTAGATTACACTACCAATATGCTTGTAAGGGATTATCCCCCACCACACAAAATAATCTTAATTTTTGGTGAGGTATAACATATAATAATAATTTGATTGTTAATATTTGCTAGTTATCATTGTTATAAAAGAAATCATGTGTAGTATCTTTTAAATAAATAAAATAAAAAGGTCAAATATAATGATATTTAATAACATCCTGTAGACATGTATTATGACAGGCTTGTACGAGTATTACATACGAAGTCTGTTGTAAAAACGCGATTTTCTTCTCGCGTTTTAAATTTAAACACCCCTAACAGTCACTGAGCAGATTGTATCTTTGAACCCTCATAATAGGATTTGGTGAGAAATTGACTTATTTTGAAGCCCAAACTTGGCGGTGCACAAAGGTTTAATGTAAAAATAAATAGATTATTTATGTTTTGACGGAAAAATGATTTAGGTTGTTCGTCACGCGGCAAATGAGAAATATATTAGATTTTGAGAATATTTTATAATTTTAAATTTTTTATAATTAGAGACACTATAAGAATAATGGGTACATGATACATAAAGAATAATACATTATTAATTAAGACTTTGCACATTATCCCAATCACAAGTATCTTGCTCTAGCATAAACATGCATATGTATATTTTAGAATATTAATTTGATGTGAATAAATGTTACAACAATTGTTTAGTTACATATAAAGAATATGTAACTAAATAATTGGTCAATGTGTTTCATGGGTTTAGGTAATCGTCAAGAAAATGGATGTTGTGTAGGAGTGACATTTTGAATGCTGATAGGGTGTCTGCAAGAATATCAACATCAACATTATGGTCAGCACTATATGTATTGTATGTAAGACACATTCTTGTGATTGGAGAAAAATAACCAACATTATTAGAGGATTTTTATACGGGGTTTAACATGCAAATTCATGTATTTCGCATGAAATATTTATGACGGTGTTAAAAAATATATCTATTTCATTTAATACAATCCAATTCAATTTGTTTAATTTTTTTTTTTTAAATATCAGAGTAGTTTGTTGAGCCCTATTCTAGAAGACTGTCTTGTCCTAATTGGGTGGTAGAACATATTAACTCAATATTTTTGCGGATGTTTTTTTTTCAAATTTTTCAAGAAAACGACGAGGGATCGTCATCAATCATGGTATACTATACAGGGTGTCTCGTAGCTAATAGAAAAAACTATACAGGTGGATTGGAAAATGTTTAAGCAACCATGACCAATCAATAGTTATGGAGATAATATGTTTTTTATATCAAAGTTTGCATATTTTTTCAATATTTTTGATTTTTTTTTTGCAAAAACTATCGTAACAGTAACTTATATCGATGATGAAAAATTCATTCGATTCAATACAACTCAAATAAAATGATAAAAACCTTTTTTTTTAAATTGTAGAGTTCTTGCGACTAACTAGAGTCACCTTCTAGGTGTCTCTCAGAGACGAAGCTGTGAAGGTGTGTGAATACGGGAAAGTAGGTATGCAAGTCCATGGGTATTTAGTGTTTGGGCTTAAGTGATTACTTTACACAATGATACATATGTTTAATGTAAACATCTATAATATATCTAGATTACTGACGTTCTCTTTGGGGACAAAAATCCAGTAATTGTGTTCTTGAAAAATTTGAACTTACTCAAAAATATTGCGAAATGGTCAAAAAAAGGAGTTAAAAATTTAAATAATCTTCAGGCGTATTCTAGTCTTTTTGTTAATAATTCGGATGCATATCATATGCACATACCTAAATAAGTGTGTTGCTTAATACTCTAGTCAAAAACAAACATTTCATTATCGGCGGCCATATCTATACACATATACAGGTTCATGGGGATGATAAATTTTAACCAAAGATAGCGTTAGCGTAAGTTAAAGTGAAACATGATACATAAATAACATATTGTCAGGTGTCGTGGTTAGGGAGGAATGAATGAAAACACTGGAAATTAATTAGCGATTTATTAATTAATTATTCAATGTACAAAGTCACTTAACACGAATTAAATTAAACGCTATTCTTTAAATTGCACTATTTCGCAGTATATCCCTTGTAAATGAATACTATATTATCGCCGGGTAACACTATTTAATATTCACTTGAAAATTCCATCCAATTCTCGCTCGTATTTATCGCTTTGATTTCTTTCGCCAATTAGGTACTTCGCTCAATTATTCACTTTATTTATCGCTTTGCAATTCACGACTGGCCACACTGAGCGTCGTCTCGCGGTTCGCGCGTACTTCGCACTGAATCAACCTGTCAAAAACGACAACGATCCACGCAATTTATAGCCAAATACTGGTATTTTCGAACATTCTAGTGTTTAAATGTTGTAGATTATTGTAGACGTTCTAGATATTTCCATACTGTTGTTCTAAGTGATATATTATCAGGGGTTCGGACAGCGCTTAAATTCTTTTTAGCATCTCATAGCATAGTTACAATGAATACAACATCCAAATTTTTTATATTATATACGGTGTCCCGTATCTCGATGTCAAGTCGAAATCGAGTGAAAATAGTTATCAGAAAAATATTAAAAAAAAACAGTCAGTTAAAACTGGGCAAAGCATTGATTTTGAATACTTGGTTTGGCCAAAAAGTGTCATTTTCTTCCAAGCTGGAGCAGTTGGCTTTGAATTTTGGATATAAGTTTACAAAAGCATTATTCAGGATTACATAACAAGAAAAAAATTAAGAAAAATAAAGATTTGCAGCAACAGAAGTGAAAAGACGTCACAGGGTGTAGATTTTTTTTTAAATGCTTTTAATTTTTAAAACACCTTGACTTGGCCTATCACCCGATTTCGGCTTGACGTCGAGATACGGGAAACTCTGTATATTATATTGTGATGGCCAATCACGGGTCGGTCGGTGAACGTCACATTGCAGAAATAGCTTCGTCTCTGTAAGATATCTATAATATATCTTGATAAACGCAAGTTTTTATAAATACAACGTTTATTTTATATTCAATTACGACGAGTCACCGCGGTATTTGCGAGACATTTAATAATACGCAGTGTGTTTTGATGCTCGCGCGAAAGCCGCCTTAGAAATTGATCGAGAATCGAGCTCCCTGAAGAGCGTGCCGCACTTAATTACAAGGGTGACTTTATTAGATTTCGGTTTGAAATCAAAGCGGTGTTTTGTTACGGAATTGTGCGTTTCGGGAGGGAGCCGGCGGTAATATTAATTCACGAAATCGAAACCGATCCGACACTCGATACGCCCGGCATGCGGTTGATATCGGATACCTCCTTTCGTGAGCCGGAGGCGTTGATTCACCTCCCGCGCAAACAATGCCGAGCGATTTCGCGAGGAAGACCGCGGAGTATTTACGAAATTACACGAAAATTCGCTTCCGCCATTTTCATATAGGCGGCTTTAGCGGTAAGTAGTAAGGGAGGGGCAGGCATAGTGCGATAGCGGGGCATAGCGCGAAATCCCTATGACAGCTCGAATGAAAGCCGTGCAATGTTTCAAAGGGCTCTCTTTAATTGGTCGTCAGTCGGCACGTGACCTTCACGTGCGATCCATGCCATTTCGACAGCCGTTTAGGCTATATAAAAAAAGACTAAGAAACAGTGTTTTCATTTAAAAAAATACGTGAAATTAAACAGCAATTCTTTATCGAACTCAATTATATATTGTGGTGGTTAATTTTTCGTTTTGAAGCGGTACCTTCTGGACTTCACAATTAAAAGTACAAGATTGTCTGTGAAAAAGATAAGATTTTGTCAGTTTATGTTTTGTTTTTAAAGTAACAATACGTTTGTCCCGCTATGCCCCCACATAGGGGGCGTAGCGGGGCAAACGCCATTTTACATTTATGTATTCACATATCATAGATTTTTTATCGTGAAAACTTAATCGTGAAAAACATATCCATGGTCGTTCGCAATGCATGATATTGAGTCAAAACTTGTTGTTTAATCATAATATTTTATCTTGTAGGGATGTTTGAGTCTTAAGTACCCCACTATGCCCCCCCTCCCCTAGTGATGTAACGAATGTTGAATTTTTTACATTTGTGAACGCGAATGCGAATGGTTAACTCTAGTATTCGCGAATGCGAATGTTGACTTTTCAAATAAAGCGCGCGTAAAATGTTTGAAATTTCGCGTCGGCCATGTTTAAACCGAACACAGCCCTTAGGGCCCGTTGTTTCAAGTTGGATTAAAGTGAGCGTTCGTTTAAAGCTTAGATTTCTGCATTCTCCACCAATCAGACGATCCGTTTTCGTAAATATCTATACTTTCAACGAACGCTTTCTTTAATCCAACTTGAAACAACCGGCCCTTAGCCGATTATATAGGTTCAATGAACGAAGTTAGTCACTTGAAGTTCATTCGAAAAGATTTGTTTTGATTTGAGGTCAGTTTAGTATTATTGTATTTAATTGACAAATTTAATTGGTATTCAGAAGTGACAAAGTGATATTAAAACATGAGTAGGTAAACCATATGTGAGCAAAGTTTGGACTAATTTCACAATTTATGACGCTGAAAATGTGAAATGCAAATTGTGTGATAAAAGGACCACCAGTGCTGTGCGAAATCACCTTATTTTGTTTTTTTAGTTTAGTTGTGATCTCGTTATTAGACTAACAAAAACTAAAGAAAAAGTAATTTTAATTTAGTTGCCCAACTCAAGACTGTTCCATAATCGTTTTCTTATTCGAATATAATTATCAGTTGTATTATCGTTTCTCATATCCATACATCCAAAAATAATATCCTTTTCGTTTGCCAAATACATTCGCCATACATTCGCATCGTTTCTTGCGAATACGAATGCGAATGCGTTTGCCAAAATTTATGCGAATATTCACGAATGCGAATACGAATATTCGTTATATTACAAGTAAGTAGTGGTGGAAATACATAGATGTCATTTATAGATCTTATAGGCATATAAGCCTGCAATTGGATTAGTGTGGGTACAGTGCGTAATGCGCGCATTGTTTCGTTGTGTTAAGTTTACGGATAAGAGAGAGGTATATATTTGTAAACTAAGCACAACGAAACAATGCGTGTATACGCACTGTACCCACACTAACTCAATTTCAAGCTTATATGAAAAGACCTATAATAAACTTGGACATCTGTCAGTATAACCTCATGAAAACATTTGTCGATTTGTGTCTGCAAGATAGAGTTATTCTCGATTGAGAATGTCAGTTTTTGGCCAAAGAATTTTTGCTTCACTCTCCAAATAAGATGGAGGGAAAGCGCCCACGCTTTTATTTTCCGAGGCAAAAATTTTTTGGCCAAGAATTTATTTTTTAGAACATTTAAATACGAAAGTGTGATTTTAAAAAAATCTTTATTTTCTTAACGAATTTTTAGTCTTAACGAATCTTGTAATCGATTTTGTGCTCATTGTCGGCCACGTTGGCCGTATTTTTTTCATACTTCCCAGCACGACCCTATTGGCTGCTTGTGAAGTAAATAATTTCATACAAAATCACATCGATAGGAAAATAGCACTATTTTTGGTGACCTCATTGATTCATTTCCAACTGTTTTTTTTTCTGAATGCGCTTGTAAAGTATATAATTTCAAACAAAATCATTTCGGTGGGAAACTAGATCATTAAATAGTGTTATATATAAACATTAAAAAAATTATATCAAACTTTCATAAATTATGATGGATTAATTGATTGATTAGTAAATCTGATAATTGATTAATGTGTTGTCGTTGTGTATTTTCATGTGTGGAAAATTTCAGCTCGATGGGACATTGAGCAGCGGGTGAAATGTAGATTTAATGAATCCGTCTAGATAAACAGACAAACAGGTGAAGCTAATTAATATAAGCGTGGTATTTACAAATACGTTTCCAGGAGTGGAATGTCGAAGCTTACTTGTCAGTCATTTTATTATTTGCTATCAGATACTTTTGCTAAACTCTGCGTGCTATACTGTCATTTTTGTGCTTTAAAATTATATTTTTAATCGTATATAAATTTCGCTTCAATATTATCCACACGCTTGCACTGATATAAAATAATGGACCCCCACAATGATTCCTTAAAGCGGAAATTTTCAAAAATGTGGACTCGCTATCGTGCGTACAATAATCTTTTAAGTATTCAGAAATAAAAAAAAAATGATTACGAAAAAATTAATAAAAAATAGGCATGATGACAGTATTATAGATTTAAAGATTAATTGATTTTAGAGAAGATAATATTTTGAAAGGATTCCAAAAAATGATCCAGTTTTAATATACACATTAACAAGATTAATAAAATTTTCAATAAAATAAATGTTTAAAATTGTGTAATCTGCCATTTTAACTGAAACACCGAATGACGTCACGCCTAAGTACCCATCACCGTGTCTTTGAACTGTTGTCAGAGACGTAATGCAATGTTTACTTAGGCTTGACGTCACTTAGACGCCATGACAGCTGCGAGGGTTTTTACGCGAAATTAGATGAAAATGCAATTATTTGCGTAAAAACTTATTTTATTACTAAAATAATGTTATGTGCAGTAATAGTAGACGTGTATCTACATTAGGTTACTTCTATTGTATATTGATCACTTCACCTCACTCTTTAAATATTGATCACTTTGAAAGAGAGAGAAAATATTATCACAATAACAAAATCATCAATAATATTGTCAATTTTCAATAGCCAGCAGACATCTTTGCCTGTTACACTACTCGTAGCCGTAGCCTAGTGGGCACAACGTTGGCTTCTCACATAAAGGGTACAGGGTAAATATATGTGGAATATTTTGAGTTTGTCCAAATCTATCAGAACGCAGTACTGGATTTTGTCATAATTTATCATGATATATTATAGATGTCTCACAGAGACAGTTTATAGGGTTTACTACTACCTATGAGACATCTATAATATATCTTTAAATATATGTGATTTAATCACGCCTGGGTGATTTGGTCTGTTGAAGCATAAAAAGACTTTAATAAAAATGTAAATTAAATAAACCATTAATTAATAAACTTTGTATAGACCGCATAAATTGTTTATTTTACATCGACCGGTTTCAATGCCACTGTATCTTCATCAAAAACGATGAAGATGCTCGTTGTGCGTCCATCCTGATCGGTATTTTTTAAAAACATTAAATGTGGTTTATACAAAGATTATTAGTTTTTTCAAATGTTATAAAAATCACAAATGAATTACAATCAACCACCTATACCAATATAAAGGGTTATTTGGAAAACATTAATAACCTCGCAGGACGTTAATCCTTCTATAATTATGAGTCGAAAATGTTCAAGCTATCAATAGTTATGGAGATATGCGACATCAAAGTATGCATTTTTTTCAATATTTCTGGCTTGTTTTTTGTAAAACGTTGGAGTATCATTACAGTAACTCATATCGATTACGAAAAATTTATTCGTTTCAATACATGTTAAATAAAATAATAAAAACCCTGAAAAAATTCCATTTGGAAAACATTCTAATTGGAATTTGAAGGTTTTTATTTTTTATTTGATTTGTATTAAAGGCAATGAATTTTTCATATTCGATATAAGTTACTGCAATGATAGTCCAACGTTTTACAAAAAATAAGTCAGAAATATTGAAAAAAAAATGCAAACTTTGATGTCATATATATGCTTAACTATTGATATTAGGTCATAATAGCTTGAACATTTTCGACTCATAATCAAGGCAGGAATATAGTCCTGCGAGGTTATTAATGTTTTACAAATAACCCTGTATATAGTTATTAATACCTTATGGTAATCACTTATGCCATGCTCATACGGGTAGTGCCTTGGGCCAATCCAATAAAGTCTTCCATACACGTTTTTCAAATAAATAGCTACGTCTCTATGAGACTTCTATAATTTACCTTAATTAAATAATAATCTCGCAGTGGACAAGTCCAGTAATTGTGTTCTCAGAACATACATAATATAAAAATATTGTTGAAAATATTTCCTCTAAAGAGAACAGAGTTTGGTGCCATAGAAAATATTTATTCAAATTTAAAGTTTTTTTTAGAGATGCGAACACAGAATACGTGTCACATCAATGTTCTAACTATTTTCAAATATTAAGTTAGGACTAACTTGCTGGTCTTTAGTGAGGTTCGAACCCGCGACCTTTGGGTAACGAGGCGAGAGTCCAACAACAAGACCAACAAGCTACTCTAGAAGCTATTAACAACTAGAACTTCATTTCTGTTAAAAGAATATCGAAAAGTATTTCATTTGATAAAAAAAAACTAACCCATAAAAACCAAATTTTTATTATACTCCCTTTCTCATTTACTAGTGGAAACTTGTTTGGATTTCGGTCGGGCGACGCTACGAAAGGAAGTAATAAAAAATTTCCAAAAATCCAATATTATACTAAAATCAGGTATAATGTCTACCAGATGCGTCGGAATCTCCATACAACTTACTGAGTTGTATGAAAAAAACATTAAAATGTCTAAAAATCAAAATTTTACTATAATTATTATTTTTTTTAACGAAAATTTGATAGATCTTCTTGATCGTCGCCACGAGTCTGCTTGCAAAGTTTCAGCTCGATTGGACCACGGGAAAAGGGTTAAAAATCGATCCAAAATTTTTTCGTCAAGCAAGCAGACGCCACGAGTTAAAAGAAAGGGCGTAATAAAGTGGGTTCTTTTGTACAAGTAGAAATACAACTTTTTTACACAAGAAGCACATAAAACCACATAGCACTTTGTGTTTTTTTATGTCGAGAACGGCTTTTTCTTGATTGTTCTGGCTGTGTCAGTGACAAATGGAGCTCTATAATGACTTCTTCAAATAAGACATACCTTTTGTTCTTTGTACAAATCAGGGTGTGGTGTATTTTCGCACAATGTCAAAAACCACCCCGTAATCCTCCTTCCGGTCAGCGAAGTCAAAAGTCTTTCCCTAATGTAGTTATGCTACCCTTGTAGCCTGATCGCTCTCTTCACTCGCCGGATTAGAACGTCGGCGAATTTTTGACTTTGAGATCCTTCAAGGGTGTCCTTGGTAAAACTTTTTAAAAATAATAAATTACCTTTGCTAAGATAGTTTTATTTATTTTAAAAAATTGAGATTTTATGTATTGTTGATAGAAAATATTATACTGTCTTGAGATTGGTAATAAGCGACCAAAAATCCATGAACACAACCTTCGACTTTACTTTAGAACTACATATCTCTACAACTATTTATTTTGAGAAGTAAGACAAATAGATTACATTAAATTTATTCACACGTACATCGGTATTGTATCTCCCTCAGCCCTAATCCCGACCAATTGACCATCTTCTCTCTTATTCTCATTTTAATTTATTTTGCATTTTGTCTTATTCTCGTTTATTTTGCCTCATTATGATTTGTTTTATATTAGTGGATCACGGTTTTATTTTCAAATATGCTATTTAAAAATGATTTATTAATTACAATCGACGTTTTTAACAAACTAATAAATAATTGATATAATTTTTTACGTATGAACATAGCCTTTTACCGTAAAAACATAAAAAATTAAAAATCACCTTCATAGAACAAACATTTTTATAATTAGATTTTTTTTGAATACTTGATAAGAATATCATTTAATTATTTGGCAGTTACTTCGTGGTGCAACATTTTAATTTGAAAAATGACTTTAATTTGAACTTTGTACTAGACGCTCAATATGAGTCATTAATTACTATAGTTTAGAGAGGTCCAGGCAGGTATTGATAATAAACATATATACCTGATTATGAGAGAGACTGTTCCTCTCGAAACTAAAGTAGTAATTAATATCTCATATTGTGTGTGCAGTACAAAGTTTAAATAAAATTTTAATCAGAAATCTAAATCGGAATTTTTTCGAAAGGTTTTTCATAATTTTATTTGACATTTGTTGAAACGAATATATATTAAATATTTTATATAAGTAACTATTATTATAGTCCAACGTTTTACAAAAAAATTAAATATTGAAAAAATGCAAACTTTGATGTCGCATACCTCCGTGACCACGGTTGCTTGAACATTTTCGACTCCTAATTAAGGCAGCAATCTATCTACATTTTAAGTATTATGGACTAGCTATGTTACACCCTGTATATTTAGTGCGTCTTATTTCTACGACCGTGAATATTGAAAGTTTTGCATGACAAAATATTTTCATTTTGAAGAAATACGTGAATACCGTATAATCCCGACGTGAGCGGTCGCAGCACGCAACCGTCGGGCTTCATACAACAGTAGGTTAATGCCTACACGGCCGCGGGTTGTGATACAATTTATCATCGTCACCCTGTACCACCCCCCGAAAGAAACCTCTCATTAGGTATTCGGCGTAAGTCGTATTGTTGACTGACATTTTACTTTCAGGGACAGCTCGGAAAGGAATGCGAGTAGAGGGAATGGAATTTAAAAGATTATTGTGAAAATATTAATGGAAAATTTTGAATAAATATAATTATAATCATCATCATGACTCTTACCTTAGGTTTGGCCCTCTCAAGAGTCTAGTAATATTATAATAACATTCTTCTTCTTCTTTCTTGGCGTTTAAATAAATGTAGAATAAATTTAAACAATTTTGAAACACACACTGAGCCAAGGTTGTTATTACGGTCGTTAGACATAATTAACTGTAATTTCGGATATTTTATACGCACCGTATGTATTACCGAGAAGCGAATTTCGACGTTTCGTTGGATACTTATCCAACGTCATCAGGAGGACGACCTTTACCCGCGGAGGTGGAGGACACTGGCGACCTCTATTGTAGAAGAAGAGAACACTCCACAACAAAGTACATACAATTTACGCCCTAGAAAGCAGCACCTAATCAGTTTGACCTCCACTCCGCGGGTAAAGGTCGTCCTCCTGATGACGTTGGATAAGTATCCAACGAAACGTCGAGATTCGCTTCTCGGTAATACATACGGTGCGTATAAAATATCCGAAATTACAGTTAAATAGAAACGGAGCCGTTTTTTACAACACTGGAAGCAATAATATAAACACGGGATGTGGCTATGGGAGGCAAACAAAAACCTAAAACAATTTAAACTTCTATTAATTTACCAAAAAGTCACTGTACACGAATTAAGTCGGAATACTGTTCTTAAATTTACATTTACTATATTTTTCAAGAATATTACACACAGTTATTATTACATTGTTTGTTAATTCGTACTATTTCACGCTGTTTTCATTGCTTCGATCACTTTCTAGAAAACTCCGTTTAATATAATAATATTCGCAGGTAGAAAAACTTCTCGCCTGCCAGTAGAAACTTCCTTTAAGAATGGAATTTATACGCTGGTCACACTCTACTACGCTCCTTTGCTAATATCGCATTGGTTAACATCGCGTATGACTGACTCCGCGTCGCGTGACGTCCTTGTATGTACGGGTAAATTTCTTCAAGATTTAACGATAACTGCCTACTCGTTTCAAGAGACTTGTGGAACGTTCCAGAGATTACGGGAGACCCTAGACGATTCCAGAGTGTTCCGTAGTGTTGTTGTTAGTATAACCAAGTGATCAAATTCGAAAGGTTTTGACAGTGCGCAACATTTCAAGGATTTTGAGGCTGAAAATTCATGAAAAGAAAAACATTTTTTGTAATTGAATTTATTCCCTTTAATTTAAAATTAAATATTATAAAATGTTGCCTGAGTTCGCGCTGATTGCGTGTCCATAGTCTTGTTATCTGTCTTTGTGATTCCGGTGTCATTCCAGAAAATTACGGACTTTATGGACCGATAGATAGACAACGAAATTATTATTATATTTAGATAATTGTATTAAAAAGAACAAACAAATTTGCGGAGGTGAAAAGTTTTTCACATTTAAAGTAAGTCCCGACTTAAAATGTCACTTGTGAAAACTGAATTTCCCTCTCAATTTAAAATGGCCGTCTGCCCTCCCGTAGTAGCAGTTAACTTAATATTTTTATGATGCCAGTGGTAATAGTATTAATGCCCTGTAAACGTAGAGCGGCCGTAAAAGTAAAAACGTCACGTTGTTTATGATATTTTTAAAATTTAAGTCACAATTTTGTTCAAGGGGTTATTAGGTGGTTTTCGAATATTTAACGGAAAAAAATGGGTGGTAAATTAGTGTTTTAATTTTAAATAAAAAACATAATAGAAATAAAATGAAAGCAAGGTCAAGATAAAAGCGAAATATTGATAAACTTGGTTGATGGTCCCTCAAGAGCGTAATACATGCTCGTCATAGACGTCACACGACGTTGACCTTGGAACCCGTGACCTTGAACACCGTAAAACTGTTAATCTAAAAATCATTCCTTAAATTTATTGGATTTGAGATACTCAGTCTTTATATTATTTACAATTTATTTGTCTTTAAGATACTTTTTATTATTAATTCATTTATTTTTTATCATTAATTGTGTACTATGCAAAAACTTACATTTGTTCATTTGTGATGTATATTTATGTAAACTAATTTTATTAAAAATTATTAATTAAAAAAAAAAAAATTATTGAACTATTTATTGATCTGCGATATTTTTTTACTGCGTAATATTTACAATTCATTCTATCGTTAAAACATTATCTATTTCTATTTATCACCTATTTATAACTTATTAACCTGGAACTTATTCCTAAAATTGTATTTAGTGATTTGCGTTCGTCTGAATATGATCCTCAATATATGTTATCATTGATTATTTTTCATTATTAATTATTAATTAACCGTAAAAAGTGTATAAAGTGTATTATATTGTATCATATTCATATGTTCATAAAATACTCATACTTATACTTTAATGTCACTCTAATGACCTGTTGACGGTCTGTATGTTACAATTTTTTTTTTGAAAAAATGACATGAATGCGACCTATTATGGCATATGCGGTAGAGACGCGGGCTGACACTGCCCACACCAAAGGACTCCTCAGAACATCTGAAGTAAAAGTGCAGAGATCTATTACTGGAAAAACTCTACGTGAGTAGATCTACAGCTAATGAAATCCCCTCTGAACGACACCTACTGGGAAGACCACTGAAAGATGGAGGGAATTGGACCTCGTCATCCCAAGAGGCATAGTTTTCTGTACCACAGATCGAATAAAAGAAAAAGAAAAGGAATATGAAATTATTCATCTTTTATTTAATATCACATTCAAGTTTGCAAGAAGATTGAAAGAAGAATAAATTATTCCGCTCTAAAAAATAAATTTATTCCACACAAAAATATACAACATGTAACACAGTTACTCCACTATATTTGTAGGTATGTTCATGCCTAAATTATAAATATTCAAACATCAAAGTCCTAAAATCAGTACGTATCTACGGAGATAAGCGACTATTTCTGACATTACTTCTTAAAACATCCTTTTTAGATTTTTTTCAAACGTTCATAGATTTCGATGCTTTTTTTTTTGGAAATCCTTTTTCTTTTTGAAAAATATGAAACAAGGATTATTGTATAATATTATATCTCGCGATGGAAATAACATTGCGAGCTGAATATAGTTGACCTAGAGATACCAGACGAAATATTCGATGCCAACGGGAACCGTACGAGAAGATTTACTATATATATGGTATATATTGAGTGTCACTAAGCTATTCCAAATTACTTGACAGGTGGAATTTTGCCTACACTATGAGTCGGAGATAAGCGATTCCATGGAGTGCATTTTTTCAATATTTCTGACTTATGTTCTATAAAACGTTGGAGTATTATAAAAGTAATTTATATCGAATATTAAAAAATCATTCGCTTCAATACACGTCAATAGAATTAAAAAAATTAAAAACATCTTGGAGGAAAATTCTGGTTCAAATTTACATATTATAGGAATATATTTATTTAAACTATTTCTAAGTGTTACATCTATTTCTAAGTGCAGACTATCCGGATAAACGTTGGAGATCGTTAAAACACATTTATGATAAAAAATTAGAGATGAAACGGAGATCAAAAATGGTGCTTTGGCCGCACACCGGATACCGAATATCCGGAAAACCCCTGCAGGATGGCCGGGTATCTAGTCTACGAATATTCGGCCCATAGGCACCAACGTGTCTCGAAATTTATATCCAAGCTACGCCGGATATACATTAAATTCATATATTTCAAACCTGTCAAACTTTAAAACTTTAAAATTGACGGATTCGTAATGTTATACGATAACTGTCAAAATACAGAAAAAACAATATTGCTTATTTCAGAATACGGTCGACTATCTAAACAAATGTGCTATTTATTATAAAAACAGAGGTGAAACGGAGTTAGTTCACAATAATTAATTATGAGTAAAAAATGTTCAAGCAACAATGACGTTATGAAGAAAAGCGACTACAAAAATTGCAAAATTTTTGACGAATTTCCGTTGAACGTTTTTCTATCTAGAATATATTAAAAAAAATTACTCATAAAACCCAAGTTTTTACAATACTTCCATTTCTCATTTTCGGGTTTCGTGTCTACCAGATGCGTCGGAGTATTTTCATACAACTTACTGAGTTGAATGAAAAAATCATTAAAAATTTGAAAAATTCAAAATTATACTATAATTATTAATTTTTTTTAACGAAAATTTGATAGATCTTCTTCGATTTTTGACCCTTTTCCCGTAATCCAATCGAGCTGAAACTTGGCAAGTAGACTCGTGGCGACGATCAAGAAGATCTATCAAATTTTCGTTAAAAAAAATTAATAATTATCGTATAATTTCGGATTTTTAGAAATTTTATTGGTTTTTTCAAATTGGAATCATTAGAAAAGTATGATTAGCAACGGCGGCCTAATAACGTCGCGGAATATTTTCTAAATTTGAATTGCTCCGTCGGTGTACATAATAGGTACTTCACTACGAATGTCGAAAATCTAAATAGACTGGCAAATGTTTTTAGAATTTAGTCTTCACAGCATGAAGTGTCTTATCAAAGCTCAAAACATGTGACATTTTAGAAATAATTTAAATTACTATAAGTTTAGTGTTATGTAATATGTTTTAATTCGTCTTTAATTGTTGTTATATTTTACAAAGAAAGGGAGTATAATAAAAACTTGGTTTTTATGGGTTACTTTTTTATTAATTTATTTTATATATCTCTAGTTTCTGGTTGACGTGTTATTGCATCGTGTCCACAATGCTTGCCGAAGGGCATGTCCATGGATTCATTCCTCTCTTGAGACAAGTTGTGGGTATCATGTTACGGCTGGACCATAGCAGCATCCCTGTAGTACAAGCTGCGATCTGGATCCTTAACCATAGAATGACGTCGACTGCGGACTAGTACTGTAGACCCGTACGTCTTATTAAACGTGTATTTTGCCACATTGTAACTGTGTACGTGCTATATTAAAATTATTAAGCGTTTATCTTATTTTATTTAATACTGTAATGTTCTTGAACTATGAGTGTTCCAGGAAAAAGAAATGTAAAAGTCAACAAAACTATGAGTAAAAACGTAAAATATTAGCAGATTTTAATATGGATAACTAGTCTCAGAATCGACTGAAGTATATAGACAATAACAAAATAAAAATAAATATACGGGAGATGAATAAATAATTAAGTAGGTACTAATACGAAAACAAATTAAAAATAAAACTATTTGTATAACGATCTGGTTATTATTTTTTTTAAACAAAAAATAGAGATGCGAACACGGAATACGTATCACATCAATGTTCTTACTATTTTCAAACTACGCTAAACGCTGGTGCTACGAAAATAGTACTAACTTGCTGGTCTAAAGCGAGATTCGAATCCGCGACCTTTGGATTACGAGGCGAGTGTCCTAACCACAAGACCAACTAGCTACTCTTTTTTTATTACTTATACATTATATTTAATTTACTATTAATACTTTGGCTTATTTCCTAATTTTCTAATTTATTCCACGACAACTAGTCAAGCTGTACATAAAATACATCCACAAACTCATTGTTTTCATTGCCCAGTCTGTGTATTTCTGTATCTAGGCAGTGATGAGTATATGTGGTAGTTTGTACATATATTATCGTAATATAATATATCTTTTGAACACGCTGACAAAGAAATTCTAATATTGATGAATTAATAAAGGTTTAATTAACAAAAATGAACTTTGTTTTCATCACTTTTGTATTGAAAAATATCAAAATGTTTCAGATCTCATAGACAAACAAAACATAAAGAAAAGTACATGGAAAATGAATATTGTTGGTATTTTTCAATACAAAAGCGGTGAAAACAAAGTTCATTTTTATTAATTGTATTAATAATGTCGCCACAAAATTATTTTGCTCATTTTTAAGAAGTTCATACAAAGGTTTTTTTTAAAGAAAAACGTTTTTTATTCCAAGGCCTAGTAGTATCACATATCGTAATTAGTTATTATAAAAACATCTAAATCTGTTTTTTTCGTACTTTGTTAAGCATTTTATGTCGCGATTCAAGGCTAATTCACAGCGGAATTATTATATTTAAATATGAAAAAAGATTATGTGTCTCAAATGACGAACACGAGTATAATGGTTTGAGGTTATTCCCTGTCGCTACGTAGTTAAGCTATTTACGGTGTAATACTATTTAATAATGTAGAGTACCTCGCGTTTCCACCCCGATCCCACAAGACTCGTCTCTTCTCTAATTCGCCCCTTCCCACCTGTCCCAACCCCGACCCAGACGCCAAGCACTAGATAACGGCGCCTGCTCACATGGCAGTAAGGCTCACATCACAATTGGCCCGGTGTAAAAAAGCGCGATGCCGTCTTCGAAAGAGTTGCGTGTAGAGTATCGACTCTTGGGAATATCGAGGAAATGATTTTGTACTTTTACGGAGTTGTCTTCTCCCTGAGTTGGTATTTTTATCCCTGGGTTATTGTGACGCGGCATCTAACCCTTTATGGAATGTTTCATCTCCTCACTCTGTTCTGGACCGCTGTAGAGGGAGGCTCGTTATACATTCCTTGCTGGGCTGAATTACAAGAACATTTTAAACCTAGTCTTTTTGCTTCGTAAGACCTTTTTGGGGTCGAAATAGAGGCTGTCATTGGAATTATAGTAACATCATCATCATCATCGTCGATGTCATCGTTGTGTCATCATCACCATCATCATCATAATCATCTACAACGATATCATAGTCATCATCATCACCATGGTCGTGGTTTACATAATGTGAAGCACAAAGTGTTCAAATAGTATAGCTATCTAAGTATAAAAGCAGGAAATTACAAAAAAATTAAAGAATATCAACAACACAAATGCAATAAGTACAAAATATAATAAAAAATGAAAGAGCATTAGCATGATTATAATCATGATAATTATGACGTTGTATTAGCCCAAAGTATTACAGAAAATAAGTGGAAATATTCATAAAGAATACAAACGTTGCTTTCGCTTTTTTCTAATTTAAATAGTTATGAAGTTAAACGACTTCAAAATTCTTTTTTTTTCAAATTTTTTGATTTATGCATTTCGTAAAACGTTAGAACTTCATTGCACTAGTACCTTATATTGAATTTTATATTATATTACATTATTTTGAATATTCGAAATTCATAAGCTTTAATAAAAGTCAAATAAAATGATATAATCTTGTTACAAAATTTTCGACTCATAATTAAGGCAGGAATTTACCTGTGTACATATATATTTCAATATCTAAAAATTGGCCAACACATCATATAAAAATACTTAAAACTTCCAACGCATATCTAGGAAATTTGTCGATAAGGTTGTTCAAGATATATTATAGATGTCTCATAGAGACGAAGCTATATTTTTACGTGAGAAAGTAGGTAAGGAAGATTTTTTGGGCGTTCATAGCGCTTGCGATGTACGCTGGTTCAAGTGATCACTTTACGCAATGTAACGTTCACCATTTCCACCCAAACACATCTATCAAATTTTTGGAAATTGTATATATATTGAACTCACACAACTTGTTTGGTATATGACTGGTATTTTTGCTACCGCCACCTGTCCAAAACTTTTTCATTCACATAATCCAATACAGATGTCACTATTGGTAATGAGGTATCTATATTTTTATTGGAGTTTAAAGCAATATCCTTTTTATGCGAATATGAGATTCTTCCGAATTATTAATAAAATATCTCTATGAGACTTCTATAATAAATCTTGATTAGTGATGCCCCCCTGAGGATGAAATCCAGTATTGCGTTCTTGAGAAATTTGGACGTACTCAAAATATTCTGATTAGTTGGTGTTCTAGCCAAATATTTAAATTTATATGTATACTTAATCACAGGGCCACTGAACTTGGCATCGAATAGCACTAAAGGGCTATCGTACATTGGCTACAATCATTTCTTAATCCAACCAATGGCAGTGCTCGTTTCAAAATTAGAATTATATTTATATTTCTTTACGTCTCCGTGAATTTGAGCCTTAAATAAGGGCTCTCATTTAAATTTTAATTAATTTAGAGATTTTTACAGAAAGTTTTCATTTTCAAAAGTTGTATTCCTTTGGATTTTTATAATAAACGTTTTTAGCTACATTAATTCTTATCATTATTTTATCTGTCCTAAAGCGAATTAAAAATGAAATTATATTAATATTAAAACTTTGTAATATAATATTATAATTAGCTATAACCCGATAAAAAAGACGGAACTTTTATGTGTGAATTTCATCTTGTAATTTAAATTAATAAATGATTAGTTATACATTAATGACACACAACAAAAAATGTATGATGAAATCAATACATTTTTTTTGCATAATATTTTTTACTTAAATACGCATTAAAATATTAATGAACTCACAATTTTTGTTAATCAAAATGGTCTATGCTCTCTTATTACAGAAATTATACCAAATTGTCTTAAGTTTTGCACAAAAACCAAATAAAATTTAACATAATCAACAAATAAAATTATTAAATAGTTAAAGTTATTATTTCGGTCGTTAGATATATTTATGTGTTAAATGACTTCAGCGAAACGTCGAGATTTGCTTCCCAGTGAAATATGCGGTTGGTATAAAATATCCGTTTCATTTAACACATAAATAAAATAATCACTAAATCGTAGTGCGATTGTGTTATCGTGTAAAGAGCACCTCGTTTCGGCCGCGAGTTGAGGCTTTGAGCAACCGTGAGCACTGAAGGTATGTTTTCAAACTGGACCGCTCACGTTGTATAAAAATAAAGCAGCGTATATACGACCATTGAAGGTGACCCACCACATACCCTGGGCTGTTTTATGCGCCGAAGCGTCCATATCAGCCCAACACATTCGCCGCCTGGTTGGCATTATTTTATGCTAAAGCGTCTTCTCCAGAATAAGACCAGGCGAGTCGGTCGCGCAAAACCTTCAATGTCCCATGCTAAAAGTCTTTATTTTGTAAAATAGGTTTTACAAGATTGCGATAAAAGAACACCTATAATCTAAAAAATACAACATAAGGACACCCGAGGAGACATCGCACGGGACAAAAAATAAATTAACACCTCTCCTTGGAGGGAAAGGGACAAAACAAAAATAAAAACATGTAGCACTTGTGTCAGAAAAGGTAAAACCACCGGTATGACACCGATCAAGAGAAACAACGTAAAATTGACAAAATATGATACAAAACAGAAAGATAACAAGGTTGCGCAAATAAAATGGAAAATAACGATAGAAAACACAATGAAATTAACAAGAATGTAAAGAGAAAATAGAAGTAATAAACAGACAAAGTGAAATTGCAAGCAAGATTATTAAAAGTAAACAAAGAAAGACCGATGTAGGGCAGCATGGTCAAGGGTATATACGACCACTATAATATTTCGTTCTTGTAATTCGCGAGCGTGGAGGCTCTCGCGGGGAAGGTTTAGCGACCCTACCCCCAGCCACCCCGGCCGCCCGGGAGAGCGCCCTTAGTTTCAGCCCCTCTCGGCGCGACGTTGCCGGCTAAATTGTAAAGCAACAGTCCCTCGAAACTTTTCCGCAGACAATTTTCCCCCCCGCCCGAATGAAAACTGAGGGAAAATGGGGAAATGCTAGCTGCTTTTTGCCAAAGAAAATACGGCGTCCGAGGGAAAGAAATGATTGTTACGTGACATTTAAAAAAATATTTCTTGAAAATGAATATTTTTATTATTATTTATTAAGTAAGTTATACCATATTAAGAGGCCCCAGTACACGATTTTCGTATTTGTTCTCGATTTTACTAAATTTAACCTAAACTTATTAAATCATTTTGCAAAACCCATAGCTAAACAGGCTTTTAATCAATTTTATTATGATAGATCCATTTACTCTTGAAGCATTCCCTTAAAAAAATATTAACAAATATATTGTTATAATATCAAAAAAATTATAACCCCGAAACACTATTTTAGTTTTCATGCAATAGAGTTATCTTTGGTTCACTAATCTCGTATATTTTCAAATAAAGACCATATATTTTATTGTTCAGACATTAATATTTTTCGACAAGTTGTTAAATATAGCGTTTTAAAAAAGACAAAAATTAAACGTTTTGTTACCTATATTGCAATATCCATAAAACCATTAAAACATGGAATATTTTAATTAAATTATACATGAATACTAAGAAAATTTCACTGTCATTAATATAAAAATATTCAAAATGTTATACCTCATACTCAAGAAGATGAATTAATAAATCGCTTAGCTATGGGTTTTGCAAAATGATTTAATATTTTTATGTTAAATTTAGCAAAATCGAGAGCAAATACGAAAATCGTGTACTGGGGCCTCTTAATCTATAAATGAATATCCACCACAGTTATTGACTGTTTCTCGCGTCACGTCAATAATTTGCTTGCCAGCAGAAAAAAAAGACTTGCATGATTTTGAAGTTGTAAATTCATGAATAGAAAACCGTTTGATTTTTAACATTGACTTTATTCGCTTAAGCTTAGAACTAAATAATAATAATATAAAAATGTCAAGACCGTGTAATTTGGTGCGGCGACCCTTGCGAGTTGTCTGAGCTGCCCGCTAATTGCGCGTCACACACTTATAATTCCAGCAAGTTATGTTGCGGACCCATAGATAGATGGACAGACGGACAACGAAATTATTGCATTTAAACGTAGAATTAATAGGTAAGCTCGGAGCAGTAAAATGGTCAAAAATGTCAATATGACGAAATATTGGGATCTTAAGATTGCTATCCCAACACTTAATAGATGAGAACATAAAAAATAAACTATACGTCGGTGTGCTTCATTCAAATTCTCTTGATAAGGAGGGAGACAACGCGACAATGCAGACGCGAGACATGACGGTTATCCATCAAACGTCAATATATATATATATGAGTCCAACGCGACAATGACAATTTTGCCATAATTTTACATCAAGACACTGTCGGAGAAGAAATTAATAAGTGCATATGAAATAATACACTTACATAAGCTTTAAATATATCATTAGTAGGTACATATTTCATATAATTTTAGTCGAAACATAAGAATTGTGAGGTTACGTTCGCCATAGGTACAAGGCACCGGAGAAATCACTTTTCTAAAGGCATTGCAGACATCGGACACCGCAAATAAAAAATAAATATAACAACGCAAATGCAAAACCATTACATTTACAAGCCATCAGCTATTACAACAATCTCCCGATCGAGATACGTCGTATAAATAATCATTCAGAAAAAATTAAAAAAATTAATAACTTTTTAAAATTAAAAACACAAATTAAGGAATTAATTAAAAAATCCTATTATATATATTCTGAGTATCATTATTAACATCCACATATATCAGTAATACCCCCTAATATTATTTACAGTACAATAACTGAGGCTCCCTCGTCAGACACAAGAGTTCTCTTTACTGACGAGATCTATATGAATAAAAAAACTCAAAAAAAATGTCAATGTAACAAGTTATAATACAAGAATGTAATGTATACCATATATTAAATTTAAAAAAAAAAACTAACCCATAAAAACCAAGTTTTTATTATACTCTTTTTCTTTGCAAAATATAACAACAATTAAAGACGAATTAAAACATATAACATAACACTAAACTTACAGTAATTTAATATATTTCAAAAATGTCAGATGTTTTGAGCTTTGATAAGACACTTCATGTTTGAAGATTAAATTCTAAAAACATTTTTCAGTCAATTTAGATTTTCGTAATTCGTAGTAAAGTACCTATTATTTATAAAATATTCCGCGATGTTATCGGGCCGCCGTTGCTAGTAATCAAACTTTTGTAATAATTCAAATTCGAAAAAACTATTAAAACTTCTAAAAATCTGAAATTATACTATAATTATTTTTTTTTAAAAAGAAAATTTGATAGATCATCTTGATCGTCGCCACGAGTCTACTTGCAAAGTTTCAGCTCGATTATATCACGGGAAAAGGGTCAAAAATCGATCCAAAGTTTTTTTGACGGCAAGTTGGCAAGCAAGCAGACGCCACGAGTTAATATAAAGGGAGTAAAAAGGATATTTATTTTGAGAGACATATGTTAAAATAAACAATCTCTTTATTTGAGTATGACAAATATCAACGCATACCTGCACCTACACCTCGTTTATTATTTTTTTTATTCTCATCTATGGGATAACAATCTTAATATGCCAATATTACCTACTACTTTCGTAATACGGCAGAATGTATTTATGTTAAAATTTTTACTAAAAAGTTGTTAATTTAATAAAGACGCAGAATAATATTTATATACACTTTCTTTGCAGCATTGTTCGTTTAAAATTCTCTCTGAGAGGCTGCGAGCGTTTAGTGACGAGCCTGTTATTTCTGGGTCACCGTGTTTATCTAAGCTGAATTATTCCGTATGCAAATGTAATCCTACCCCGAGGATGAAATTCCAGACACACGATACTACTATCCTCTACATTCACAGTTGAACCCCCTTACAGCGTTGCTGGATACAGCGCTTATAACAACACAACGTATTCATACGCTACCCAAAAAAAATATAAGAACACTGTGTTTTAGATACAGATAGATATATTTAGTACAGATCGGCTGAGAATTTTATCTTTCAGTCGTAAAGCGTTAAAAAGTAAAAGGAAATGATATATTAGAAAACGTAGACAGTATAAAATACTTAGGTGTAATTATAGTTTCGAAACTGAATATGACTTGAAGAAAATTGCAAAAAAGTGTCGTTACTTGGAAGAATTAGAAACTCTATAACCAAAAATACAAGTGGGTATTTTAATATATAATACTACGTTCGAGTCTTCCGCATATTAATTACTATTCCAATTTATTATTTATAACGAAGGAGTGCTAAAAAAACTACAAAAATACAAAATAAAGCAATGCGTATTATATAGAAATGCAATATAAGAATGTTGAAATATTGAATGAACCAAAATTAGGATCTGAGAATCAGAAAACAGAATATAATCTATTTAAATACTTAAAATTGTCCAAATACTTTAACAAAATTAAACTGAATAAGATTTTTCAATCGTACAGTATAAAAAGTGGCGAAAATATAAGACAACAGAATAAAAACAAAAATACTTCACAAAATTGTTTAATGTATGAAAGATTTCGACAGCCTTCTGGACTTAAGTGACGGTGCAAAAAGTTTGTCAATGTGAAATACTATTTATATTATTTTTTACATTCAAAATTATTTTTAATTATAAATCAATTTAGGCCCTACATCCAAAAAAATGTTGAATGCAGACATCGAGGATTACGAGGATAATACGAGTATATCTAATGAATTCGAGTTTTAACAGAAAATATACCCTATAAATTTATAGGAAACATGATTGTGGAAGTGATAGATACACAAAATCAAGAATTCATTACATTCTAAATAATTAATCCTTGTAAACTGTATTCAAAACATTTTTTTTATTTTTTGTATTTTGCTGCCTTAGCTTTTATATCCGTCATAATATAATAAGAAACTAAATTAACATTGAAAATAACTTTTTTTATTATTATTTTTCTAAAAAATATATAAGGTACTATACGGAGTGTAGAACAATAACATTTAAAAAGGCATTACCGTCAATTGGGGAGACGTGTTTTGAATTATTCTGACATTTCAACATAACCTACAAATGAAATAACAATGGTTGCGTTATACCAGATTTTCGTGTTAATTGCTATGAAAAGAAAAATGTTCTCACCAGCTTGTAATACGTAAAAATGTGGATTTTCACAACTGACGAAATGTAATAAATTTCTTACAAAAACACTTCAAAATTTTCCGAGTAAATACGTAGGACTTTCCTCATTACGATTGTCTTGTACTGTATGGTACCTACTTATCATTGTAAGTACCCGCCGTAAATACTAAACCGTAAATTTGTTACAAGGCGCGAAAAATAAAAATATCCTTTTCACCACAATTTTATTTTAAAATATTTCCCCGGGAAGATCAGTGCCTATTTACAAAATAAACAATTGACGGTATATTTAGAAATTTTAAAAAATAATTGCAGTTAAATAATTTACAGAAATAACTTATAGCAAATAGTCTTTTTTGGATCAGAAAGACCTCTCAAAATCAACATTAGTTTTATTTTTAGTATACAATATTTCTTCCGAGTTTGTAGAAAACTTTATATATTTATTTTATACAACCCTCCGATTTAATGGTACAATATTTTTATCAGTTTGATAATTTGTTTCGAAATTAATTTATTACCACGTTGGTTGATTGTCGTAAAACAGAAATAATTTATTATTTAAATTTAGTTTAAGTTAATTCGAAAATACCGGTATTTAGAAATATATTTGCCGTTAATTTGGTGATGGAATTTAGTCATATTTACCAAAAACCGGTAATGCATGCTCTAGTGCAAGTAGTATTTTGCATTTTGCACTAAAACATGTTTCGGGGAATGAGCCATGTTTGCAAATAACAGTATCGCTTACTGCAATTGAATGTTTGAATTAATTGTGCTCATGTAATATGTTAAACATTGCGGTAGGTATCAATAATATTTAGTATAATACATGAACACACACAGGGGAATACAAAAAATATATTTTTACATTTCATTTTTCAAATGTTACAGTAATTAACAGTTAATTTGTATTAATAAAATAAAAAACAAATCACTTTGTTTTCACCACTTTATTAGATTATACAATCTACATGTTTCGAGAACAATGTCCTCGTCTTTAGGATTGTTTGCACAACAATTCAATCCAATCCAAACAATTTGTTGTACACAAACAAGCCTGAAGAAGAGAACATGTAGATTGTATAATCTAATAAAGTGGTGAAAATCTCTGGAATGGACTTACGAAGATGCAGATGCCGTCTCCACCATGAAGATATTCACTCTCACGAATGATTATATGAGATAGCGTAAAGATTGAAACAAATTGCGGTTTGATAACAGAAGCGGGCGAAGAGATCGTTCAATGGCAGATGTTCTTATGCGGTGCAAGCGGCGGGCGTTTTTGAACTGAAGTTCGGCTCTGGTCGGTCGGCGCATCGGAGGTATATAACAGGTAGAGAATTTGCCTATCCCTTCCAAGCACAGGCGTTCGAGACACATTATAAAAATATATGGATACTGGCGCGACGAATGGCAATGGTATTGACTTTATTAGAAGTATAATTTTATGCTGTGTAAAGGTTGTCTTATTACTCCCTTTATATTAACTCGTGGCGTCTACTTGCTTGCTTGTCGTCTTGCCGTCAGAAAAACTTTGGATCGATTTTTAACCCTTTTTCTGTGATCTGATCGAGCTGAAACTTTGCAAGCAGATTCGTGGCGTCGATCGAGAAGATCTATCAAATTTTCTTTAAAAAAAAAAACAAATTATAGTATAATTTTGGATTTTTAGAATTTTTAATGGTTTTTTCAAATTGGAATCATTACAAAAGTTTGATAACTACCAACGGCGGCCTGAAAACGTCACGGAATATTTAAAATTTGAATTACTCCGTCGGTAGGTATAATAGGTATTTCACTACGAATTGGTTCACAGATGACAGCACACTTCGGTTTTTTGGGAAGAAATCAAATATAAAGAAATATTTTTAGAAATTTTTGACAGATATTTGTCTAGACATGTTTCATTTTCAGTCAATCAATTATTTAATTACATGATGGCAAATTTAATTTAAAAAGAAAGGGAGTAAATAAAAACTTGGTTTTTATGGGTTAGTTCTTTAATTTATTTTTATTTTTATTATTTTAACGCTTCAACAGGTCATGAGGCCTAGTTACAGATGCGAAGCACATCACGAAAACTCAAGCTTAGTAAATCACATATTTTTATTATGACCTCACCGGGAATCGAACCCAGAACCCTTGGCGTGAGAAGCCAGTGCCTTGCCTGCTGGGCTAGACCTTGGGATAGGTTTTTTTAGAATTGGCCACACTTTTCCTAGCGACTGTCAATTTGACAGATAGCATGTGATTTGTACTCATATGATTTATAATAAATTTAACTTTGTAATGCACCCATGTAGAGTTAAATTTATAAGTTTGGTATGCCATTTTACCATGAATAGATTTATGCCAGAACAACATCAGTGGCGTACAATTATTTTTACAATAAAAAGTAATAATGTCGTAGTTATTACCGCTATTTTATGTGTTTTATTTAATTTAAAATTTCTATCCCTCTAATAAAAATAATTTATTCTGCAATCTTTTCTTCTTGGTCTTCATAATTCTTTTTTTGTAACAAAATACACAACAGCACCGTGCGCAGTAGCAAAATACAAAACAGCCCTCGTTATAATGAGGTTGTGTGCGTATTTAACAACATTCTCTTTCATATATTCATGAAAACTTTGCGCCGGCGGTGTCTTCAGATTCCGAGTATCATGAATTGATAAATAGTTAGTTCAATCTGCTCAGACGTAAGCTGACTAAAAGTTATGAGAAGCTGTCTTACCGAATGTATGAGTTAAACTTAACTATGTTTAAATTATCTAGTTTCATTAGTGCCGAGTGCTGAAGAGAGTATTAAGGAAAAAGTTTAATTTATGATTCATAATGATCCGTTAGAATAATAATGAAAAAGTTGAATTAATTTTAAATTACTTAATAACTTTTGTTAAAATTTCTAATATTTAAAGCATTAACTTTGTGGCAAGGCCATAAAAAACAATATTCCTCTAATTAATAATCGAATAAACTTTCCCCATAGCCCTCTGCTTGATTCGGCATTATTGGGTAAAACACAAGGGTTGTCAACACTCCCTTTAGATCTCACCCCATCTCACTCTCCCCACCTCTCAAATTATCATATATTTTAAATACTTCTCTGAAATGTTATTGGTACATGCTTTTGTAACTTATTCGATATAATGAAAGCATCTATGCGTGTACTGTATTGCACCAATATATATAAAATAATGGGACTGTTAATTAATTTTGAGGGATTTTCTAGGGAAAACTACAGCATTGTTTTTAAAAAATGGTTATAAATTTATCATTCAAAGTATTGTTCATCGCTAGTCACTGCGTCATCCCATATTTATAGCAGATACGGATACCATGCTGGAAAAACGAATCGCCTTTGAGGATATCTACGAATCGGCCTATTTTTTACTCCCTTTCTTTGAACTCGTAGCGTCTGCTTGTCTGTCTAAAGAACTTTGGATCGATTTTTAACCTTTTTCCCGTGATCCAATCGAGCTGAAACTTTTCAGGCAGATTCTGGCGATGATAAAAATTATGTAACAAATTTTCGTTTAAAAGAAATTAATAATTATAGTATAATTTTGGAATTTTCGAAATTTTAACAATTTATATATTGTTAAATTTTCGAGCCAGACGCGTGCAGTAGGCGCGAAACCTGGTTCAATGAGAAAGGGAGTATAATAAAAACTTGGTTTTTGTGGGTTAGTTTTTTGGTATCTTCATAAAAAGTGAAGTCTTGCTCAGCCGGCCACGAGTCATTGATATCTGGAATGTATGGAAAATACAGTGGGTGGGGTAGGACTTCCTATATCAGCATTTCCAAGTATTAGCAGCTCATATTATACAATACCAAGCCACCAAATACAAGAGCATGAGATATGATCCATGGATATTCGGCTTTGCCGTTAATGTTGATGCATGGCCAGACCTACTTCAGATTTTGTACGTTTAAGATTATCGTGGTGTATCCACTTTTCATCGCCGGTGACGATACGATGAAGAAAACCTTTTCAATTCTCCCGTTGGAGTAGCTGTTCAAAATGAGAAACGGCCTTTCCACGTCTTTTGGCTTCAGTTCGTATGGACCCATTTTCCTTGTTTTTGAATCATTGTCAGTGTATGGAAGCATCTAAAACGTAGTTGTACGATCAACTCTCAATGATTCTATTTTCCGTTTGACACGGGTCTTCATCAAGTAACGCAACTATTTTGTTGGTACGTAATTCAACATATTTAATGCTAAAAAAAATCATCTGTTGTGTACACTTGGGCAAAATGACACTCACTGAAAACCAAAGCTTCATAATAGTGCTTTGATATGAATATAGTATCAATATGCCCCGGTGCAATGTACAAGTTATACCCTCTCATAGGAATCCCTCAAAATTAACGCAAAGTCCTAATTGTTATATCCTGGTATTGCGGGTAATATAGAAATAATAATTCCTCGGGTCAAAACGATTTACTTAATTTATTTCAATAATATAACTGATAGTAATACAATGCTAGCGACCGGTGGAAATCTGACAAGTGTCATAAGGTTGACACCCCTTTTAACTCTTGACTGAACCGACGATAGCGACACCAAAATCCCCATACATTGGCTATGCACGACGACATCAATGACGAATCAGTTACCGACTGAATGATGACATTTTATATCCGACAATCAAAAGACAGAAAAACGAGCTCACTCTCCAATTATGTGAATTCCCGCGATCTGTCAATTTATGCATAATAAATAAATAAATTTGTCTCATTAAAAATAATATAAATAAATATTTGCTAGTTTTAGCTTGAAGCACCCACCAAACATCGTTATGACCAAACATTTAAAATCATAGACCACGAGGCTGCCGCGCTGCTACGAGTTAATTAAAGTGAAACGATCCCCGGACGCGCGGCACGGTAGCCCAGTTTCATTACACAGAATTACGGTAACAAGATCACCGACGGCAGTTGACTTAAAAACAGCTGATTCATTTATCTTAGACGACGAAGATATCGCCTTCCTGTCAAAATTAGCTATTAATTTCACATCGCAAGTGACAGACCTTGACTAATCTATTTTTCGAAGTCAGGCGCTGTGTTGCTTTAAACCGATCAATCATTTCGGAATTGAGTGAATAAATATTAAGATCATTATTTGTAGCTAGGGCCTGCAAAACCGGTAGATCGCTAGAATATTAAGTTATTACTGGCTTACCATTAATTTGTTGGTAATTGTGGGTCATCAGTCATATAATCAGTCATAATTTTGTCATAAAGGTATGGTTAAACCAGGGTATAATTGGCATTGACATTTTCCAATACAAATTACAAATAACCATTTTTTGATCAAAATAATTTAAATAAATAATAATCAACTTTATTTTTATCTTTTTCATCTAAGGAGGTCCTTCGTTGCATGTTATTAAGCTTGCATCCGAGCGTGGCTGAGGAGCCCTATTCTGGAACTGCACACCTTTCTACAAGTTGTGTACACACATCCTTTGGGTAGTAGGGTTCTGAGAGATGGGTTTTACTCTTTTTCTTTCCTCTTCCTTCTTTTCATAGAAATTGCATCGGCTCTCTTTCCTCGGCGCAGTGTACTTTTTTGCGCCATTGTGCCCGGTCATGGGTCTCGATTCCTCAGTTTTCAGGATCTACACCGCTCCTATCTGCTCAGGTTCACCTTCAGGGTGTCTTTTTCTCTTTTTTCGGCTCATCCTGTCTTCCTTTGCCGTGTGATAGCTGTGCTGATTTTTATAAGCTGGCACATGAATCTGTGTGACCTAAAAATACATATAAAACTAAAAGGAAAGGTACGTCCGACTATTGTTATTATCTATGGCTCCGAGTGCTGAACTATGTACGAGTACAACTCCCGCTCTAGGCAACTTGAAACAGCAGAAATGCGAATGGTTAGTTGGTCAGCCGGAGTTTCACTAAAAGATAGATTAAAAGTTCGCACACTCGTGGTATCCTGGATGTCACGGACATAAACAGTAAGCTGGAAGAACGACAACTGAGATGGTATAGGCACATAAGACGTAGACCACCAGGTAGGTAAAACAAGCAATGTCTGTGGAGCTTCATCGATATTCATCGGAGAAAGTCCAAAGAACTCTTGGATGACACACTACTCCAAAATCCTGCAGAGAAACGGCCTAGATTAAAGCGATACTCAGAACCGAAGTAAATACAGCCTGAGAACGAGAAAAGTTAACCTAGACAATGCGATGGCGCAGTGCCAGGAGAAAAAGAATATTTTTATAAGCTGGCAGTATTGAAACACATGTTTTTGTAGATAAATTTGTTAAAAACAATATTTCAAAATTGCTTACAGGCACTGAGTTGCATGAAATCACATGCGTCGATTTAACATGAATATTGCGAATGGATTCATTTTAACATCTGCCAGCACCAGATGTCACTTCCATGCATTAGTATTGGAACCAGAAATCAATTATATGCCACTAGTCTTGACTCAGCTAAAAGTTTTTAATAGAAAATACTAAATTCAAAGCACCATTCACTTTAGTCCCGCAGTCAGGCTTCTTTCGAAATCTTTCTCGGCTTTTCCCTTCGCATGAAACGTACTTATTGGTGTACTGCCAATTATTCAATTCTCATGCATTTATTTCTCTAGTGAGTAATTGGCACTGGAACAATTATAGTTTAATTAATTAAATAAAAGTAAATAACAAACAAAAAATGTGTAAAAGAAGAATTTTAAATTATTGATTTTATTATTTGTTTTAATCTACTAATATTCATTAATTACACCTACATGTTTCGGAAAATCTTTCCATCGTCATGGCGTTTTATAAATGTAACAAAATCAAAATGAATATCTTTTGTTTTTTTGTTTTCTAAATTTTTTAAAACATTATTTAAAAAATATTATTGCTGAAGTTCTTGATTATACAAAATTATTGGAAATTTTTTTAGAAATCGACTAGTAGTTAAATTCAATTGATTATTAATAATATTTTTTACATGCTTTACTAATTTCTAATGATTCTAAATTATACAATTTCAGACCAAAATTATTTATATGTAAAATAGAAAGTCATAAATTTTCATCAAAACCGTGATAATTTTCTAATAAATGATTTGCGAATTCAGAAAAACTATGATTATTCAGACATCTTAAATGCTCTTACATTAAAATTTCGTCCGGTTTTTCCAATATAAATTAATGAATAAAAGTAGATTTAAACAAACAATAAAAATAAAAAAACAAATCACTCTGTTTTCACCACAAAATGATTCGTGTTTTATTTTAATAATAATGTCACCACAAAGTTCAAGCCTTTATACAGAAGAAAATATATTCTTCAAACAGTTAAATAATAAAATCTTTTTTTTAAAATGTCACTACAAAGTTGCTCAACCAATTGAAAAAAAAAATTATTTTATAATATTTGATTAAGTTTACCGTGTTCGAATTGTTAGTCTTGTGGTTAGGACACTCGCCTCGTGATCCAAAGATCGCGGGTTCGAATCTCAGCCCAGACTAGCAAGTTAGTCCTATTTTCATAGCACAAGCGTTTAGCTTAGTTTGAAAATAGTAAAAATATTCATGTGACACGTATTCCGTGTTCGCATCTCTATTTTTTTAAATTAAAAAAAAAAAAAAAAAAAAAAAAACCCTGGTCGATTCTTAAATAAATAATCAATCTGATTTTAAAACTTAGTGGTTGAAGACTGAAAATATGGTATTAAATACAAAATATTGTTTAAAATCGTCTCTTTATGTGAATAAAAAGCTTTATAATCATCAAAAACGTAAAAATTACTTGGAAATTTAAAAATTTATAACTTACAAATAATGCTAGTTTTATACTCAATTATGAGTATAAAATACGTTCTATTAAGAACGTATTTTGCGTACATATAAATATTCAGTAACTATGATATTGATAATTTCTAAGGCACTTAAAACGAATTTTTTGGCCGCCTATCGATTAAGGCTTACATTGTCTTTCTAAATTACTGTAAATAATGTTCGGTTTATTTCTTTTAAATAAGAATAATTGTTTTATCTAAGTTATCATTCTAAAAATTGTAGTCTAATACAAACATTCTTATACAAATGATATATTTATCATTTATAAAAGATAAAGAAGACCAATATTATCTAAAAAACAGCCGAAATATGCATTTCCAGAGATTGTCTGCACCCTAAGAAACAAACAAAAAATTGAGATATTTTGAAATTCTACTTTCCTGAACCTTTTCACGTTTTTTCCAGGAAAACTATAAAAACTATTTTTCTTTTACACTTAAAAATCATTTTTCTTCATTCTTATTCTACGGTCTTATCTCAATAGTCATTTCTGTAAAAGTAAATATTTAGTTTTATCTCCCCCTAATTTTTTTTTCTAAAATGTGATTTAAGTCGACGATATTCTCTTTAATAATTATGGCAATTCGTGCTTTCAATAAAGTCACAGCTTACTCTGAGATAGAATAAGGACGTTTTAATCACTCGTTCGTCTCCTGCAGTAGATAGCAATTAAGCCCAGTGAAGTCGCTCGGATGGACTTAAAGTCGAGCCTTTTTTCAAAAGTTATATTTCTTCAGTACCAAGACAAAAAAATACTGAACGATCCATGTTTTTTAATTGTGTGGAGCATTTCATAATTACAACCATAATAATTTTCCGCTCCAATAAAATTTAGCAAAATTATCGTTTTAAAATCTCTTAAAGCAGCTGTGACACACGTTTACAAAAATCTTAATACTGTACATATGTTGACAGTCCCAACATAAACTCGGACATCTACCAAAAATGCATTTTTTACTTTTTTGTACCAATACAGGGAAAATACTCTTCACCGCAATATAAAATTTAAAAAAATCTAACCCGTAAAAACCAAGTTTTTATTTTTTAAATTTTTTTATTTTACAATTTACTCCCTTTCTTTGTAAATTAAGTTTACCATAATGTAATAATTGATTGACTGAAAATGAACCATGTCTAGACAAATATCTATGTCAAAAATCTCTAAAAATATCTCTTTATTATTTGATTTCTTCCCAAAAAACCGAAGTGTGAACCAATTGTCATAAATTTTTGAAATTCGTAGTGAAGTATTACCTATTATACCTACCGACAGAGTAATTCAAATTTTAAATATTCCGTGACGTTATCGGGCCGCCGGCGCCATTGGTAGTAATCAAACTTTTGTAATGATTCCAATTTGAAAAAACCATTAAAATTTCTAAAAATCCAAAATGCTACTATAATTATTATTATTTTTTAACGAAACTTTGATAGATCCTCTTGATCGTCGCCACGAGTCTGCTTGCAAAGTTTCAGCGCGATTGGATCACGGGAAAAGGGTCAAAAACCGATCCATTTCGACGGCAAGCAGGCAAGCAAGCAAGCAGACGCCACGAGTTAATATAAAGGGAGTAAAAAAAGATATTTCTACGTCAGAAAAAAACTGACAAACACGCTATTTTGTGAGTATAGCCAAACTTCAAACAGCTTTCCCGTAAAATTGTTTTTTTGTAGATTTCATAGTTTACGTAGGGAGCGTTGATGTATTGTTTTAAAGCTTTATATGAAAGATTATAATATTCTATGCCAAAAATGAATTTTGTGGACTCTTATTTTGAATTGTTTTGCAAGTGCCACCAGAGAAGAGTGGAACTTTACAGCGAATAAAAATTAGTGCGAATTATAGAATAGAGATACAGCCAAAGTTTGTGTATTTAATTTGGATCCCTTTGCTGCGGTGAACCCGTAACAATATTAAATTGTAGTTCATATCTGTTTTTAAATTGGTGTATTAACCTTTTATGTAAAACATTTCTATACCTATTGTAGTAAACATTTACAGAAAATATTTCAGGGTTGTGACTATAAAGTAAGTCTGGCGGTCGCTGGTTCTTGGTCTAGTATAATGAAGCTGGCTCTTTACAGACAAATCCAGCACACCTACACTTGCTAATTTTTTACCATTGAGGAAACATTGGTGTATCTTTTCAACTGAGAAGGCTTTGCATATTTTCAACCCAAATGGGGCTGCTTCACACTTAATAAGAAAAGACTGGTCTGACGAAGATATGAAAAAAATCGTTCCATTCTAAAAATAACCAAAATCTTTGATATATTTTTGAGCACTGTAGAATTACCTATGGACATTGAGGAAGAATGTACGATGATCGTAGACTTGAGTCTAATTTTAATAAGAAAGAGGACCAACGAAGTTCGAAACGAAGTCTCATACACGCGGGTGCATTTCAATTTTCAATTTCAATTTCAGTTTTCGATTTATTTGTTTATTAATATGTACATAATAAACTTAATATTCAATGCATACTTATTATGAAAATATATATATATTTAAAAAAAGAATATTTAATTAATTAAGAATAACATATGAAATCTGGTCAAAGGTGTAGGAGAATCCTGCTTCGGAAAACTTCTTCAGACACATGGAATATATCAATACCCAAAGCGATTTTCTTCAGCATAGCGGTAGCTTTTTCAACAGGCATAACCATCGGAAAATTGGTCCTGTTTATTGGAATGTGAAACAATCTGTGCTAACGATGTCTAAGGTAATTATCAGGAACATACAAACCAATGCTCCGCATAATTTCAGTATTATCGATCATACCGCGCAACAATCGATACAATCGAAACAACAACAATAAAAATGTGTAATTAAATACATATTTCTTCTAGTCTCTATACTATTGTAGCCAAGCATACCCTGGAGGAACTCGGTTGGGTAGAACCAAGGATAATGCCCGTACTCTCTCATGTAGAGATATCTCAGAAACTTCTTTTGAACTTTCTCTACCATGTTGCATTATTGAACGAATTGGCGTTACGTTATAGAGATGATGGAAATCGTTAAAATTGGTGAAAAACATACACTATTACATCTAAGTGAGTTTGTAACACGAGCTGCGCGCTTTTTAACGTCTGCCCGGGCCTCGTTTTCGTTTATTATCGTTGGAATTCCAGTCTAATTCCCGCGAGTTACGGACAGACAGACATTCGTAATTAGGATAGTTTGATATTTTACTACTCAAGTTTGGTTACGTCGCGCGTAAAGGTAATAAAATGAATAATTTTGAATGTTAAGAAATTATAGAAATTTGATCTCGGATATAAATTTTCTGAACAATATTATTTTCACTAACTTCTTTCTCTTCTCTAAATATTCCCGTTACAACCATCTTTACACCGGTAACTCCAGCTCATTTTGTCAGTACCTAATCAATAAATAATTTATATATTCACCTGAATCAAGTAAGAATTCTGTATTTGAAAGTGTGACAGAAAAAATATTAAGCCGACGACATCGAAATATGTTTTTTATGCCTTTAAAATAAAATTAAAAAAACATCCCCGCTTTCAAGGGTTGCATACACTCCTTAAAATATTTTCTGTCTGAATATTTGACACCCAGCCTGGTGCGACATCACGCCTAGGGGTAGCGGAGAGTAGGACCTCTCATTATTTACATATTACAACCCTTAATTAGTCTGAATCGTGAGAAGAATTGTACGGTGTATAATTATCCCCCTGTGTACATAATTATATTTCACCCCGCCAGACTTTCTAGTGAAACCATCAACTTTCCCTACTACCGAGTAGAGATGGACGTAACGGGTACTTTAGAGTAGCGGGTACACAAGTTATAGTTAAATTTAACCGAAACTGTTACATGGTAACGATCCAGGCTGGTTTACAGTAATTTCCAGAAGCTATATTATAGGTGGGACCGGTAAGGATAACGTAGTTCGAAAAATAACGTAAATATGATTGTAATGTTATGTTTTCAGGTTTATTAATAGATGTCTGATAAAAGAGTAACAATCCTATAAAAGTTCTGTGAAAGCTACCTTTTGACTGTCCACTCGGAAAATATCAAGATATTGTAAGCATTTATTGTAATCAGCTTTTAAAACAAAGAAAAAACGAACAAACAAAAAACCTAAATTTATTTTGATGTCGACGCCTTGACAAAATTCAGCGAAGTCGAGTAGGAAGGGTTGAAAAAGACAGGGAAATAAAAATTACCTAACTTAAAATTTACCTAAGTCTCCGAAGTGACAAAACTCAGGATATAACTACTGTATCCTTTTACTAATGATTACATAGTAACAATTACTAATGGATATATTGGTATACGGAATAAGATACAAATAGGCACGATTAACGTATTTAAAATACCTCTTAGTGTAAATGGGCGCTTAGTACGCTGGTATGTTAAGAACGCAAAAAGAAGACGCTATTTTTCTCGCTGACGCGCATTTATCAGCGCAACAGAGATGATAAACCCAAAGTAATTGTTGTTATTAATAGATTGCATAGTGCGTTTAAAAACTGAATGAATCATTTAACAGTTAACAGCAATTATTTTGTAGCTGTAATGGTTACGTAAATAAAAACCAAGTTTTAAGTTGAGTGACATATCTTCATCTCAGAATAAGACATATCTGACATATCTTCATCTCGGCACTCCTTTCTTTATTCTGTCTACCACACTATAGCCAGCACTACATTCACTTCTAATTTGTTCATTCCTCACTCTATCGACTAAAGATTTTCCATACAAGCGCCTTAGTGACCGCATTCAGTCTACTATGGGTAACCGTTACTTGTACGGGTAACCGTTACTAGTACAGGTAACTGTTATCGTTACGCGGGCTCACCTCTAGCACAGTATAATAAATACATACAGTATGTTATCTCGGCAGTGTCCTTGAAATAAATACCTACGGCCGCTTGGTACTTAAACTTGGTTAAAAACGCACCAGGGCTGCTCATTGACTGACTCTTTATGGTTTGGGGTGCCATAAATTGACCTAAATGTATGCGTGGGAACATCTCACACTGCTTGCGTCCGCACGTTACTGCAGCCCTGCGGCGACTGAGCAGTTCGAAGTATACCGAGATTTCGAAGGGTGTCGTTTCGGCTGTTTGTATGAAGATATAATACTGTATGCTTTACTATACTGTGCCTCTAGCGACCAGGGGCCGTTCGGGCCGACTGGCGGCCGAGGAGGAAGCTACAGTTTACGGAAGGTCTTTTATTACGGCGTTAATAATGAATTATTGCAGCGATTTCGGAATATCACGAGGAAAAACAATAAAAGTTCTCAAAACCCCGAGTGATATATCCAGAAACGAGGGAAAAAACAAATCGTTTTACGATGAACCATCGTAACATTCGATAAACATTGATTTTATATTTTTTATCGTCGTGCGCCAGAACTGGCGCGGCGCTGGAAGTACGTTTGTTTGTGAAGCATGGAGATAACGGGCAGACGAAAACACTTGGTGTTTTAAAGTCGACAGCTGTATTGTACAGGGTTATTTGGAAAACATTAATAACTGCTTTAATTATAAGTCTAAAATGTTCAAGCAGCCATGACAATATCAAAGCTTCTAGTGCCAACCCTGATGTATGGGTGCGAATCCTGGAATTGGCAAAATGAAGGAAGGAATGAAAGTAGACTGAATGCGGCCACGCTTGTGTGAAAAATCGATAGAGTGAGGAATGGACAAATTAGTGCTGTGCAGCATGTAGTGCTGGCTGCAGTGTGGTAGACAGAATAAAGAAAGGAGTGCTGAGATGTTCATGTAGAACGTATGCGCGAGGAAAGGATGGTTAAGAAAATATATATGGCGAGCGTTGAAGGTAACAGGAATAGAGGGCGTCCGCGAAAGACCTGGCGCGATCAAATATTACAAATATTGAAGGATGGCCCTGTTAAAAATCTCCACAACCGTAGAGCTTGAATGAGAAGATGTATGAATGTAGCCGAAGCAAAAGTGGTGTGCCAAGATAGAATAATACGGCGTTTTATCATCTCTGCCTATTAGTTAGTTAGTTAACATTTTTTCAATATTTCTAAGTAATTTTGTACAAAATGTTGAACTATCATAACAGTAACTATATCGATTGCAAAAAAATCATTCATTTTAATAAAGTTAATTAAATAAGATAAATCCTGCGGAAATTCCAATTGGAATTGAAATGTTTTTATTATTTTATTCAATATTAAGTTACTGTAATGATAGATGATAGTCCAACGTTTTACAAAAAATATGTCAGAAATATTTTAAAAAAATGCAAACTTAGATGTTACATATCTCCATATCTATTGATTCAGGTCATGGTTGCTTGAACATTTTCGACTCATAATTAAAACATTAATAACCTCCTGCGAAGTTATTAATTATTTCCATATAACCCTGTATAATATTGAGATAATTTATGATTTATGCATCTTTTCCCGAGTCTGGGTAGGGGTGATTCAAAGTGACGAAAAAATGCAAAAAATTCAAACGCTTACTGGGAAAATCTTTTGAAACCTAAATTGATGACATATACATTATTGAAAAGAGAAAAGAGATGTCGCTTGCTAACGTATTTGGACTTAAAGTGTGTGCGGTGAAAATGGCTGACTTTAGATCCGTCGGAGCGACCCTCATTATGATTCTTGAATCGCTGCAAATAATAATCAAAAAGGCGAGCAAGTAATCAAGAGGTCGAAAAAGTCCCGGTGGTGGAAAATCCCGCGCCTTGTTCCGTTTTAGGCCTTTCGTTAAACTAAAATCAAGTAAGTAAGTAAGTAAGAAAAAAATATTAAAAAACATCGTCGCTGTCTAATTAGCAATAACTTTTCAGAATTTGCGAAATACGTCATAGATAGTATTTTTTTGTGTAGGTACACAAAAAAATTAATTAATTAATTAATTAATCTTCGTCCCATCGCGCGCTAGGATAATAGAATGAATAATTTTAAATGTTTTGAAATTAAAAGTAATTTTAACTCAGGTATTAATTACTTTCATTAACTAAAATAAAACATTAATGCATTATATTGTATAATGTATTAATGTTTTATTTTAATCTATTATCGTAAATTGTAACTGTACCAATCACCTTGTCCTAAATGACTATCCATTAGGGTCTGTCGATAGTCTTTAAATTAAAAAAAATATATAAAAAATAAATAAAAAAATAAAAAACTCTTCTCTTCTCTCAATATTCCGGTTACAATAGTTATAATATTTTTCCATTCTATTGCTACTGTTATAGTGTTTTTTTTTTGTTTTTTATATTGTTAATACTTTCAAAATTTGTCTCTATGTAAAATATGTTAGGATACAATATATTCGATTCTGATAACTTATGCTCTTATTCACATATATCATTAACTTCCGAATAAATAAATAAATAAATAATCACCACTACACCAATAACTTCAGTGAATTTTGTCATTACCTACCTTACTAATTAAATTTAAAATGTCTATATTTGAAATTAGTCAGTTTAATACTTCACCTGTCGATGAGAGATTCTGTTACATTCGAAATAAAGGTAATAAAATATAAAAATATTATTAAATTAACGTAGAGCTAACAAAGTTTACGTTTTTCGCCTAATTCAATGACCATAATTAATAATCTCTAAGATTCTAACGTCAAATCCATCAATAATATGCATCTGATGAGTCTGCAACCAAGGGCTAACTTCATGGTAGTTTTGGGTGAGGTTTCATGGACATCAGCGATAAGGATTATTCTCCCAAGAGCACATCGAAGAAGAAGAACACGTTAATGCTTATATTTCTATATTTCCAGAGCCATGTGTTAATAGAAATGAACTATTAACGTGTTACTAACTGCCTCTACTTCATATCGACTATAAGTTAACCTTCTCGCAGGTGCTGAGATGAATTTTTAACCAGCCAGCTAACTGAAGGGAAATGTGCTGCTGACAACGTAATAGTGAGTAGCGTTTCGCAAAATGCTTCATTAATTTTGTATTGGCTGCCGGTCGCACAGGAGCATTAATAATTTGTATATTAAGCAGTTTTGTGCGTCACAGGGTAAACTACCCCCTAGGACGGTAAAAATTTGAGACGTTGACTGCCTCAAACGATTGTTTTTTATTGATAAAAAGAAAACACTTGAATATTATTGATTAATATATGGCAGTCAATTTTTGTTTTAATATGATTATTTAAATTTACACTCAATCAAACTTTGAAACTCTGAAATATACACATTAAGCCGCTCTCATTATCAGGTGTTATTAATTACACCTGATGGTGAGAGGGACGAACGAAGGACGGCTGGTAGTGGCCGCTGCAAGACCATTGGTGTCTACAATCGGCTGTCGCCGATGGTAGATGCCAAGGGCCAGCCGCGTTTATTGAAAGTATACTATGCCAGCGCGCACCCATACGACACTAGCGCAGTGTACTTTCAAGAGCGAAAATAAAAAATATGTCATGAAAGTGTACTCGATTTATGTGCGATACTCGAGTATAGTTTCAACCTCTTCGCGTAATATAAAGGTTCTGAAACTATAATAGGCTAGTACGCATTTAGCAAAATCTATGGATTATTAATCTTAGACTTTTGAATATTTGAATTAGATATTGTAAACATGCTTTTAAATTAGTTTCTTTTAAATATAGCTATAAAAATGGAATTTTAATATATCTTTTAGTTGTTGTGTAGTATATATCACGGGAAAACTGACAAAATCTATCTTTAACTGCGCAAATTAAACAATAGGTGTTGAGGTAACAATCATCTTTTATTAAGAAATTTGTTATAATTATTATAAACTAATGCTTAAATAATAATTTGTAGGTTTCTGAAAATTTTTTCAATTTATAGTGAACAGTGTGTTAGTTAAAATAATTATTATAAACTTATGCATAAATAATTATATGTAGATTTCTGAATATTTTTTCAATTTATAGTGAACAGGGTGTTAATTAAAATAATTATTATAAACTTATGCCTAAATAATACAAGTGCAGGCCTCACGGATCATAAGTTATAAATTAGCTTTTAACTTTGTATTATATGTTCATTTGACGATATTTTTCAAGAGAATTTAAGTTATAATAAACATTACTCTAACATTATACACCCTGCTGTTATTCATCAATATCCTTATTCAATATACTCGAGTATCGCGCAGCTCTGCGCGCTAGCACAGTATGTTTTCCAGTTACGATTTTTGTATTCGGTGCTTGAAAGTATACTCGATTTTTGCGTACTAGCAAGGTATACTTTCTGTAAGTGATACGTGTAATTGGCGTCGGAAAATATACTCGAGTGGCGCGCAGCTCTGCGCGCTGGCCCAGTATACTTTCAATAAACATGGGCCAGCTCGACGCCGACGGGTGGCTATAGCAGGCGATTCGTAGCCAATGGTAACCAGTAAGCGTTGTATGCTTGCTGAAAGGCCATGCTGTCGGCTACTGTAGTCGCTTCACGGCCAGTGATAGCTACTGCACGAACATCGGTATATGACAGGTCTTGAAGACGGCTGTATAAATATAATAATTTCGTTGTCTGTCGGTCAGTAACTTACTGGAATTACAATATTAGTAATCAGAACAACTTGAGATAATCAGTCACCGCGGGCCAGGTTACACGCAAGGGTCGTTGTTAATTATTATGTCCCGTGATTTTTCACAGATGTACGTTTAGATATAGTCAGGACAAAAGTATTTTTGACCAATTAATGAGCCAAAGCGGAGTTTTAAAATAAATATTTTGATCAAATGCTTCTATACACACAAACATGCATTCAAGTTTATTAATAGATCAAGTTAATTAATCGGTTGTCGATTGTCAAATTAACACTCTTTGCCAGATAAACATATTCAAAATATCGTCCTGTATTCATATCACATTCAAAGTGGCGCTCTTTCTTCTAATCCCGAACATTTTTTTTTCATATTTTTCAAATCGAAACAAGCACATTTTAAAATGATCTATCAAATACAATTTTATTGTAAAACAATTATAGCACAAAATCGATATACATACTAATATTGCATTTTTGATTGTTGCTGTGTTATTAAACAAACGCAATAACCATTTATAATTGATTTGGGGACAACATTCTTATAATGACATATTGTTTTTCATGCCACGTCCTCAAACTATGAATGTTCTGAAAAATAAAAAATAAAAAAAATAAAGATAAAGATAATCGATGTCCGAAAGACGAAATTCGGAATGCAACGTTCTAACCTGAAATACATGAATATGACAGTTGCTGGTTTGGGCATGTTAAGCGAATGAATGAGGAAAGAATGATAAGAAAGATATATAATACAAGTGTTGATGGCGCCAGAAAAAGAGGCCGACCGCGGAAGACGTGGCATGATCAGATTAGTCAGACACTGGAATATGGTCCCGTTAGAAGCCTCAACAACCGGCGTGCTTGCATGCGAAGATGTATGAATGTGAATGAGGCGAGAGTTGTCAGGACAGAAGAGTGTGTCGCTCTATCCTCTCTGCCTACCCCCACGGGGAAACGGCGTGTTGGTAAGTAAGTAAGTATGTAAGTAACCAGTAAATTTTTAAATCGTAAATAATTACATATTTCGTTCAGTGTTTGACATATACCGCGCATGCGCAATTGCGCAATGGCAGCTAGATTGACCAGTACCAAACAAGAATGTGGCGATATTCACAGCCAATTTTAATTATACATTAGAAATTATATAATTATACATTAGTAAACGTGTGTAAATATTAAAAACATTATTTTTATAAGTGATCATTTTAATGAGCCTGGGGCCGCGTCTCATATATGCGACGGAGCGCGACTGTCCCCAAGGGCCGCGTCGCATATATGCGACAGGCACAAAATAAATTATTTATCGACGGCCGCGTATCGAATTTGAAAAACGTAATTTTTTCCCAATAGAGAAATCCTGTTGTGACCTGTCGTTCCATTTTCAACTCAAAAACATCACGGATTATATTTTAAATCAACAATCAAAACAGAAGTTTTTCTGCCGTCAAAATCGTTTAGAATTGTTATAGATGGCGCCCCGATCGCGTGTTGTGCAATCGAAATTCAAATATTCCATCGTCAAGGTCACGCGCAATGTGCGCGGGAAATACGATTTATTTTTTTCGATTTTCGATTTATTTGTACACGTATATACAAATATATACGATATGTTTTGCGATATTTGTCAGTTTTTGTTGGTTTATGATTCAATTGAATATTAATAGTGAGTTATTAACAAAAATACACGCAATTTTGTTGCGTTTATTTGAAATATGTGTGTGTGTGAAAGTGTATCATATTTATGTGTTATGAGTGGGATGTCCCGTCGTGTGCCGTGCCGTGCAACAAAATATACCACACAGAAGAAGATTATTATTATTAATAGTAGTGTTGTCTCTAATAAACAAATAAAAAATTATTATTATTTTTCAGAAAATGTTGCGCTGGCAAGATTATGGAAATTCAAAAAAAGATTTTTTTTTACTTTAATGATAAAAAAATCATTGCATTTCGACACTTACGATAAAATAATATGAATGTGTGTTTTTTTTAATATACGCATGTTTTCATGGTTTTTTCGTAAAAAGAAAAATCACAAAAAATTCAGAAAATTTCCGGCCCTTGCCTATATGTTGCTTTGGAATTTTTTAGGCCCTCAACAAGTTAATAAAGGCAATGAAAACATGTACAATACTCGATGCAGATCTAGCGCATTCATTATATGGATAGATATATGCGAGACCTCATACTTTTCTGGATGTCTCATCATTTTTATTATTTTATTCAGAATATTTTGAGTAGGTACGTTCAAAAATTTTCAAGAACGCAATGCCGGATTTTATCCCCAATGAGACATCATTAATCATGATATATTATAGAGACGAATCTATTTATATGAGAAAGTAAATGTATATTTTGAATATAAATAATATTTTATTCTACTCGAGTTTCGAGAGTGACAGTAAATATAAATAAAGCATGGCTTACCTATGTGGCAATGTCTAAGATTAACATAGTTTTATTCCATCCATTTTGAAGATCATCATGAATAACATATAATATATACGTATATGTAAATAAATAAATATCATTTAAAAAGGAATCATTTGGAAAAATTTAGATGCTGCCGGTACTTGAAGTAAGGATGTAATATTTCTGGTAGAGAGCTTTCTGAAAAATTATGTTATATACAGGGTTATTTGGAAAACATTAATAACCTCGCAGGACTATATTCCTGCCTTGATTATGAGTCGAAAATTTTGCATTTTTTTTCAATATTTCTGACTTATTTTTTTTAAAACGTTGGACTATGATTACAGTAACTTATACCGATTACGAAAAATTCATTCGTTTCAATACAAGTTAAATAAAATGATAAAAACCTTGAAAAATTTCCAATTGGAATTCGAAGATTTTTATTATTTTATTTGAATTGTATTAAAGGGGATGAATTTTTCGCATTCGATATAAGTTACTGTAATGACAATCCAATGTTTTAATAGAAATAAGTCAGAAATATTGAAATAAAAATGCAAATTTTGGTGTCGCATATCTCCATAACTATTGATATTTAGTCATAATAGCTTGAACATTTTCGACTCATAGCCAAGGCAAAAATATAGTCCTGCGAGGTTATTAATGTTTTCCTAATAACCCTGTATAATCCTAATAAGTGTCGTATTTTTTCCTCCTTATCTTAATTTTTAAGTGAAGCCTCTATTTGAAATTTTTATGAAAAATTAAATATTAAGTACTTATAATACAGTGTTATGTTATCTTTAAAATATTCAAGATCACTAACAAATTTGTTATATTTTTTTAAATAGGCAGTCCCTAAATAAAAAAATGATTTCGATTTAATTTTATGTCTGCGAGTTCATTGAATTTTGAAGATACTGATATGGTCCCGCTAAAGCGTGTATTCTTGACCTATATATTCTGGGATTTGAATGACAGAAAGCTACGTGATCCAACAGCGCATCCTTGGATTTATTTATGGTCCATTGAAGCTGCGAAATAGTGGGTTCTTTCATTTCCTACTGATGAAAAGGGTATTTCAATAACACACATATGTGCGTGACTAATATCAATAGTGAACTATGTTATATAATTTAGATTTTACATGGAACTTGGTGTCTTGGTACATTTTTTTACAATATCAATTTATTTTTTCTTTCCGTGCATACATACATTATATTGGACATGACCCGCATTTATTTAATGCAAGAAATTGATTATTCGTACCTAAAAAATATATCAAACCTAAAATTTGGTTTTTTAACCCTTTTAACTTTCTTTTCGGTCCTTTTTCTTTTTCTCCAGCCTTAATTTCTCCACTGCTGGGTATACCTCTTCCGTACCCTTTTATACTTCTCTGTTGTGTGCTTTCTGTAGTCATTTCTTCCCTTCCACATCGGATATATCGTCGGCCCATCTGTTTTGATATCTTGCGATGCCTTTCTTGTTTTTCCAAGGTCTCCATTTCAGAACTCTCAGGCATCCTGCCTTGTGTTATGCTCTATTCATTGCCATTTTAACTTCGCTACACGATCCCTGATATTCACTACCTATATACTCTGGTTCTGCGCCTAATTTCATCATTTCTCATATTTAAGAACACATTCTTATTGTTAAGATGCAATTTTTTCAGAACAATGTTCTGTGAAATTTAAAACCAAGTTAATTAATCAATTAGAAAGACATTCAGAAAAATCAAATCCACGAAAAAGTATTTGGCTCCTACCGGGATTCGAACTACGGATCTCCTCCTATCCGGGGCAGGCGCGTTATCCAATTGCGCTTTAGCGGCCTTGTACATTTCCGTGAATATATCGACCTTATCTGTAAGTCTCATTTATTTATTGCTACTTCACAATAAGAATGTGTTCTTGAATATAATATATGTAGGTATGTTGTATCAAATGTGTCGAAAAATAAAAAAATTAATTGAACGGTTAATTCTGGCATCCCCTAGCGACATGTACCTACTCATGAAATTATGTACTATGACATGTCTATAATAAATAAATAAATTAAAAAATTAAAAATTATATAAGTATGCATAAAATCAAAATTTAATTTATATTGAATATAAGAGTAGCTTGATGGTCCTATGGTTAGGTAAGGTTAGGTTAGGTTAGGTATAATATAAGAGTAGCTTGATGGTCTTGTGGTAAGAACTCTCGCCTTGTGATCCAAAGGTAGCGGGTTCGAATTTCACTCCAGACCAGCGAGTCTGTCTTATTTTCACAGCACAAGGGTTAGCTTAAGATTCGATTGGTTTTTAATATTAGCATTACTACGCGTAATACGCATACTACATCAGTGCATTTCTGTGACCTTTGAACCTTTTTAGTGTCCAGTCACTGGTGTGAGCGGTGACCTATTAATACCCGATGTTGGAGTGCAGTAGGTCGCTCGTTTCTTTGATACGCTACAAATACAATATCTAAATTACTTAAACTATGAAATCTTTTAACTTAAAATAATCAAATTAATCAAGACATTATGTATTCACTTTTTTTATACATATGTATTTGTGTACATTTTTATATATTATACATATTGTACATACGAGGCTAAAAAGAATCACGCACTCATGTCAAGTGATAGTTTGAAATGATTACAACACTACCGAACATTCCAGAATGGCCTAGCAAAATCTACGGCTTACGAGAAACATCTCCAAAAGTCTGGAAACCGCGAGGAAGTTTTCGTTAATGCTGGAAACGTCTAGGAAATTCGATATCAGCATTACCGAATATAAATACGGCACACGGGAGTAAGGAGGGTCAGTTGTTGTTTGAACGCGGTTGACAGGCGATAACAAAGCGAAAGCAGTCTCGAGCTGCGGGCCAGGCTGGCAAGCGAGCGGTAGCGGCGAGTTGCGAGAGGCCAGTGGTGTCGAGCGAGCGGTAATTCGACAGCGATATTCTGGAAATTTCTTACGTAGCGAAATAAACCGAAGCGAAATTAATAAGTGCGGAAATTGGATTGAATATTCTAATTAATAGTAAGTAAAATGTGAAAGCGAATATAAAGTGTCTATATACGAGTGATAAATTTGCGAAACAGTTTAATTTAAGGAATAGCGTTACATGTAAAAGTGATAAGTGACCTTGTACATTTGAATAATTAATTATTCAGTAATCAATAAATCCTGTATTAAATCCCAGCGTTTTCATTAATTCCTCCTGCAGCCACGAATATATTTTGTATAAATACTGTTCCAATGGCAAATTCCTCTAGTGGAACGATTGAAATAGTTTTCCGGTATACAATGTTACAGGAACAACACTAGCTCCATAATAACGAGACGAATAGGAGATGGATGGGGATAAGAAAGACTAGGTTTTGGAACAGTTGAAATTGCTTTGGACTGCTTTTGAAGACAGTCATGATCTATGATAATGTGATGCCCTAGCATAGTTGATTCCACGGCCTAGCCGACTGCACATGGCATGATGAGCCTATAGAATTCAGTATTATGAATGGGGATGGATAGTGAAGTACTGTCAGCTGAGCAGAATCATTCATACAATAATAGCGTTTTACTCGCCATGAAGGAGCTGACGCTCGTGCTTATGGGAGGAGTAAAGTCATTGTTTCATGAATAGTATTAAAATTATAACAAAGTTGTTAAGAATATCAAGAAACAAAAGAAAATTAAGTTCATTCTTAAATGATGTAATGTCTTTAATTTTTATTTATTTTATCAGGTAATGAATTGTAATACACATATAATGTACCTTTATTAAATTTTGATACAATATAAGAGAATATGGATATATAGAGATTAACACATGCAGGTACATATTTAAAGGTAAGATATTTAAAGAGATAAACAGCATTATATAGCAAGAATTAAAGAACTAATAAAATGAATAAGGCATACAGAGAAGAAAGACATGGTACGAAGCGGAAAAGTCAGTATCTAAGTAATAATATTTAACATAAAAAGTAAGCATTAAAAAGTAAGTATTAAAGAGAAAAGAAGATAAGTTGGAAGCGAAAAAATAAGTATGTACATAAAAAAATATATTAAAATATATGAAAATTTGAGCTCTATATGTCTTAACTTCTGCAACTTTTCTTACACTACGCATAGTAATTAATATTTTTTTTAATGTATAACATGTGTTTTTGAACAGGCTCTTATACATGCTAAGGCAATTGAAACTTAAGCAGTGAAAACCAGTCTAACCATAAAATGTGATGTATTGGGGCCCATTTTTGATGTAGACCCAAAAGGTCCATGCCCTAGAATTTTTTTATATTTAATAATTTTCTAGGCGCTAATATGAAAAAATATTAATTAGGATAAATTATAGCACTCTCACATAGACGAAGCTATTTATGTGTATGGAAGTCTTTTATATGGTGGCCCAGGTCTTATGGCCTGTATTAGCTGGCTTAAGTTATCATTTTACATAATGCAATGTCCACCAATTCCACCGAAAGAATTGTGAGACTTCTGTGATTTATCTTAATTAATATTTATCCCTGTGTTGACAAAATTCAGTGATTGCGTTCTCAGAACATACATATAAAAATATCGTTTGAAATAAAATTGTTTATTATTCACTACAAAGCTAAGTATGGAATTAAAAACGAATTATAATTTTTTTGTACTGTGTACTGTACTACATTAAAGACTTTTTGAATTATAATGTAAAAATATAATTAACAGACTACAGACATAAATTGGAACGAACATAAAAAAATCCCTTCCTTTGGTTAGGGTAATCGAATTTTAAAAACTTCTTATTGCTTTTGTTTTCAATTTCGTCTTTCGAACAAGTATTCTTATTTGTAATCCCTTGAATTTGAAACACAGGAACATTCTTTGAGTTAGTTTGCATTGACGTCATAGACAACGACATCAATTTTGCCGACATGTTCAATGTTGGAGATGGATTATGAATATGAATAATTAGAAAGAAATATGTGTGAAGGTATTGTCACGGAGTCGTGGCCGTGCAAGGCAAATGAAACACTTGAAATTAACTAATATCACTGGGCACGAATTTAATCAGAGCACCGTTTTTTAATGCTCACTAATATTCCACTCATCATCCGAGATTATTTCACAAATAGGTAGGTAGGTACTTTCCTATATCAAATTACTTTTTCGATCGTTTGTATATGGTCAATCATGTTGGTTCATAATTCGCAAGATTCTATGATATCGCATTCTATTGGCGGGCTTGTAATCTCTTATATAGATAATGTCACTTCGCGTAACTTCGAGAATGGTCGACCGACTTCTCCGTGTTTCTAGTGATTTATAATTTATTGTAAAACTATAGAGTGTTGGACAATCCTCGATTTCGTGCAAATATTGTAGTATTGTAGTAAGTCTCACAGAAACGAAACGAAGGGTGGCCCAGGGCTAAAGACCTGCATGAGCTGGCTTAAGTTTTTTTCTTTCTAAATCATTGCATATTAGTTATTGGAACACATTAGTTCATATTTTTCTTTAAAAAAATATTTAGAAAATTTCAAAATGGCGGAGTTGTGTGATGTCCCGCAATGGTACTTCTCCATGACGCGCACTGCTGGTGGAGATAAGCATGTCGCCAGGATTTGAGTGAAATGAAAAAGTTAATTATTTTCAAATTCATTAATCAATTAGAAAAGACGGACCTCCACTCTATCCGGGAATGGAGCGTTATCCAATTTCGCCACGGCAGCTTGGAAAATTAACGAAATAATTTCGGACTTTTCTTGTTAAATGATGTAATAGGTGTCTACGTTGTAGAGTATTGAAATAATAAAGATTTTTTTTGTGCAGATGACTAGTTTTTTAGACGATTCTCAGAGATTCCTCAATTGAAATATTATCCATCGTGCAACGGAATTTTGAATAAATGCGCGTTATTTTTAGAAAACTGTCCGATGTGCCCGTTACGATTCGTCTCTTCGTTTTATTGATGTGTTGCCGCTAAAGCACACAAGACTGACAATGTATGCAATTCCTAGGTATTCTATCAAATGGCTGCGAACTTTAAGTAACCAAAAAAAAAATGATAACCTTTACTCAAATCGTGTGGCATGGTAAACTAAACTAAGTAACAGTAATCACTGCACTGTCAAACACTGCAAAACGGTATGTAAGCAAACGATATAAAATATATTGAGCTCATTATTATCACATAAAAGTTCAATAAAATCGGATATTAGTATCAAAATGTTACAATACCTATCTACAAATTAACAATCAAATTGATTATGTTAAAATAATTACGTAATTATTCTATTGTCATTAAGAATACGCCTCTCCGCCAAATTTCAGAGCGATTGTTGATCAAAAAGTGGGTAAAATATTAATTACAAGATTTCTCGCTGAAAAAATTAAGAGCAAATTTTGAACAATGGTGTATTTGAAATGTAAAATAAAATCCAAAAATTAACCGAGAAACCTTACGCCATCCAACAATTTTTGAGAGATACCGGATTGCTTTTTAATTGTATTGATACAAAAAGTATTTTTGAGGTGCCTGAAATCGATCACGTTGCCGATAAAGGTGAAAATAAAACAGGTGAAAATAAAATGAATAGGTATATAGTGTTATGAAATTTTATAATTTTAATTGGGGAATTAGCTGAATAAACATATTGTTACGATAAAATGAAAAAAACAAGCTTCCTGAATGCTCTGGAACATCCTTGAATAATCTAGAAAGATGTAGAGCGGCCCGAAGATTCTAGGCACTGACATGGGGCACGGGAAGGGACACCTATATCACTGCACGCCAGAAAATTGTATATTGAAACTGCGTTTTTCACGTGATAATTTACGGGCGCGAACATGCTCGTGAGTTCTGACATGTAAAATCGTTGTTAACTTTTATTCAAGTAAAGTTAATCACTAACCAAATGTTTTACTCTAACCTCATAGCGGCGGATACGAGACAGTAAAATTTAAAAATTATAGTCATTTTACATAATGTTTAGCAACTTAATATATTGCCAGTCTTGTATACTTTTCCGGTAACGTTCTTGTGTATACATGTTTAGGTAGCTACCTTTCCAGAGACACACTTGAAGCGTGTTATTTATGGTTTGTGTATTAATTTTCGTGAAAGTGTTTATAAAATATTTAAGGCACGCAAATAAACACGATCATTTAATACGGGAGGCGAAATACATAAGCTAGCCCCTGCCATGACGGAATATCTGTGACGTATTGTGAAGCGGGCTTTAAACACATCCGCTTTGAGATTAATAAACAATTATTAAAATAAATGAGGCCAAATCTGTAAATTTGCCTTGCCTGTCAATGCATAACTTTATGAGTTCAATGATTGATTTATTTGTATCTTATTAGATATTTCAATAGAAAATAATACATGGAGATGTAGTAGTAATAACAGTAATAATAGTAGTAACAGATGTATTTCACTAAGAAATGCACTTACTTCATCACGTCGTTTCTCCGTGGAGGTAGGCGGAGAGTATAGAGCGCCACACTCTTCTGTCCTGACATACAACTCTCACCTCATCCACATTCATACATATTCGCATGTAAGTTAAACGATTGTTGAGGCTTCTAACAGGACCATCACCGTCAAAGCTTGTGTTGTACATCTTTCTTATCATTCTTTCTTCATTCATTCTTTTAACACGCCCTAATCATCTGAAAGACTTTTTTAAAATTCTATTTATATAATCTAATCAATGCTAAGATCAGCTTTATATTAATTCCTAATATCTTCATTCGTTTCTCTACCATTAATGGATTTGCTACATATATGTACGCATATTCACTGCATTCAGTCTCCTTTCATTCCTCTCCTGCGGCACCAGGCCTCATTTCTACACATCAGTATTGGTACCAGAATTCCGTTGTGTACCGCTATATAAATAATTGCATTCAAAGCACCTTACTCCCTGCAGTCACCATCCTCTCGATATCTTTTTCAACCTTCCCTCTTTTATAGAACATAATTCCTAATAACACAAACACATCTACTTGTTCCAACCAGGAATGCAGGGCTGTCACTATTTTGAAAAAGCTGTATATTATATCAAAAGAAATCAGTCATAAATGTCCGATCTAATGAAAGATACATTAAGAACAGATAATTATTTAATTTACTTTCTATAGTAGTTTTTTAGAATCGGGTTTATTTATAGGCAAATTAAACACCACAAGATAGACAGTTTTTAATAGCCACAAATTTTGTAAAACGATCGTTTTAAAAATAATATTACTCACCTGTAACATTCGTAACAGAAATAATATTGATAATTTTAATTAAGAAAAATTAAAGAAGTCTCACAGAGACGAAGCAATTTATATAGAAAACGTGTATGGAAGTTTTTACAGGGTGGCCCAGGGCTTATGACCTTTACTCACTTTATCCAACGTAACGATCACCAATTCCACCGTAAAAACATCAACACATTATCAAATTTTTGAAAGTTATTCCTATATTATATAGTTCTAAATCAGCTTATCAGGAGTATGCTAGAAACATCTATGGTCATTCTCATGACAAATTATACATAGGTTTCGCAGCTGTTAAATATACCTCTATATTTTTTTAAGTGTAATATTAAACAATATTAATTTTAACCCTTCGTATACGAGGTAACTAAATCTCCTATCCCATACTAAGTGGGGTTTGACATACCCAGAAAATAAATCTAAGTAAAATAAGCAAATAAAACCTATTTAAAAGTTATTTATAGAAAAAATATAATAATAACCAATAATGAATGGGTTCAATTAAAATTTTTATGTAATTTTAGACGATAATAGACTTTTATTTATTAGGAAAAAAACAAAACACAACTTTTTTTTAAACCTAAAAACAATAAAATCTTTACTTAAGATCTACAAGACCCTAGAAGACTTTGTTAAAAACAGTTTAATTTCTACTATGACACATAGATGGAGCTGCAACACGGTCTACGTTGTCAGTTGAGTCGTATATTTTCAGACACCGCTAACTCCATATCAAAACAATTTACAGCAAACTTTGTACAAAAACTAACAGTGTAGGTAATAACATCTCACACAATAAGGTATAAATTACTCGACCTGCTGTAAATTTCTTTGGTTTGGAGTTAGCGGTATCTGGAAATATACGACTCAATTATAAGCTTAAAATTTTGAGCACTGATTAATCTCGACGTGTAATCGTTATACGTACGTTATCTATAACTTCTCAAAAACTTGTACGACGGATACATAACTTGGTGAGTAGATTTTATTTGAGTTATTTTTTATTGTGTATAAATTGGTTTAATGAATATTTAAAGGAATTTTGTTTTATGAGAGTAGATACACTTGCCCCATGATTTTATCATACTGGGGGAAATGTAACAACATTGTGGATATACTTCTCCTATACTTTTTTGTATGGACAGAATTGTAACTAGTGGTACCTACATTAAATTCTAATAGTAAAATGTTTTTTTCCATCACTAGTAGTTAGGAGATGCACTTACACCATCGGGCACTATTTTTATTATATTATACCTACGTTTTTAAAAAAACATATTCTGTTTAAAGACACAGATTTTGTGCGTTAATTGTGCTTATTAAAATGGATATCTTTTTTTTTTTAATTATCGTAAAAGTTTATAAAAATAATCAAGATTGATGCAATTACCCGAATATGGGGTAATTATGCATCTATCTTGACTATATAAATACATCCTGACTTTAATTAGGAAAATGCCTCACAAATCAATTTAAAGCATATTATAATTTAATTAAACGAAATTTTACTAAGAAATACTTATTTTATTTAATTAGAAATGCGGGAGGCATTGATAAAAAGGCTGGAATTTAATAACGGATTTATTAATTACTAAGTATTTGATTTACAAAGTCACTAAACACTATTAAATTTAACGTTATTTTTAACCTTAAACTATTTCGTTATTTATCACTCGTAAATAGACACTTCATTATCGGTTGAACTTTATTCAATTTTCAATGGAACACTCCATCCAATTTTCGCACGTATTATTCGCTTCGGTTTATTCGCTACGTAAGAACTTTTCCAGATTATTCGCTGTCGAGTTATCGCTCGGCTGGCCACCCAGTCAAGTTTCGCTATCAAGCGCCCTAAAACAACAACTACTTAACTCCCGCGCGCATCTTATTTATATCTGACCAATGCTGGTATCGAACTTTCTAGGCGTTCCCAGTGTTTAGGAGACGATTCTAGTGGCTTCTAGATTCTTGTAGAATGTTTCAGATGCTTCCCGAAAGCCGTAGAACATTGTAGACCGTTCTCGATTCTTCGATAGTATTGTAACCATTTCAAACAACTGTCACTTGACAGAAGTGCGTGATACTTTTTAGCCTCGTTATATTATATTACTCATAAAAATTTGAAACCCGTGTGATAATCTAGTGAGATGTACGATGACTTTGAATTTATCCCGACTTATCTTAGTTTAATCTCTATGAGACATCTATAATATGTATTGCTTATTGATATCCCCTTGGGGATAAAATCCAGTATGGCGTTCTCGAAAACTTTGAACTTATTCAAAATATTTTGAATATTTTATTTTCAAAAAATTTTGACCTCTGCTTAACCTGATGGTTACACCCCTTACATTGTTATGAAATTAGAATTTATCTTTCGTCGACGCGAATTTTATGGTCACGACCGAAACAACCGAAAATTTATGACAGCACGCGCCATTTGCGTTCCAAGTGTCAAAGCGCAAACACACTTTGAGTGTCCCTAGAGTTGTGTCAGTGTGGTTCAACAGCCATATTGACGGCTCGCTCGACCGTGCTGCGCCTTAATCGTCTCCGCTAGTAAAATCTAGAATTAAATAAATACATAATCAGGCAGTTTGTCACTTAATTAAGATGAATTGAAGAAGTCTCACAGTGACGAAGCTATTTATATGAGAGACGCGTATGTAAGTCTGTTATACGATGACCCAGGGCTTACAACTTGTGACTCTACACAATGCAACATTCACCAATTCCATCGTAAGAACATCCACACATTAACAAATTTTTGAAAGTTCTATATATATATATTATCTATATATATATATTATATATATTATATATATTAATATATATATATATTCGATCGAGAACCTTTCATATATTACTATGGTCTCAGCTAGAGACATCTGTCGATTTTTTTTCTCATTAACATGTTAGTATACACAGCTTTCGTTACAATTTTAAAAGTTCTATAATTATTAAATTAATTCCAAATCTGGGAACTTTCCTTTGATTGGATTTGATTGGACTGTGCTAGAGACTAGACATATCTGTAGTCTTTTCTCATGAACTAATTAGCATACATAGATTTCGCGGCTGGTACGTGGAGTACTAAGCAAAATTATTTAAAAATTGAAAATATTGATTTTTAGGCGTATTGTAGTGTATATACTATATACATATTAAATGATTCGGAAGAATATCATATAAATATATATATATTTTTTTTTTATTTATTAGAGACAGTAACAGGACAATAGGTACATGATACTCTGATAATAAACATTATAGTGAAGACTATGCCCATTATCCCGATTACAAGTGTCTTCGGCACGCTCTAGTAACATGTATTTTTGCAATTAATTATATTTTACATGTACCTACATTTATGTGTATTGTATATTTTGTGTTTGAATGTAGTGCGATTAGTATTTAATGAATGATTGATTTAATGGATCTATTCCTTGGATTCTATTATATGGGTAAAGGATTCTATTATATGGATAAAACATCATAGGTTCATGTCATCGTTTAGAAAATGGATGTTGTGTATGAGTGAGTTTTTGAACGAAGATAAGGTATCTGCAATAATATCAGCATCAATGTTAGGGTCAGCATAATACAAATTATATGTGCGACACAACCTTATATATTCATGAGAAAAAACTACAAATGTCTCTTGCATAGTCCAATCAAATATACGAACGTTCCCAAGATTACTAAAGCAATTCACAGTTACTTTTACTTGTATTAAGCTCATTAAACAGTTGTATAAAAAGAGTGTGTATATTTTGATTGTACCTCCCATCTCAATGGTATGGTTATGTAAATACGCCCACATTGCTGTGAGTTCTACGGGTCTTTGAATTTCAGGGGTCAAGTATAATTTATGCGTACTCTAAATTTAAAGAGGAACCGAAGCAAAATATTTAGAGGATTGTAAACATTGATATTTTATCTAAATTAGTACCTCGTTAATTTCCTTGCCACGATGTACGACATAGTATATTTTACGAATCGCTCGTAGTCCGTATTCAAATAAGTTTCTAATTTTAAATAGGGATTTGGATGATATGGCTCGGATGAATAAATAAAAATAAATATTAAAAACAATAAAAATTCAAATATTTAATATCATTGAAAGATTTGGCACATACTCCGTGGTGCAACATTATAATTTAAAATACGTTTTATCTTACTTGTAATACACACATACAATATGAGTTATTAAATAACTACTATATTTTCGAGAGGAGCAGTCCCTCTCATCATCAGGTATAGATACTAACTTAAATACAAAATTTATCAATGTATATTATAGATGTCTCACAGAGACGAAACTGTATTTTTATGGGAAAAAAGGTATAGAAGTCTTTTGGGTGTACATAGGGCTTACGGCCCATCGTACGGCTGGCTTAAGTGATCACTTTACACAATGTAACGTTCGCCATTTCCACCCATGATAGAATACCATGTCTACTATTTTTGGAAGTTTTATTTATTTATTATACGCCACGTTTCACATATAAGTTGTAACAATCTTCAGCGCGGCCGGCACCGAAGCTTTTTCATTCCCCTTAAGTGACCACAGATGTCGCTAATGAGACATCTATATTGATTTTGGAGTTTTTGTTAGCAATATACTTTATCTGTTTCGTCTCTCTGAGACATCTATAATATACATTGATTGATTAACGATGTCCCTGTGACAATAATCCAGTTCTGTTCTTAAATATTTGGACATGCTCAAAACAAACTCTGAACAAAATTTATCAATCTAATCGGATAGGTCAGGGGGGCGCGCGGTGGGGAGGGTATCTTTTCCCCAAAAAGCCCTAGGATTGGTGAAATGGACTGAAATGTGATATTATTTATAATGTGTTTCCAGATTTCATTTTTTTTAGGATTTCAATGGTTTCCAAACTACTCATTGAAGCTCTTCTACTCGGTTCCCCATAGAGAATGGATAATGGACACCTAAAAGTGGATATAGGCTTTAAAATATAAAAGCCTTTCGTGGAGACCAATTTTGAAACGAAAAAACGATGAACGCTGTCTTAACAGTAAAAGACATATCAATTTCTTTCTATCAAAAAATTGTAGAGCATAAAAAGGGCTTTAAAAAATCTGCAACAACATATATGTATATGTTAAGGCTAATCCAAAAATTGATAAAGATATATTTAAAGCTAATTTTAATCTGTTGGGTAATTTTAATAATTTAAATAGGTAATGTTAAATTCGTATCAAAATAAATTTGCTGATCACGAGGGAAATTTTATGTTCATGTAAAATGCTTCCTATACAACATTGTTTGAACGTGTAGTTTCGATTATATTGATTTTTCACTAATACACTTCTAGTCTCAAACTAATTTCCAAGCAGCAAAGTCGCGGGAACAGTAAATACAGGTATATACTTTGAATTTTATCTATTTGTTCTCACATTAATTTTGCTTATCTAACTACTTTTATAACTCACATTTTTCTTCTTGAGATCAATTTTGTTATCTGTGTTTTCGCCAATTTTTCCAAATATATTTATACTTCGTTTCACATTATTTTCTTTGATACAATTTTGTGCGTATTTTTCACCCTAAATGAACACTTCTTCAGCGATATTTGCCGCAAGATTACGTCTCCCATTACCGCATTATTGATGTCTATTTCTCAATTCCCTTCACCTTTGCTTCCTCTCCGTATTTGCTCTCCTGTCTTTTATTATCAATACTTAATCTAAATTATTATCTTGTTCATTTTCAGCACGATTTCTAACTCATCACTCAATTAACTCCAATTACCAACCCTTATATAAATGTTCACAACAGTTCCCCCCGGCTGTATCCGAGAGACTATTATATACGTCACGACGTATCTCCCGACTGGAGATGGAATCAACTTTCGACGTACGTAACATGTCACGTCAGCGAAACGGGCAAACTTTTCAAACGAAATATGGATTTGATAGTTTCAGATTTTGTCGGAGTTTCTTTTAATTTCTTTTTCTGAGATATTCTGACGTATATTTCAGGGTTCGTTATAAGGGCTGATGTGATTCTGAATGAAAAATATTGTACAAACGACATGGTGTTTTATTTTTTGAAAATTAATTGGTTATTGTGAAGCTTGTGAGCAGAAAATAGTGGCGTTGACCTAGAAATTTCGGTCCGGTGTAAATTTTAAATATCACAACACCAGAGGGCACCATTCGTACATTTTTACTGCTTCAGATAAATAAACTTTCCTCTTTATAATAAAGATAATGTTTTTCTCACTGGATAATTAATGCACTTTTTGAGGGGGGCATTTTGCAAGAAACAAAAATGAAATCCCTAATGTAAACACAATTTGAAGATGCACTACATTGTCTTTGTTCGTTTGTGACGTATAATAGAGAGTATAATGCACCTCCACAAGTCTCGGTCCTGGGCTGTTCTCGCGGCTGACATCAGGGATAGTCCAGGCAGACTAATGTTACACATTTGTACATTATAAGGCTTATTCAAAGAAATTTAAAAAAATGGGTAGATACACAAAGATAAAAAAAATGGATGATCGTGCTAAAAATTATACTTCTGATTGTCATAATTTATATTTATGTATCGGTTAAATATGTATTTTATTTTTAAAGTTAAAAATTTATTTTATTTTAAAATGTAAAACAACGTATTGGGAGATGATAAATATAATTGAAAATACGTTAATGTCCTAGTAAAATCATTAATATTTGTTTTAAAAGTGGTTGAAATGTAACTTTTGATTAGTGATAGCTAAAATAAGCGATATATAGAAGATATGTATTACCGCAGCATCGCAGACATATGATGCGATTAGTCAAAAAACGTGTGCATTTTCAAAAACATGTTTTTTTTCGTTTCAAAGTCATGTGTTATCGGCATAAAGCGGTTCCGTATCACCATACATACTTACACAACAACTGCAACACAGAAAAACCATAGGTACATAATAAATTTAATAAATTTTCATTATACATAAACAGCATCGATTTGCGAACAATAATTTATGATTAATGAAATTATATTTGGTTGGTTAGTTAATTAGATATTTATTTGCAGGACGACTTCAGAACGGTTTTCTTTCAGCGACGGCGGTCCGCGACTGTGTTGCGTTAATGAGTACAGCGGGCCCGAGGGCGGTCATTAATCTTTCCTCTTGAATAACAAACTGCTGTCGCGGGGAGGGTGGGGATGATGGGGGGTGAAGGGGGGAGGGGTGAACATTTCGACTTTCCCGCCGTTAAGTTTTTCCGCGCGTTTTACGCCCGGAGCGTTTTCACCGATCGGGGCTAATTGTTCCGGCGACCTTTTCGCGGATGTCGACACAGCGAACGCTTTATTTTCTGACTAGCTGGTCGTACCCGGCGTTGCACGGGTTAAGGATTAAGTAAAAAATAAGTTTGTGAGGGAAAACAAAGGGTCCGCTGTTCTCTAAAAAACAATGTTTCCATCTAATGTTAACATAAGTTATTGTAACATAACTGTAATACTTAGATATATGGTATCGCAGACCATTTTGTAGATATTAATGTCTTCTATAAAGCTGTAATACATTACTTTGCTCTATTGGGAATAATTTCCGCAGCGTACGCAATATAAGTTTTTTTTTTCGTAATTTTTTCACACATTGGGTTACATTATCGAAGTTTTCATACGGATCCCTAACATTTTTGAAAATATTCTATAGCCTATGTTCATCAGGGATAATGTAGGATTCTGAATGTGAAAGAATTTTTCAAATCGGTCCAGTAGTTTCGGAGCCTATTCAATTCAAACACACAATCAAATCTTTCCCCTTTATAATATTATAAGTATCTAAGTATAAGTATAAGTATAGATTAGTATAGATAAATGGAACATTCGATTTAATAATTATCGCTGTGCACGAGTGATTACTTGGTCGGGTTCGATCGAGCGTGACGCTTTACCGAAAACACAGTGTGCTTGCATGTAATTTATTGCGTTCTAATTCGTATTTATTTTATTACTCCCTTTGTCTGCTTGCTTGCCGTCAACAAAAACTTTGGATCGATTTTTGACCCTTTTCCCGTGATCCGATCGAGCTGAAACTTGGCGAGCAGACTCGTGGCGACGATCAACAAGATCTATCAAATTTTCGTTAAAAAAAATTAATAATTATAGTATAATTTCGGATTTTTAGAAATTTTATTGGTATTTTCAAATTGGAATCATTGGAAAAATTTGATTAGCAACGGCGCGGCGGCCCGATAACGTCGCGGAATATTTTCTAAATTTGAGTTACTCCGTCGGTGTAATAGGTACATCACTACGAATTTCGAAAATTTACAAAACAATTGGTTCACAGATGACAGAAAAATTGGGTTCTTTGGGAAAAAATCAAATAATAATTTATTTCTTTTAGATTTCTGCTTAGTTTTGAAGAATTCTACAGTACTCAAATCTGATTCTGACTAAATCATTTGACGCTGGAAATTCATAAGGTACGATATTGATGATAATTGAATCTATCAAAATCTTGTCATCTCAAAACATCTGACATTTTAGAAATACATTAAATTTCTGTAAGTTTAGTGTTATGTTATATGTTTTAATTCGTCTTTAATTATTGTTATATTTTACAAAGAAAGGGAGTACAGTAAAAACTTGGTTTTTATGGTTTACTTTTTTTATTTAGCTTACCCCATAGACCTTTACTCAACCGAGTTCCTCCAGGGTATGCTTGGCTAAAACAGTTTAGAGACTAGAAGGAATGTGTATCTGATTACGCATTTTTATCGATTGTTGCGCGGTATGATCGATAATCCTGAAATTATGCGGAGCATTGGTTTGTATGTTCCCGATAATTACCTAAGACAGCGTCAGCATAGGTTGTTTCACTTTCCAATATACAGGACCAACCTGCCGATGGTTATGCCTGTTGGAAAAGCTACTGCTACGCTGAACAATATCACTCTGGATATCGATCTGTCCCATGTCTCTGAGAGGGTATTCCGAAGCAGGATTCTCCTACATCTTTGATGTAAATGATTTTATATTGCTTTGGTTTATATATGCTTATATAATTCTAAATCATTGTAACATTTACGAATTAAATTTTGTGTTTGTATGTTGTTTGTTTATAAAAAATAAATAAATTGAATAAATAGACGTACTATAAATATAGACTAGTCACTAAAAAACAAATCTGAGACATCTAGTTTTTGCTGTCTTCTATTGCGTATTAAATGTATCAGTCAGAAAGAGATAGAAATTATTTTCAGAACCAAGTATAAGAAAGGACAATAAAACATAATTTTTAACAACAAATGCATTTAAAGTAGTGAATTGCGGTATTTATTCTATGGTATTTTCTCTTTCTTTCTTATAGCGCAGCATACGTCTAAAAGAGATATAAATATAAACAGGGTTGTGTATTGTATTCATATTCTGTATATATATTTATTTATTTATTTATTTATTTAAAAATCCTTGTTTACAAATAAGATACTTAATACTAATTTAACAATAAAACATAAGATAAAACATAAGATAATTTACACATTTTTTTGTTTTGTTTAATTTGTGGATTATGCCACTCTACTAGGCTACGCCTGTCCCAGAGTGGCGTTATAGCACACAATTATAATATTTTTTCGAGTTCGTCAGTAGTATTTATTTTCATAAGGTAGTTATTATGTATCTATAGAGTATCAAGTGGAATGTTAGTGAAAGTTGAGTTAGTCATAAGTCCAAGTGTAAATATGTGTAGAATAATTGTTTAATGTAAAAAGGGTTAAAGTTTTGTTTAAGATTATTTTTTTATTTTCCTTAATTAATTAATTAATTTATATAGGTATATATTTTTATTTAAAGACATTATTACGCAATTACAGTAAGTAAATTTTCAGTTGCTGTTCTACCTTTGGAGGTAAGCCAGTTGTTTGCTAAAGCTTTTATTTTATTAATTGAGTATATTCTGATTTCCGGGAAGTCTGTTTTAAATATGTTAAATATTTTAGGCCCTATGTATGAGTAATTTTTCTGTCCATGTGTTGTCTTAGTTTTTGGTATTTCGTCAAGGTTTCGTAATGCTTGTCTAGTATTATGTGAATGCGAGTTACTGGTTGCTGTTAGGTGGTTTGTGTTTTTAATGTAGAAGATGAGGGTAGACTTAACGAACAGCTGTCTAACGTCCAGTACATTAAATTCTCTGAATAGTCTGTCTGATTGGTATGTGAATGGTTTCTTATTAATGACTCGGAGCAAGGTTTTTTGTGCCGTTATAGCTGGTTTTAATGTGGTTTTGTAAGTACCTCCCCAACTTGGAATCGCATAGTTCAAAAATGACTGGGCAAGAGCATAATAGATAGTTTTGAGTTGCTGTTTATTAAAAATATTACGTATGGATTTAAAAAGGTAAATGAGTTTTAAAAGTTTTCCCGATAATAGTTCAATGTGAAGTTTCCAGTTTAGGTGCCTGTCTATTATGATTCCCAAGTATTTCACACTATCTGCATTTTCCAAGGGGGTGCAATCACAGTTTTGGTGTTGGCAATCATGCATAGTCAATTTTAAATCGCTAGATGGCTGCCCTCTTTTATCTATGCTGAATGTCAAATACTTAGTTTTTTTGAGATTGACTGTTAGCAAATTATTTTCCAGCCAGTGTTTTACTATGTTGCAACCCAGTTCAGCTGCTTTGAAAACAAGATCCCATGATGAAGCGTGGAACAGGAGTATTGTATCGTCTGCAAAAGTAACTACTTTCCCCCCCGTTGTTAGCTTGCATAAATCGTTTATGTATAGGAGGAATAAAACAGGTCCTAGTGTACTTCCTTGAGGGACTCCGTATTTGATGTAATGTTCGTCACTTTTAGTTTTGTCAAGTTGTGTAAATTGTGTTCTGTCTGTAAGGTAAGTTTTGAACCAGTTGTAACTTGCTTCCGAAAGTCCAGTCTGTTTTAGTTTGTGAAGCATTTTTTCATGTGAAACTGTGTCAAAAGCTTTCGTCAAGTCTAGTGCTATTGCTATACATTTTTTATTATTGTCAAGTTTGTCTGAAATATAACCAATAACTTCCTGTATTGCTTCTTGTGTACCCCGATTTGTTCTAAATCCAAACTGGTTGTAGGCTAAAATTTGATGTTTTTCTAAAAAGTCGGTGAATTGATTACAAACACATTTCTCTAGCAGCTTAGATAGTAAATTTAGGATGGCTATAGGTCGGTAGTTATTTGGATCATCTTTATTGCCAGCTTTATGTACGGGTGTGATTTTAGCCGTTTTTAGTTGGGACGGGAAAATATATCGCGCGGAAAATATATATATATCGCGCGGACATTTATACATTTTGGACACCCCTAGACCAATTCCCGCAATGTGCATCAATGTTCACAGTAATTCGTGTTGTCGTTTTGTGTAGCAGATATTTTGGTTTTTAACTAGTCTATATTTATAGTACGTCTATGATGGTATGATATAATGTCATTTAAATAATATCGTTTTATGTTATATTATTTTAAGATATGTAAAAAGGTATAATCATACAAGGAAGTTATTTTATCTGTTGCATTAATGATCATATTGTCAAATGCAATAAAATGTTATTTTTGAATTTTGATTTGCAGTCTGAAAATATGTTAGTACTAACTGCAACCCATCAAAAATAACGGAACATTGGTTCGTGTCGTTGTTAAGCCCCCATCTTTTTGGCGCTCCACGGAAAGGCGGCCAGGCGGCCGTGGCAACGTGCGTGAATCGGCCGGTGTGGCTATGGTGGTCCGGGGCTCAAGCTCCATTTCCGGCCGTTTTTTTAGCCATGAATTCGAACTAAATTACCCACGTTACATGAAGTTACAGGGATAGACTGACTGACAAACTGACAACGAAATTATTATAATTGGGATTGCTTTGTGAATGAAGAATACTTACTTTACGTTCTAACGAATCGCGGTAATATAGAGAAGTATCCGATATTCGTATTTAAAAAAATTAAATAGACTTCGAATTGAGGTGATTCTGAAGGAAACTGCTATTTTAATTTCGCATTAATTTAATTTTGTACACTAGTGTAAATATGGAATATCGTAAATTAATACAAAAAATGAAAATGTGAATTACGAGGAATTTGATGTGCATTTTAATTTTTTTTTCTATTTTCCTCAGAGCCACTTTTCACAAAGTATTAGAAACCGAACAAAAAATTTTTGTCTTCTTTTAAAACTAACCTTAAATTTTTTTTCGTTTTCGATTAATAAGGGTTTTTTAAGATAACAATTCAAATAGATAATACTAGGCAGTATACGTTGAAGATTACTTAGTAAAGGTTGCGGTTTCTATTAGTTACAGGATGTGTAGAGAATATAGTATGCCACAATTTTCCTTCCTGTTAAATCACTGATGTTTCATACACGTATGTACATCTTCTTATGCAAACTTTTCAGTTAACACTCCCGTTCCGCAAGGGGGTACAACATAAACTCAAAAAATCTTATTTTTAAAACTATTTAATAATTATTGATAACTTCTTCAAATATTTTAAATTCACGCTGTAGCACCATTTTATAAATAAAATAATGAAAACTTTATTTTAATCACACTTTAATTGTGTTTTAAAAAAATCAACATGTTTCGGAAGCGATGCTCTCTTCTGCGGGACTGTGAATGTATTGAAATTAATGACAGATTTTCTACATTATCTATATAGATTAGATCTACGAGATTATCTATACATATTTATCTGCCTTTTTCTTCTTCTTCATGTGCCCTGTCGGGTCCCCCTGACGTCGGCGATCATCTGGGAGAAAGTTTCCCTGTCCAGGGCGGTGCGGAACAACTCTTCCACGCTTCTTATCCCAGTCCACTCTCGGACGTTTCTAAGCCAGGAATGCCGCCTCCTTCCGACCACTCTGCGACCCTCAATCTTCCCCTTCATGACGAGCTGAAGGATGGAGTATTTTGCGCCTCTCATTATATGACCAAAATATGAAATTTTACTGACCTTTACTATGTTGAGTAACTGTCTGTTTGTATTTGCTCTAAGTAAAACTTCAACATTACTAGTCATGTCAGTCCAAGATATCCTTAACATTTTACGATGTATCCACATTTCGAACGCCTCTAGGCGATTTAGAGTAGTCACCTTCAGCGTCCATGCTTCAACACCGTAAAGTAGAACTGACTATATTTATCTGCCTGTATTTGATTATTAATTTCATGTGGAATTTTTTAAAACAAAATTAAAATGTGTGTTTTTTTTATTTTTTAAATAGATGCAAACACGGAACATCAATATTCTTACTATTTTAAAAATAATCTAAACGCTTATGCTATACAAATGGTCTGAAGTAAGGTTCGAACCCGTTACCTTTGGATCACGAGGCGAGAGTCCTAACCACAAGACCGACAAGCTACTCAACAAAGTTTTCATTATTTAATTATTGATAATATTGAGTTAGTATTCATTGCAATCCTCATAAATATCCCGAAGAATACAATACCCAAAGAAAATAAAATGATAACGTATAGTAAGACAATAAAAAGCAGAAAAAAAAAGTTTTTCCATAGACGATCGGAAATATTCTATACGATACGGTTGTGTCAATCTGCTTGCACGGCTTCCGTCGGCGGGACGCTTGTGGGTCATGAAACGTCAAAATACTAAGGTTTCTTATAAAATGGTGCCAAATTTAGTAGAATCTCATTCGCATGGTTATGAAACGTAATTAAATATATTATACAACATTTTCAAACCTTTATACTTCATTAAAATACAAATTTGACTGGGGTCACTTTGTACCCCGCTCCAGCCATCGATCCTATTTTCGATGTTCTGTTACTCGAAGGTTAAACAGGATCTTCAAGACAAGGCTTTGGCAGATATCCAGTCTCATTAATTTTCTACATAATCGAAAAATGCGTCTAATTACGCTCAGGACCTTTGAAAATTAAGGTTTTCGTGGAAAATAAGAAAATTGAGAATAATGCAGGATTCGCGGTGTTAATGTAGAATCATACGTGACGTGAAAGATCTCTTAGCAAGTCCATTGTCAGCAATTTAGTACACTCAAGAGCACAAACTGAAAAGGACGACGCTGAATGGTGGAAAATTGGAACCGAAAAGCCTAAGGGCTCACCGACTTCTCTTATTTTTGTTTTACTTTTTATAATTCTGAAACGAGGTGGTAAAAGGGATTACATATTACGACATAATATTACTCGTAATATTGTGTCGTAATATGTAATACAGTAATAAGATTGAAATCTCTAGCACCTTCTAGAACACACTACCACACTCTCGTATTATCTGTAACGTTCGGGAAACATCTACAAACGTCTGGGAACGATGAGAACATTAAAGTAAACACTAGAATAATCTAGGAGGTTCGTAAAAACAGCATTTTGCGTATTTAAGTGGGACCGACAGTTGCGCGGGACGAATTTGTTTTGATATTTCTATCGACGTGATATTAGCCGCGGGACGACGTCCGATGTAGCAAGTCGAAGATTCTCGGAGCGACAGATATTAAGCGAAATAATTAAGCGAAGTACCTAACTGGTGAAAAAAATAAGTACCACATCTATGTGCGAGAATTGATTGGATTGTTTTAGCGAGTAATAAATAAAGCGATAATAAAGAGTAAGATAATGATGTGAATTCAAGACTGTTACATTTAATTGGTGCTAAGCGATTTTATCCATTTAATAATTGTATTATTAATAATTAATATCCAGTGTTTCATTGGTCCCCCAAAGCCACGACCGTTACATTACGTTGTGTAAAGTGATCACTTAAGCCAGCCGTACGATAGGTCGTAAGCCCTATGAACATCCTTAAAGACTTCCAAACCTATTTTTCAATATAAAAAATATATTTTCGTCTCTATGAGACATCTAATATACATATATTGATTAATGATGTCTCCCTGGGAATAAAATCCAGATTGTGTTCTTGAAAAATTTATACATACTCAAAATATTCAAATAAAATTATTTAAACCGTTCAGAAATTTGAATCAGATTTTTTTTGCAAGGCCTTAATCATTTTATTTGACTTGAATCAAATTGAACGAATTTTTAATATGTATTCAATAAAAATAGCTTTTGTGATAGACTTGGATTTTACAAAAGATATATCAGAAATATTGAAAAAAAAATTATACTAATTTAATATTTTAAATAAATATATATCATTTATTATTCGATCTGCAGTAAAATTCCGTGATACAGCAGATAACTAACGGAAGTCATTAATAAAATACAAATTGCATAATTTAAATATTTAATTGCCATAATTAAATTGAAAATAGATGAAAAAAGACAACAACCAATGACAATTCGAATTATTTCATGACGAAATCATATTCTTCGCCAGTAAAATGTCGTTAAAATCTACAATACTAATATAATAATACTAATGATTAATACTTAATTACTAGAAGGTATGCTAATCTCAATTCCATCAATTCAACCCATCACATAAGCTCATAAATTTTAACGTAATTTTCCCTCTTTAATGCTAATTATTATGTTATTATATCTAATTATGTTATTATATCTTCCCAAATATTACTACAAAATTTTCATATTAACACACTGTTACGTAATTATCTCCCCTTAAAACGGATTTAACATACATTCCACCCTATTATCAGAACAAAATAACATTGTTATTATGGTAAAACACAAAATACAAGTAAAGTTTCTATGAAAAATGTTTTTAAATATTTCAATCCTTGTAGCGGAATTATAACATGCTACATGGTCTTGTAGTTAAATTATTTTGCTTGGTAATCGCGAGTTCGAGCCTCGTTTCATTGAGCAAGTTAATTATTTTTTTCATGGCACAGACGTTTAGCTCAGTATGAAAATAGTTTCAAAGGAAGCAAGACTAGCGGTACATAATGGCGTTCTAGTACCAACCCTGATGTATGGAAGTAAAACCTGGAATTGGCAAAAGAGGAATGAAAGTAGACTGAATGCGGTGGGAATGCGGTCACCAAGAGGTTTGTGTGAAAAATCTTTGGTCGATAGAGTGAGGAATGAACAAATTAGAAGTGAATTCAATGCAAGGAGTGCTGAGATGGTTTGGTCATGTAGAACGTATGAACGAGGAAAGGATGGTTAAGAAAATATATGAGGCGAGTTTCAATGGCAACAGGAATAGAGAGCGTCCGCGAAAGACCTGACACGATCAGGTACTACAAGTATTTGAGGATGGCCATGTTAAAAGCCGCAACAATCGTAGAACTCGTATGAGAAGATGTATGAATGTGGCCGAAGCAAAAGTGGTGTGCCAGGATAGAAGAGTGTTGCGTTCAATCCTCTCTACCTACCCCTGCGGGTAAACGGCGTGATGGTTAGTTAGTTAGTTAGTTTAGTTGTGTCACATATACCGTGTGGGTATCTATATTTAAAAAATAAATATTTGGATGATGAAGTTAGTATATGTGTTGATACAAAAATCCAGCACCCATTCTTGGAAAAACTTACCGAGATACCGGCCGCGCGGTTGCAAAATTGCCATTCTTTCCTAAGAGGCACACTTTCGGCAAATTTCACTGTCAGGGACCCCGCCCAGCAACAGCATGTAAACACTTGTGCAGCTGCTTTTATAAGGCACCCCCACTACTGCTGAAAAGTTATAAAAGCCGGAAGCTGATACTGAAAGGCAGGTTAATCTGTTTGGAAGGATCCAACGTCCAAATCCTCGCTTTCTTAGGAGGTATCCGGGAGGTGTTCCTGGCAAACGTTGATAACCATATCATCGTCGCAGTCGAACCTTCTCCTGCTGGACCGAATCGGTACCAAGCCGAGCTTGCGTGAAGCTCGAGTCTCATAGTATGCCCATCTCCGAAACGTCTCTCCACCATCGCTTTTGGAGTCGAACTTTTTCCGACAGGATATGTATGAAATCAGTCAGCGATATTTAACATATCGTAAACTAGAATATGTCTGAAAATAATTGTTTCCAATTTTTTACTCCGTATACAACAAAAAATAGACAACTATTCATTTAAAACATTTAAAACAATAAAACAATTTAAAAAAAACAATAAAACAACAAAATAATGGTCCAAATATTTAAAATTAAACATGGATTAGTACCCAAATACTTTGATGACAGGATGAAGCTGAATAAGGCTTTTCATCCTTACAATACAAGAGGAAGCGACAACATAAGACTACCAAAGAAAAAGAAAAACACCTCACAAAATTGTATGATGTATAAAGGTATAAAAATCTTCGATGGCCTGCCAAAGGAAATTCAAAACATGGAGAATATAAGGAGGTTTAAACTGAAGTGCAAAAATTTTATTATACAAACTTTTAAATGAATAGATGGAATCGTATATTAGCCCACACAACATTATCTGTGGAACAAAATTATTAAGATAAATAAATAAATACATATCTACTTCTTTTATATGAGTACTTCAACCAACATGTTTCAGAAAAACCTTTCCATCGTCAGGGTGTTGTATAACTATAGTTTTACAACACCCTGAAGGGTTTTTTGAGACATATTGGTGGTATTACTCGTATAAAAGAAGTAGATATAAACAAATAATATAATCAATATTTGTTAATATTACTTACTTACTTACTTACCGTCACGCCGTTTCCGCGTGGGAGTAGGCAGAGAGGATAGAACGCCATACTCTTCTGTCCTGACATACAACTTTCGCTTCGTCTACATTCATACATCTTCGCATGCAAGCTCGACGGTTGTTCAGGCTTCTAACAGGACCATCTTCCAATATCTGATTAATCTGGTCATGCCACGTCTTCCGTGGTCGCCCTCTCTTTCTGGCGCCGTCGACACTTGCATCATATATCTTTCTTACCATTCTTTCCTCATTCATTCGCTCGACATGCCCAAACCACCTGAGCGACCCTATTTTTATTCTCTGTATTATGCTACGATCAGCTTTACATTAATTCCTAATATCTTCATTCTTTACTCTATCATACATGGATTTACAACACATACGTCTAAGGGACCTCATCTCCACTACATTCAATCTACTTTCGTTTCTCTTCTGCCAGCTCCAGGCTTCACTTCCATACATAAGTGTTTTTTTTATAATAATATAATTTTTTAATATAATATATTTTATATCATTCATGATAATTGTGGTTGGTTGGAATATTACGAGATAAATATTTTATTTGGAAGAAATATTTTAACTAACTTAAGGATTTTTCAAAGTTCTGGCTGCAGTCCGCAGCTGCGACATAATTTTCACTTTAAAACACACATCTTCACAAAATACCTTTCACAAATTATAACGCATATCTCCTCCATTTTCTCGTACATCATCTTACGTACCGATATACATACATCTACCCATTAATAGACGTGTTGACTTCAAAGGTCCGGAATTTTAGAGATGAATCCTCAAATTAAGATGTTCCGTCGGACATCTCTTGCGATCCGCGTGGGCCGAGTAAACATTGGCACCGCGCCAAGAAGCGTCGAGCAAATTAATCACGGATTTCAGCGATGATTCAAATGCAACAGCTTTTTAACGCGATGCCGTCTGTTTGACCCAAATCACACACGTCGGACTTTAGATGTTGAATAATGTAAACATGCAAATTGACAACATGGGAATGAATGAATTTATTTTAAATTCATTAATTCTGTTCGAAGAATTCGCGAACCATGTTCTAGAAACAGGCCACACATTTAAAAAAGAAAACGGTGTTGAGATTCTCCATATAAATAATATTGGCCTTAGATTGGATAACTTAGAAATATTAGAAATTAAGAATAAAAAATGCCTCAACACTAAATCTAATATAATTAATAATCCATTATTTGATATATTCCCCATTTCGGTGTGTACTAGTCAATTACTCTTACCATAACTGTGGCCACGCCCCCGTTCAAACACTACCAAAGTGGGTAATGATATTCAGTAAACGTCCGTCCTGACGAAGTTACAAAGGTATCGAAACCGGTAGACGAAAAGTTACTCCAAGTGGTTCATATAAAGTTTTTAATAAATTAAAATTAAGAATTTATTTTATTTACTCGATTTCTGAAATTTCTCGAACTAAATTTATTAATTTCTTCAATAAACGCAAAACTATTTTATGGTATCTTTATTTAAACATCGTTATTTGGAAAACATAAATAAACTTGCAGGACTATATTCCTGTCTTGATTATAAGTCGAAAATGTTCAAGCAACCGTGACCTGCTTACGAGTAGATACGAATGATATCATAAAAAGGCAAATGATCGGTTTTATATAACACAAAACATTTATTTTCTTTTTTCGAGTGAGCAGAATTCATCTTCGGGGATTTTTATTTAGGGTTTACCCTTTTCTGAGGCATATTTATTATTCATACGGTTTGTATTAATTGTTTATATATTATTTTGCTTAATTGAAAATATAAATAAACGGCGTTTACCAGAGCTAGTCCACAATACTTAACAGGTAGTTTCGAAAAAATTCAAACATCAATGTTCTGGTATCAATAGTTATCGAAATTCGCGTTTTCTAAGTTTGCATATTTTTTTGTAAATTTGTGACTAATCTTCTGTAAAACATTGTAGTATTATTAAAGTAACAGGTGTATCGACTATGTCAATTCATCCGTTCACAAAATTATTGTTATTATTTTAGAACTTTTAAATTCCATATATTATTATTATGTTTATTTTTATATCTTATTTTTTTCTTGATAATTTTCAATCAAAGTATTCATTCTATCAATGTACACTTAATAAAAATTATTGGGCGTTAATAAATAAATAACCGAGTCCACCCTATATATACAGAAACTCATCATAAATCGTAACACATAAACTGACACATGTCTAAGCGGGCTACGAATATTGAAAAATATTGCATTTTATAAGTTGCCATGTTTGTACATTCCGATTATACACCATTATCTCACTTCTCTGACATAGTGTGGTTCATGGCGTTGCACCAATACATATAAAAATGAATAAATAAATATATATGTATGTGTGTATTCATTGTCGTATTTCTATGTGACGTATTATTGTTTTTTGTATTAGTTATTTGCTCTTTTTTGAATATGATTTCCCCCTATATATTTTTTTTTCTGTATACTATATAACATGTATCTGTTGTATTTTATATGGCGGACCAGGTCTTGTACTTACAACTTTGTTTCCCTGGAGTGAACATATTATTAATATTCGCTTTAATATAAATCAAACGAAATAAGTAATAAAAGCTTGCTGAAATTTGAGCAAGAATTTTTTAAATTTTAATTTTATGTTCTTAAAATAACCTTTTTTTACAAACTTTAAGAATACTTTTGAACAGAATAATGTCAATGGTGTAGTTAAAATATTATTTACTCCCTTTATATTAACTCGTGGTGTCTGCTTGTTTGCTTGCCGGCTTGCCGTCGAACAAACTTTGGATCGATTTTTGACCCTTTTCCCTTGATCCAATCGAGCTGAAACTTTGCAAGCAGACTGGTGGCGACGATCAAGAAGATCTATCAAATTTTCGTTAAAAAATAATAATAAATATAGCATAATTTTGGATTTTTCAAAATTTTAATCGTTTTTTCAAATTGGAATCATTACAAAAGTTTGATTACTAGCAACGGCGGCCCGATAACATCGCGGAATATTTTCTAAATTTGGATTACTCCGTCGGTATACATAATAGGTACACAAAGCATGAAATGTCTTACCAAAGCTCAAAACATCTGACATTTTAGAAATATATTAAATTACTGTAAGTTTCGTGTTATGTTATATGTTTTAATTCGTCTTTAATTGCTATTATATTTTACAAGGAAAGGGAGTATAATAAAAACTTGGTTTTTATGGGTTACTTTTTTTTAAAAACCAAATACAATCCATTTTTACGTCTACTCAATAATTTATCAGTCTCTTTGGGGTACGACCTTTTCTCCAACCCCGTTCTGTCTCATTCCCATGACCACATTATCTTTAACCCCTATGTTGTGTTAAGTCTTCACACGATACTTCAGAAGGCTTTCCAGACCTCATGATCTGAAAGCCACGATGTTTGAAAATAATTCAGGCGCAAGAAGGTTCTGTTTGCCCTTTCACCCATGGGGTCTTTGTTAATTGGGAGGACTCATTTTCATACATAGGTTTTCTCTAAGGTTTAATTAATTACTTAAAAAAAATGTGTATTAAAATTTTTATTTAATTCAAGAATACTTTACGGTACAAATGTCGTTATATCATGATAATTAGGAAAAAACGTAATTTTAAATTATGAAATCTTTAAAAATGTTAAAGTTCCTGGTTAAAGTCTTCTAGAAAATTTTGCCGTTAGCCAGAAAGGTCTTGTAAACACGGCAGAATATCTTAGAATCTGTAACCAAAAGCTTTTGAGCGGCATTTTTTGATTATTCAAATTTTTTCAAAAATTTAATTACTGGATTTTTGTCTCCAGAGGGATCGTCACTAACTAAGACACATATAGATATACTATATACACGTAAAATATCGTTGGTTCCCTAAAGGTTGATCTAGAGATTATCATTAGTAAAACCAAAATCATGAATCCAACCAAGTATAGTAAGTAGCACAATCGATAAGATAATTAAAGCTATTGAAGAATATAAATATATATCTTGGACATAAGATCAAATTAGGGAAGGAAAACCACATAGTAGAAATACCCAGAAGAATTGGACTAGGTTGGACGGCCTTTGAGGAACTTAATTATGTCCTAAAAATGAAGATATTCCCGTGAATTTGAAAAGAAAAGCGTTTGAAACATGCATCCTTCAATGCATACGTATGGTTTGGAAACTATTATGCTAACTACGAGGAATATACATAAACCAAGATGCACAAAGCGGTCTATGGAGAGAAAAATGCTAGGCGTAAGCCTGAGAGATCGGAGAAATAGACGCCGGACAAAAGATGTCGATGTGGTAGATCGTATTGCCAAATTAATGGGCGGATCATATTTCCAGATAGGGGATAGACAGATGGGCACCCAGAGTTCTGCAGTGGAGACCATGAGACATGAAAAGAGGAAGAGGCCGGCCTCAGAAGAAAAGGTGGGCCGATGATATTATGCCAATCACAGGTAGTGGATATATTAGAAAAAAGCCCAAAGAAGAGAATATTGAAGAACTTTATAAGAGGCCTACATCCAGCAGTGGAAAGATGGCTGAGGAAGAAGACGAAAATCCAGTAATTGTGTTCTTGAAAAAAAATGTAACATTCCAAAAAATAATGTGAATATAAAAACTGGCCTAAAATGGAGTAAAAAGCTGAAATAATTTTCAGGCGTGTTCTAGGTACGTATATGTTAATTATTCGGATAAATGTCATATACACACAAAAACAAGAATTTTCCGCGATATCCATGTACTGTTTCATGGGGGTAACAAATTTCAACAATTGATGGCGATAGATAGTCTTAGTTAAAGTGAAGCGTGATACATACATATCATACGTACAAGTTTTAAAGTTTGATAAATGTGGTGGTCAATTATGGGCGGAATTGGTGATCGTTACATTGAGTAAAGTGATCATATTTTCCAATATAATTAGCTTCGTCTCTGTAAGTCATCTATAACGTATCTTGATTCAAAACGGCCTTGACAATGTGAAAATATTTTGAAGACAATTAAACAAGATTTTATAACATTTTGGAAAATATGACGATTCGTGGTTACTGTGCGCTACATAGCGAATAAGTATTTTCAGACTTCATTTCAAAATGTGTGGAATAAATTCGCGTTTATTTGCTTCTTGTAATTACTGAATCGAGTTCTTCAGCTGGTTTATTTAAGTAAATTTAAGATCGCGGTTTAATCCCACTCAAGTTCTCAAAACAAAGTTCTCATCTTGTGGTTTCAGATACGAGCTCCTGCATTGCTCATCTAGACGTATAGATTGACGTGCAATGTGTTTGTGGATCTACCGACAGCGTGCGGTAAAGACATAATAATCACAGTCTTTGAAAGTGTTAACATTAATCACTAGCGATACGACTCTTTTGTAATGTAGCGTTTCAAATTAAAGTAGTTTTGAAGATAAATAAATAAATAAAAACAATAAGAAATAATAAATGGTATAATAAAGAATTACAATTACTACAGTTTGAAAGAGATAGATGTTGTAAAACAGCAAAATTATCAAAGAAAACACAGGATTGGATATTATTTTAATTAATTAGAAACAAATACACTAAACAATTGAAAAATACAAAATGTGAATATTTTAATAATAAAGTAATTAGTGAAAGCAGAAATCCCAAAAAAATGTGGAAAACAATAAAAGGATTAATGCAAGCCGAAGACGAAGACAACATTCAAGACATTAAATATTCTAAACAAATACAAGAAAATATGCAAACTTGCTTCAATAAATATTTTATAGAGAGCATTATTGAAATACATAAAAGTATACCAATAGTAAAGGAAGATCGTCAAGAAAGTCGTATCCAATGTAATCAACAAAAACTTGTGTTTGAAGAAATAGATATAATACTAGACAAGCATTACGAAACCTTGACGAAATACCAAAAACTAAGACAACACATGGACAGAAAAATGACTCATACATAGGGCCCAAATTATTTAACATATTTAAAACAGACTTCCCGAAAATCAGAATAAATATACTCAATTAATAAAATAAAAGCTTTAGCAAACAACTGGCTTACCTCCAAAGGTAGAACAGCAACTGAAAATTTACTTTTTGTAATTGCATAATAATGTCTATATATAAAAATATATACCTATATAAATAAATTAATTAATTAAGGAAAATAAAAAATAATCTTAAACAAAACTTTAACCCTTTTTAAATTAAACAATTATTCAACATATTTACACTTGGACTTATGACTCACTCAACTTACCACTAACACTGCACTTCATACTTTGTAGATACATAATTACTACCTTATGAAAATAAATATTACTATTCAGAATATTTTGAGTTTGTTCAAATCTTTCAGAACAGTGCTGGATTTATGTCACAGAGACATTATTAATCAATTAGTGGGAAAGTAGGTATAGAAGTCATTTGGGTGTAACAGGACTTATGCCAACCATAAAAAGACAGGTCATAAGTCCTGTTACACCCAAATGACTTCTATACCTACTTTCCCATAATTAATACAGTTTCGTCTCTGTGAGATATCTATAATATACACTAATTGATAAATATTACTGACAAATTTTAAAAAAATATTATAATTGTGTTCTATAACGCCACTCTGGGAAAGGCGTAGCCTAGTAGAGTGGCGAAATCCACAAATTTAACAAAAAAAAAGTGTAATTTATCTTATATTTTTATTGTTAAATTAGTATTAAGTACCTTTATTTGTAAACAAGGATTTTTTTTGAAAAAAATAAAAAAATATCTCCAAAAGCATTAAAAAACGTTTTTTTTTTTTTTGTAATTTAATTGACATTTGTCATAATGTGATTCTTAAATAGGGTTAGGAAAATATAATGCGCATCGAAAACTACACGTAAAAAAAAAATGTCACATAATACGTTGTCACTCCGAGAGTGAGTGAAAAGCCGCTAAGTGGCTGATATTATCGGCGAAGGAAAAGTTAGCGAATGGGCATGTCGTGAGTGGTTTGTTCGTTAAATGCTTGAGATAACACAGCTTAGACGTCTAGTTAAATCAGGAAACAATCGATCTTCAGAATTCGATGATTAGGCTTTTTTGATAGCCGTGGAAGCTGATAAAAGTTGCACCGCTAGGACACTAGATACTCTTCGCCCGCGGAATGGACCGTCTTACAAGCAAATGAGAAGCAGGAATTGACGTTGATGGTGAATGGTGACTACGCCCCGAATGATAATTGTACAAATTGTACAAACAACATTTTTGAGTTTGTTTTCATCTTTAACCAGCTTAATAGAATTTTTGATAGAAGTAAGAGTGATAATGAATCGAAAGGTGCGTGTTGGTGGAAAGATTACGTCCATCTGCTGAACCATGAATCTAGAGATAGCAAGTGTGGCGCTGAAGACATGTATGTGAACCAAAGGCGGTGTGAATGTATATGGCAAACTAAGACGGGAGGAGATACACGATGAATAAGGCTCGGTTGCGCCAGCAGAAGTAAATTTGGTTCGAGTAACATTGACCCGAGTAACTTTTTTTACCCTCAGCTCAGAGTAAACTCGATTTCGGGTTGCACAAACAGCTTTTTTACCGCTGTCAAACCAATCATAAGGCTAATAGGGTGCCAAGCGGAATAAACCTCAAATACCGCATTTGTCTATGGAATTTGATTTATTTCAGTTTTTCACCACTGGCAATACGTACTTTTGCGGTTCAAAACCAGTTCAAACAAACCACTTTATTCTATAAAACAAACCAAACAAACGTCAAACCATCGCTAAAATAACGCGAAATTAAAAGATTCATTTTAATATTTACAAATTTCAATACGAAAATGACAGCGACAAAATTCAAATGACAAGTACCTATATGGATAAATGTCACATTTTCAAATCAGCTGTGAGAGGACGGCCATTTTTTTACCAACGTTTTTACCTTTACCCATCTATCTTGGAGAGTAAAAAAAAGTTACTCAGATGTATGTACTTCGGCGAGTTAAATATTTTTACCATAGATGGCGCAACCCGTTTTAGTAAAAAACGTTACTCATGTAACTTTTTTACTAAAACTTTACCTTTACTTTGGATGGCGCAACCGGGCCTTAGTAGTACTTACAGCTCATGCTATCGGTTTATTGAAGAATTGGTTTACAATAATGCAGGACGAGTAAAGAGGGTCGGCTTGCTGCCTGTCGGTACATCGCCGGTCGCGTCGGGCTTCTGATTGGTGCTTCGCCTCGAGCATGATTGGTCTATCGGCACGCTCGAGGGACTAGCGTCCGGGCAGGCCTAGATCTTCCACAGTATAAATATTATATTAGAATATAATTCAATAAAAGACTATCGCGGAGGAGACGATGCTACTATGAATTGCGTTCCAGGAAAAATAGCATGGCCTTCAATCTTCCCCACGAACCCCGCGCAGAAACGCGTGAAGTGACTAAGGAAGTAATATTAGCAGAACAACACAGTGAAATTCTCAATCAAACTCCCAAGGTCCCGCCTAACAATAAAACACAAATCGAATGCCACGGATTAATTATCTGTAATGGATTGAAAATCTGAGATCACGGAGCTATTTTGGAATCCATTATTATTACGCATTCATTGACTGGGCTTTGTATATTATTTCTCGTGCGATCGTCGTGATCTCGTTTATCCGGGGATGCTTTAAACAGGCTGCGGATTAATCGAGGCAGTAAAAAAATATTAATTATGTAAATGTAAAATAAAATCGTGCGTGTACTCATGTACGCGCGGTAGAAGTTATACTTAATAAAAATCTATGAGTGACGATTGCCAGAAGACTAAATCTAATTATATTATATTATATTATATTACTAGTTTCTATATCTTCACCGGATTAACTGAGACCGACCATCATCATACACACACCACAGCCAAACTCTCATCACTCTTTACACATACCCCCATATCTGTATACAACGTCACGCATAAATTACATACGCACTCCACTCAGCCACAATCCCATACACCTCACTCCACTTCCCCCTCTAACTCCCACTCCTATCCCTCTATTTAATATATGTTCTCTTTATTGCCTTGACTTAACATTTTACGCCGTGGATCTCTATAATTGGTCTAAGAATTACCCAATACGTTATGTATTATTATAATAAATTGTATACTGTTGAGATTCCCAAAATAAAAAAATAAATAATAATAATAAAAAATAATGATAGAGTATTTGTGGTTAAGCGTGCAACTCTCTCCTTACTACTCTTAAAAAAAGAGAAGCGCATATTTATTATTTTGTTTTTATTTTAATATAATAAATTATATTAAAATAAAAACGTATTTAACATTCACTAGAACATTCCATCCAATTCTGGTTCGTAGTATCCATCGCTTTTATTTATTTTGCCAAATATGTACATCGCTCGATTATTCGCTTTGTTTATCGCTTCGCAATTCACGACTGGGCGGCACAATGGGTGTCATATCGCGCGTACTTCGCGGCCGATTTCTCACCAAACGAACTGTCAAACACGACAACTGAACTCGCGTCGCGGCTCCGTTCCGTATTTATGCCTAAGTACTGATATTTTCGTTTTATTATTAGATAACTTTAGATTGATTTCATACTTTCTCCACTATACTAGTGTTTAGAAGGTTCTCGTCGCTTCTCGATTGTAGCAGGCATTTCTATATGTTTGTAGACGTTTCTTTTAGGCCGTTCTCGATACTTCGATAGTGCTAAAACATATTACAAGGAGTTCGCACAGTACGTTAATTCTTTTTAGCATATCGTTATAATATGTTCCATCTATTGTCGGTTCACTATCTTTGCGGTATCCGTGACAAGATTAGTTTTGAAGTGCCGGGTACCAAGAGGTTTTCAGTTTGAGACAATATTATATAATTATACAGGGTTATTTGGAAATCAGTAATTACCTCACTGGACTATATTCCTGCCTTGATTATGAGTTGAAAATGTTCAAGCAACAGTGACCTAGTATAAATAGTTATGGAGATATGCGACATTAAGTTTGCATTTTTTTTAGCATTTAACTTATATCGAATGTGAAAAATTTATTTCCTTTAATACAAGTCAAATAAAATAATAAAAACCTTAAAATTGGAATGTTTTCCAATTGAAATTTCTGCAAGGTTTTTTTAATTTTATTTAGCTTGTATTGAAGCCAATAAATTTTTCATAATCGATATGTTACTATGATGATAGTCCAACGTTATAAAAAATAAGTCAGAAATATTGATAAAAAATTGATGTCGCATATCTCCAAAACTGTTGATATTAATTAGGTCATGGTTGCTTGAACATTTTCGACTCATAATCAAGGTAGGATATTATTCCTGTGAGTTTATTAATATTTTTCATATAGCCCTGTGTATAAAGGGTGCTATAGGTATGTAAGTGGTGCTACAAGCATAATAACCGATAGTCTAACGTGTTTGCATTAAAACATTAAAAAATAAAACTGTAAAAATATGAACAAAATATATGGATTACGAATTTTCTGGGTTAAATTGTTTGGCCAAGATTGTGGACTGGTTTCAATGCAAATTGAAGTACCTACTTTTTGTGAGACGGCATTTCCATTCCTACTTTTTGTTGAATTTTCATTAAAATGAACTCATAGGAAAGTTTAATCGAATTCCACGGAGTTTTCATTTGAAAGGGTTGCCAGAAGTATGTAATATTTACTTAGGCACCACTTTCAATACTGATTCTACTTTTGACGTTTTTTTTACGAAAATTTGGGTTTTTGATTATACATTAAACTAGAAGTTTTACATAAGATTAAAGTTTTTAAGAAAATAGTAAATGAAATAATTTAAATATTTCAATCATCAGTAGAATGACTGCGACCATTAAATTCTTTAATAGTGATCCAGCTACTAATCCAGAATGAGTTGCTTGTTGGTGTAGTGGTTACGACTCGCTTAGTGATTCATTATTGGCTGGTTCGAGTCCTATTTTCAAGCACAAGAGTTTAGCTTTATTTGAAAATTGTAAAGATATTGTGTGACATGTATTCCGCGTTGGCATCTCTATTTTTATATAATAAAAAGTGCCTTCGAAAAAAATCTTTGCATTTTTTTATTGAAGTTTATTATGACGCTGAAACTATGTTTAGAATATGTAGATATTTTAAATCTGTTCCAAACAATGAAGCAAATTTTACAATATTTTTGGGTTTCATATATTAAAATTTTTTAAGACTCCAATTTCTAGATATTGTTCCCATTAATCGTTGACTATCACTCTGATTGTAACTGTTTAATGGGAATTACATATTCAAGCGTAGATGGCGGTAGCGTAAGTTTGTATTGGGTAATTTGAAGCGAGGTACGTAAAATACCACACATACAACTTTATAAATTTGATGGATGTGATGGTCGATCATATGTGTTAGTTATCAAAAGTTAAAAATGAATCGATTTCTTCACCGTCACTTTGTTATTATTTAATTTTTTGGTCGTTTTTGAAATATTTCGTATTCCTATAAAAGGAAATAATGACTAACATATTTTATTTACTTATTATATAAAACTGAAATCTGTATAAAAACTGATAATTTGTTAGGATATTATGTGTATACTATCTATTTTACTACTTGACTTAGACTAAACTCGATGCCAGTCATATTCCATCCATTTAAATGATCATCGTGACTAATTTTTACGCCAATTGCGTCAAAAGTATGATAATTTGATATTTAGGTATTTGTTACTAGCTGTGCCCGCGCGGTTTCCAACGTATAAATTCTAAGTAACTTTTTATCATATTTCATAAATTTGTGTGTTAACCTTAACATGTAAATATATGTCATCATGAACTTTTATATAGAACGTTTTGAGTTTTACAACTTCTCTATAGAAAATATTTAAATATCTCCTGCCGTTAAGGCAGCGCTCATAAAAAACGCATCGTATGACCATTTTTTCGTCGATTTAACTTGTAAAATAGGTCACCACGAAAAGCAATTTTATTTTAATGGGATAATGTATAACCTATGTCTTCCCTGAAAGCCCATTCTAAATATCGGTGAAAGAATTTTTGAAATCGGTTGAAAAGTTTCGGAGATTACCTCCTACATCCAAACTTCACCTCTTTATATATCGGTATGGATAAAATAACGTTTCTATCAGTCCAGTTAATTCGTTGTTGGTTTTTTGCTTCATTCACATATTAAGTACCATCAGATTTTTTTTAGTAAGGATTTAGCCTGAAAAAATATCTTATTTTTATGTTGATACTAATACAAATAGTATTTCCATGGTCATTGTCCTGAAATCTTCAAATGGCAAATACCAAAAGTGTTTGTAATCTGATCGGAAGTGATCCAGGAGCAAACTGCGACAAAACTTTGATTAGTTTAGAACCGGAGTAGTTTACAGAATAATTGGAAGAACAAATATCAACTATTCTGTACGAGATTTTAACTAATACATGTTCAGGTCTGAAAGCTCTTTGTCTTCAGTTCATCCGCTGCCGACAGTGGAAGGTTATTAAAAAAATGCCTCTTTTAATGTTACTTTGGGGTTTTAAAAGCGGTCTTAATATGGATAAATTTTATGTACTCCAAATTTCCATGAAGAAGTTTCATAAAAACATCAATCATTATGCAAAGCAATTGAATTCGTTTCCAAAAGGTGCATCGCAAAAATTATAATCTCGTACTACTGACCAACAGTGGCGTGCAGTAAGTATAAAATTTATACAAAAAAATACAGTTTTGATAAAATGAGGGATACAAAAGCAAAATCAGCAATATTAAAAAAAAATGTTTTAATGCAGTCACCCAAATTTATAATACAAAATCTACTGAATTCGAAATTTTATAGGAAATATAGTTCAATTCCTTCCAAATTACTATTACAAGCAAAAGCAACAATATCCACTTCGGCCAATCAACGCCCAAGGATGTGTCATGTGACGAAATGGCCGCTACATACTAAAGTGAGAGTTGATGTCGATGTTGAAAGAGTTTAGACTGAAATCATAGCAAAGATAGCAACAACCAATTACGTAAATATCAAAAGTAGCAACGTCCACCGTTTGGTAGCACAGCAATGTCCATATTTGATAGTTAAATATTTTTTATACGTGTATACATAAGGAAAATTGAGGTAGAAAAAAAAAATATTTTCAATAAGTTGTAGGTTTCATAGATTCCAGAGAAATTTTCTTGAGCAACGACAGGCTTTTTGTAATTTTATAACATAAATTTTATTACTGCTGCGTTTGCTCTTATAACTCTCCAATTATTTATATTTTGATAATATAAGCTTAAATGTATATACGTATGTACATGTATGTATGTTAATAATACATTTTCATTTGAAAATGTTTCTTCCTTATTAGATAACCATTAAGTTTGACGCTTTGCCGCCAGGGCCTACCCTCGAGATCAGAGTCCCAAGTTTCGCAATAGATTACCCAGTTCTCCGACACCAATCCCCACTCCTGGTCTCGTCCATTGCTCCTTGAACTCCTCGCCCGGGTGGGCGGGGGTCGCTACCCAACCCCCTGGCTGTAGGCTGGAGGCTGTAGACTGAAGGCTGTATGTATGTGGATGAACTTGGAGCACTCCACCCCTGCGCGGCGGTGACAAGACAGGATTCAATCTGTGCCCCTGTGAATAATTAACGAAAATCTAAAAGGTTTTTATTATCTCTGTAAATAGACGACCCCGTGCGTCATTTGAGTAATTGGTGACGTCATATTTTCAGAATAATACGCCTGAGGATTAAAAATTATTTAAGACGTGCAAATTATAATTTTACTGAGATTTGGACGACCAATTTCAAAAAATACGTAAGTCCTTAAATTCAACGCTGATATTTGCATTTTAATATTTTGATTTGCTGCTGAAATATTAGGTACATCAATATATTTTTATCTAATATAGATTTTTTTTATAATAAAAAATAAATACATGTCAATATTCAATAATGTTGTAAAATAAACAAACTATTAATGGACTTCAATGTATTTTGGGAGATTTTTTTTTTTAGTGGGCATGTGAATTGAATATGCAAATAATGTGTTAGAGGAATCTAAATAATGAAAAAGTGAGCAAAGACAAAGTATACATGAAACGAAAGAAATCAAAGCATTAAAAAAATTACCAATAAAAACCAAGTTTTTATTATACTCCCTTTCTTTGTAAGATATAAGAACAATTAAAGACGAATTAAAACATATAACTAAACTTACAGTAATTTAATATATTTCTAAAATGTCAGATGTTTTGAGCTTTGATGAGACACTTCATGCTTTGAAGATTAAATTCTAAAAACATTTGTCAGTCAATTTAGATTTTCGACATTCGTAGTGAAGTACCTATTATGTATACCGACGGAGTAATTCAAATTTAGAAAATATTCCGCGACGTTATCGGGCCGCCGTCGCCGTTGCTAAACAAACTTTTCTAATGATTCCAATTTGAAAAAATCAACAAAATTTCTAAAAATTCGAAAATATACTATGATTATTAATTTTTTTAACGAAAATTTGTTAGATCTTCTTGATCGTCGCCACGAGTCTTCTTGCCAAGTTTCAGCTCGATTGGATCGCGGAAAAAGGGTCAAAAATCGATCCAAAGTTTTTTTTACGGCAAGCCGGCAAGCAAGAAAGCAGACGCCACCAGTTAATGTAAAGGGAGTAAAAATACTACAATGCCTTCATCATGAAAATTCAAGATGAAATCAAATCAATTCGTAAAGAATTACATTTTTTAAAACAACTGTTGATCAGTGTTCGAATAAAGTGGATGACTTCCAAATAAATATTAATGAATTTGATAAAAAAATCACGCATTCAAAAATAACAAAATCGTAGAAAATATTAGAGGAATTCCAGCAAAAAGCATGAAAATATTCAAAACATATTTTTAAAAAAGCAACGAAAGTCAAACTCCATCCTGGCAATCTAAATATTGAGAATTTCCACCGAAACCGATTTATGAAACCATCCGAATATTCTGATGCAATTATAGTGAAATTTACAAAGAAAATCTTCCGAGTCAACTACTTAGCAGTTATAAAATCTTTTAACCAAAAGTGCTCTACATAATTAAATACAAAGGCCTTGAAAATGGGAACAATCAATCAATATTTATAAGTGAACATTTTATGATGTCTAAAAAGTTTTCAGTGGAAAATTAATTTAAATATTTAAAGCATTAACTTTGTAGTGAGGCATTTTAACAAAAAGTTAGTTATGTTAGTATATAACCAATTACAGCGATTTTTAATCTATCGGTTTCGAGACGTACCCGTCTCTTCGTCAGGACAACCACTACACTATTATTTACACACAAACACCTTCCCAAAATGATTCTTAAATGCGTGTTTGGTGGTTCACACAGTATTTACATGCTTGTTTAGTGGCTGTCCTGACGAAGAGACGGGTACGTTTCGAAACCGGTAGACTAAAAAACTCAGTGAGTGGTTGTATACTAACATACTTGCATAACATACTAACACAATGTCTAGGCACGAAATTGTCGCTGTTATGTAAGGAAAATAGATACATCCAAGTCTTGGATTATTGCAAATGAAGAGTAACTAAACAATAAATACGTCAACAAATATCATGTGATATTTCAATCATTATAACTTCCTTGTGTGATTTGTACCTTGCGTCTTCTAGTTTTGTTAAAGTGTGGATATCTGAAACGGTGTTAAGTAAACTGTATGTCGACTGAAACATAACTGACTGAAAAATATTAAAAATAACAAAATACATAAAACTTGTGAGTGCTCTATGCCTGTTTTTATGCTTCATTAAATAAAAAATAATAAAAAATGGCTGTCGCATTTCTGTCGATAATCAAACATGTCAAATGTACGACTTTAATTGGTGAGTGGGTGTTGGTGACATCTATTAGCGTGTTCCGGAGTTGAAAATATAAAACCATTAAACAAATTACTTTTCCATTCGAAATTTTCATTTAAATTCTACTTTCATGACGTAAAATGCCAAGGTTTTCCCAGGAAAATTTAAAACGAAATCAAATTACTAAAACGTTCAAATAAATTAGAGTTATGACATTTACTCAAAAAACAGATGAAATATTTTATTCGTCATGACGATTTATACACGATTTATGTAAAATTTTATGCAAGAACGAATAAAGCCGAAACAAGGAACATCATGACAAATTATTTTTAAAAAATATTAAAAATGATAACTTTAATGTATATTATAGATGTCTCACAGAGACGAAACTGTAGTTTTTTTATGGGAAAGCAGGTATAGAAGTCTTTGGGGTGTACATAGGACTTATGACCTATCGTATGGTTGGCTTAAGTGATCACTTTACACAATGTAACATTCGCCATTTCCACCCATGATTGAATATACTATCCTACTAATTTTGGAAGTTGTATATATTTGAATTACATGCCACACTTCATATATGCATTATAACAACCTTTCCATGCGGCCTGTACAAAGCCATTTTCATTCCCCTAAATCCCCACAGATGTCGTTAATGTCACTAACGAGAAAATCTACAATTGATTTTACGGAATTTTTTGAAAGCAATATAATAACAACAACTCAAAATATTCTGAATGATAACTTTGTTTACTTTCCCTATTTGTTTAAAACGATCATCTTCTGTAATGTTACTAATACTCAACTTAAGACTAAGGATGGCGTGAGGAGTGGGGTGGAGATGGGGACGATTGAGTAGGACCGATATGGAAACTTTTACTCTTACAACGGTCCTGGGAAAGCGGTGGGTACCATTCACCTCATTACTATTTCTTACCTCGTCATTATTTGAACCATCTGGAAGCGTTACTTTGTTACATTGAGAATTTTGCATTTTTTTCCTTTTTACTCCCTTTCTTTTAACTTGTAACGTCTGCTTGTCTGCCGAAAAAACTTTGGATCGATTTTTAATCCTTTTCCCGTAATCCAATCGAGCTGAAACTTTAGCGGCAGACTCGTGGCGACGATAAAAATGTTTGAAAATTTTTCGTTTAAAAAAGTTGAATAATTATAGTATAATTTTGGATTTTTCGTAATTTTAACGATTTATGTATTGTTTAATTTTCGAGCGAAGGACATCGTCACATAGATAATTATGAATTTTAATTGTTCATTATGTTAATACATCATAATTTTCTGTCAGATAAATATGTTATATCTTTGTTTTTCCAAAATATATGTTAATATAAAAGTCTTGCTTCAATTTATTGACTGCACGCGCCTAGGTGAGTTTATCTTATTAAAGAAAAGTATTAATGTTGGGAATAAAAATGTCGTCCTTTGTTCTACGGAGCTCCAAAGTTTTCGCGAATATTCGAGTGATGAAAATTCTTTACAACTCAAAGTGCGAAATAAGCTCGAAAGTGAGCCGATGATATGTCGGAGATTGGGGACCGCGCGAATTTGAATATTCCCCTACGTAGGAGAAACTTCAAAGAAATTTCTATTTAGTTCTAAGCCTAAGGGTAGTTATTATACACGACGAAACCCACCTGCGTTTATTCTCAGCGTGCTTTATTATTTATATATTTAATATTTTATTTTATTTTATTTTTAACCAACATGGCATAAACAGGTCATTATTGACCCTAATAGGTGGTCCTATCATCTTCATCCCCTTGTAGGGTCGGGGGCCCAGAGACTTGACAAGGTGCTTCGATGTTCCCCTGTCTTGAACTGCTTCTGCACGAGTCAACCAGTCTAGACCAATTCTGTTTTCATACACAGTTTTCTGTTGCTTCTCTGAGCTAAATCCAAATCTAATTCTTGATATTCTTAGCACGTGTCCAAGCCACCTCATTTGTCATTTTTCGATGTGTAGGAGTTGAGGCTCCAGTATGTGCCTTATTTCGGCACTACTCATCTCATCTCGACAGCCTGGATCCTTGCTCACACTCTCTCCGTCAGGATCAGGAGAATTAGATGGCCGTATATTAAGATAGGCCAGCTCCCGGTTAAACTCGTAATATTCCATGTGCCGATTTTCAGCATCTCTTTGGGTATGTTACACTGTGACATTAGAGTACAAAGCATAAATATTTTATGAATATTCTGAACATTATATAATTACACAATACACTTAATAATGATCGTTTTCTTGTTGTTATTTTACCCCTTATCCTATTGGGTCGGGGTCCCTGCACCGCATAAATGATTCCAACTTTTCCTGTCTCGGGCTTCACTCTCCACGTCAGCCCAATTTAGTTGCAACCTCGCTTCGCAGCAGTTCTCCAACTATTTCCGCCAGCTCTTCTTAGAACGGCCCCTTGGTCTTCTGCCTTTTGGTTCTGCTTTGGCAGTCTATCTGTCGGCATCCGCTAGATATGTCCCAGCCACCATAACTGAGATTTCTCGATAAACGTCAATAAGATCTACTTCGAGACATTATCTTATTTCTGATTCTGTCTCTTCTCGTAACTTCGACTATTCCTCGCAAAAATGCCATCCCTGTGGCCTGTAGCCTTGAGCGGGTTCTTTCGGTCAAGGCTACAAGTGCTCGTGGCCATACACTACGGTTGGCCTGAAAACTGATTTGTATACTGCCAACTTAACTCGCTGGCTGAGCTCCGCTTTTCTAAGTACGGGATAATACAAATAATCCCATCCCGGCGGCCTTGAATGACTTAATGATAAAATAAAAAAAATGAAAATAGTATACAGAAAAAAATAAAGACTGTCGCAAGTCAAATAAATACAATTTAGGGATGTACATACATGTTCTACATCACAAGTTCTGTTTATTCACCGGTAGGTAATGCTGCCGGGCCGACGGGTGGCCGTGCAGGTATATAAGTCTCGGCAGGCGGCCGAGAAAAGATGCTGTTTTTTGTTTCGAGAAAACTTGATGTCTAGAGACATTTGTGAGTGAGTTGCGCCCTTTACTCGATGCGGCACGGAGATGGCCTTTAGAGTAAAAAAATGATAAGCTAGCGACGTGTGAGTAGGACCGATACGGGAGCATTCGCTCATAAAACATTCCTGGGAATGCGATGGCTCTCCATTCACTGTGAGCGACAGAAGCGAACAATCTATGATGTGATTATTTGCGCGAGAACCAACCAACGAGTAGGTAGGTATATGTGTAAAGTAATAAAATATTGAAAGATAATTATTCAACTAGGAGTTGATTTCAAATCCTATCGCCGTATATATGTGAAAATACATTGAAAACATTTTTTTTAGATTTAAAAATTATTATTTTGTTAAAAGCATATAATTTTTAAATCTCCGCTGATTTTGAAATCAGATAAAATAACGATTATCTCACTTCCGTCAATTGTAAAGTTGCAGTTCTGTTTCTGAACCCCCCATTTAAGAGATCATTTAAGAGAAGACCACCGTGACTTTTTCAAAAAAAGTGCTTTATCTTATAGTTTGAAGTTTAAATCATAATAAAAATTTTCATCACTCATTCACAAATTCTAAAATTGTTCGAGTTTAAGCAATTTGAAGCTATGTAAATTTTTAAACGAATTTCATTATTCTTTTGCGTGTTTCTCGAAACTCCATTTTTCACCCGAGAGAAAATATCTCAAAATTATTTGGTTGGTTTTGTACATATTTTGCAAGCAAATTACTAATAACGTTATTTAAGACGTGCTTAACATATAAAATAATTAAAAGTTAAGATGCGCCTTCGATAGATAAATTTTAATAACTCAGATACATTTTTAACAAAAATTTTTTTTCGGAAAAGATGAAAATTATTTTCATACTGTTTTTATTTGTACTAAAAAAGATTTTTTTATGATATGCTACATTATAGAAATTTTACGTTATTTGATGAGAAAATAATTAATTTTTTCACTTCACTCAAAACACGACGACATGATTATCTCCACCAGCTGCGCGCGTCACAGCATGTTTGCCCGCCATTTTGAAATTATTGAAATAATTTTTTATGCGAAAATATTAATTAATGTACGCCGTTAGCAATTATAATAAAATGAATTTTTATACGTGCAATAGTTAAGTAATTTTTTAATTATTTGAATGTGTTTTTTGGTGTATCATGGTATTGTAAGTTCTTAAAGGATATTATAATAATTAAAGATGAAGCATTTCATATTCCATCCAATCTTCGCTATTCAGTTCACTGTTAGGATGAACAATTACTATTATAATTCTTATCCTTATTATTATTATTATTATTATTATTATTATTATTATTCCAGATCACAAACATTGTATATTTTACATCAAGTAAAGTGGTGAATACAAAGTGATTTGTGTTTTATTTTAATTGAAAAATTCCTCTTGTTTACATTGAAAAATGACGTCCTCTGTGCTATATGAGTTAAAAGTCTCCACCCACCGCGCACCAGAATATGCATCATCTCTGGAAGAGGAAGACATATGTGGATGTAGATGAGAAATCTTAACATCTCTTTGATCTCGCTAAAATCTGAAAAATGTGGGGCGTTGTTTTCACGCAAGCGAACGCAAAGATCCTTAGAAATTTGTAAGATTTTTCACTACTTGATTACAATTTTACAGAAATACTATTAATCATAATTCTTTAGTTAAATCTTGTATCTGCCACACGATATTCTGAGAAGAGGGATTGCGCAATACTGTAGTAGAGGAAATCCTCGCTTTACGCAATTGCTTAACGCAGCCCTTTGCCAACTTCGCGTTGAATGAAATCGCGTAAATCGAATAGTTTAATTCATCTTCTTCAGCCTTCATCTCTCCACTACTGGATATAGGCCCCTACCATACCCTTCCGTCTTTCCTTGTTGTTTGCTAGTTGTAGCCATTTCTTCCACTCCACAGCGACTCTATCGTCGGCCATCTGTTTTGCCGTCTTCCGACGCCTCTTTTATTCTACCAAGGTCTCAACTTCAGAACTATGGGAGTCTATCTTGTAGCATCCTGCCTTGCAACGTACCCTGCCCATTACTATTTTAGCCTTGCTATACCATCCATTATATCCACTAGTTCTGCGTTCTCTTAGGCTTACGCCAAGTATGGATCTCTCCATAGATCGTTGCGTGCATTTGAGCTTTTCTACAATTTTATTTGTAAGGGCCATCATCTGCACTCCATACGTCATCACTAGCAGTATGCACGATTCATGGGCTTTTATTTTAAAGTTAATTGGGATCTCTCTGTTGTCTAAAATATGTTTGAGTTTGCCAAAAGCAACCCGGCTCATTCCTATTCGTCTTGTTATTTCATCTCCTATTAATGTTTGAACTAGCTAAAACCTGTCATTGTTTTATTGTTAACCAGCTCCCAGGAACTCTAGTAATATTAAAAAAAAAAGATAGACATAAGTTTTTAAAAGATTCGCTAAATCCGCTAAATTCTGTATTTTGTGCTCTGGGCACCACGCATTGCGCTCCCCGCACCACTCTTCCCTATAATCATCCCTTACTGTAGTATACTTATATTGTATAATGTATTAATGTTTTATTTTAATGTATCATCGTAAATTGTAATTGTATAATCACCTTGTCCTAAATGACTTCCATTAGGGTCATTCTGACCTGTCGATAATCTTTAAATTAAAAAATAAAAATTAAAAAATAAAAATGAAATAAAATAATATAATAAAATAAACATATATTGACAAATTAGCGTCAGTTTCTCCGAGAAATCATTTTATTTTGTTGTGTTCAGTAAATACTTATATATTGTTATGACTTTATTGAATACATAAATATATTACGGAGGAATACTTAATATGTGAACTTATTATTTTTTATATTTATAGATGTATTGTAAAAAGCATCGTAAACCCACAGGTTTTTGAACAAAGATAAAATATTGAATTGAAGGTTGATATCAAACGATATAAGTTACCTTTGAATCAATGTGATGTGTATTATTACTGTAATTATCATGAATTAGTTTGTTATATTTAGATTAGTATTATTCTTGTATATAAATGTGCTTAAAATTGTTTTTTCTTCTGGTTGTGCAATGAATGAAATGTAGTAACATTGTAATATTAATAGTATGAATGAATTTGCAGATAAATATCTTTTAAGACGTTTTGTGGGTCTAGTGATATTTAAAAATGTAAAGAAAATTAATAGATAAAAAAATAATATATTTACGTAATGAGAGTTGTTTTCAATTCAGCGTACAACATCGGAGAGGAAAGGTTAAAGAGTACTAGACTTTTTCATTCGTCATGTAATTTTCAATAGCTGGTGATTGCTTTGTCCAAATTTAGGGGCTTCTTTTCGTTTTTTAAATATGATTCACTTCTATGTGATGAAAATCTCGCTCGAGTTTTCTTGCATTTCGTTTAATAACTTTTTAATACACTGATACCATTTTTTTCATTAATTCTCAAAGAATCAGAGTTTATTTTCCATTTAATTTTTTTTTATGTACAATAGATTTTAAAATGTTACATGTTACCTATAATTCATAAACATAATGAGAAATATTGTTGAAAAAGAAAGGAGAAACTCTTGAAGGTAATCTTCTAGGTGCGTTTTAATGTTTATTATTTATTTACACTTCTTATTACATAATACATAGGTATTATGAGTACCTGTTCTGTAGAAGTTGTTTTAATTTCTACTATGAGTTACATAGGTTATCGGACTATTTTTTAACCAGAATGTTTTATTTTAGCGTTGTAATTTTTTTCAATATTGCATTTGATATATATTTATTGCGTAAATACACAATTTCAGTGTATTAGTAGCTATCCTTACCGTGGTTGGTTGACGAAGCGAGTCAGTATGCAAAAGAAATCCGAGACGGGCGTACGCTTATCTGTTTATTAAAGTTTATTGAGCTGGAGTGCAAAGTTATAAAATGGTTTCCCTAACTTCTTAGCATTATTTTCTTGTTTTTTCCAAGTACAGCGATGGTTTGGAAGTAACTGTCAGTAAATGGGACGGGAGACGGACTCTTCATATCATAGCTTACACCATGGGTTACGCCATTAAGGCTGGACATTCACTGCAAATGCATATTTCGGCGTTTTTTTTTAAAGAAAATGTGTGTTTTTATTATTCATTTATATCAGAATGTATATTCTAGGCTGCAATGTGCAACTGCGCCGCTGCCAACCGCATTCTGTTTTATAATTACGTCATTTCTTAGCACATTTAATAATTTGGAATTTTTATTTTAAAAATAATAATTAAGGTGTTTTTATTAGTGATTAGAGCCACAAAATACGGGAATAAATAGAACAAACTGTTTATAATTATCTCATTATATAAATTAAAAGCGTTTTAAAATCAACAAAATAAAAATTTCTTGCAAATTTAAAACATTTTAAAATTATTAATATTGAATATTTCTTTATTATCTATTCTAGATAATGAAGTATAAAAAAACATATTACGCGTACCTACATATAAATATTCATTATAACTTTGCACCGCCTAGGACACTAAAAACGATTTTTTTGGCTGCGGCCAGTCGATTAATGCTCATGTTTTCTTAATTATAGTAAATAATGTTCAGTTTATAACTTTTATTTAAGAAAAGAGGATATATCTAAGTTATTTCTAAAATAAATGCAGTCCAGAGTATACATTCTGATATAAATGAATAATAAAAACCCACATTTTCGTAAAAAAAAAGTCGAAATATGCATTTGCAGTGAATGTCCAGCCTTAACTGATAAATCAACCGCTTAAAGGGAGAAACAGTGTTGCTTGGCTAATTTACTATCGCGCAAAATCGATTCGCGTTGAAGGATATTTACTGTAGTCACAATAATTACTACCCATAAATCAACAACTCATTAAATTAAAATTATTTTCTTAATAATCTCAAATGAAATTTTAATCAGAAACCACTAAAGCAATTTTAATGAAAAATGGCAGTTAGGCTTGATGTATAGTATACTCAAGGGAAATAACTCATACACAGATTCATTAAAAAATAACATCGAGTGATCGTATTACAGCGTTCTCAATAATTACTTTGGGCAGGAAAAAGGAAGGCCAGATTATATCATCGGATCGGTTTCGAAATTTTATAAATATTCGGTTGGTTTAAAAATATTTTAAGTTTATTGCTGAAATATATTCTTTAACTAACTTTATATAATGCGCACACAATTATTAAGAGTTATAATTGTTTCTTGCTTGTATTATTATTCAATATATGTATACTGTATATGGAATGTGTAGGACTACACTAATCTCCTCACACATTGGAATAAATAACTAAAAAAATCTATACACATTTTTAATGAAGACACTATTTACCAAAGGTTTAAGAATGGTATAGATTGGAATATACACTTTAGTTTTAGAATATAAAAAGATAAGTAAACATAACGTTTTGTTAATATACATAAAAAATATTATACCATGATGAGGGTGTATATTGTCAAGGAAAAAAATAACTTCTATATTTTCTTGATGTTTAGTTTTAGAATATAAAAAGATAAGTAAACATAACGTTTTGTTAATATACATAAAAAATATTATACCATGATGAGGGTGTATATTGTCAAGGAAAAAAATAACTTCCATATTTTCTTGATGATATTTGATATTTTTAACCATTTTCTTTCTTTATTGTATTTCATTGTTGAAGATAAACTTTTTCATGGATCGTTGCCCATAATTTCAACCATCATTAGTAGACTGTAGGTTGTATTAGGTTAAAAGCTTATTTTCTCATTATTTATAATTAGTTTGGATCTGCGCGCTATTATTGGCGCGTAATTATCTGCGCGGGGTTGTATTGCGCGCTTTAGCCAGTTGTCTGCGCGTGATGTCCTGCAATTCGTTGCGATAAAAAGTTATAGCTATTTGAAAATGTGATAAAAGATGTTGATCATTTACACATGACTGCATACATGTCCCCACATTTTCATAATCATATTTTGCTACTGTGGCGAAATCGGCTCCGCTATTTGTATCTACTAGATATTTTTCGATGAATAGTTTTTTTCATATGTATTTTTAATTGATTTAACTAATTGTTTTCTTTTGTTTATTTGAATCTCGTTAAATAAATTTGTTTAAAGGCTTTATTCCGCTGATTACAATGCTGATTCCGTCCCTTTGTGTTCAGCCCCTGTGCAGTGACATCCCTATTCCAAGTGCCGCCCATAGGCAGGGTTAAAATAGCGCTTATACTATTTTTCGAAATTAGCATTTTTTAAATTACATTAAATATTATGTTTGTAATTTGTTGACAAAGATCCTCATTAGCAATATTCTGTACAAACTGATCCAAAAAGCCAATGTTGTTAACATAGGTAGGTAAAAAAGAAACGAAGCTATTTTGATATGGGAAATTAGGTATGAGAGTCCTTTTTTTGAGTGTTTAAAGGGCTTACGACCTAACGTATGGCTGGCTTAGTTGATTACTTTACACAATGTAACTAACGTTCATCAATTCCACCCATGAAAGACTACCAGATCTATAAATTTTTTAGAAGTTGTTTATATGTCAACTTTGCACAACATGTTTCATATGTGAGTTGTAATTTTACTACCACCCTCTGTGGTTGCGATTTATCATCCCCTTAAGCCAGTATAGATGTCGCCGTTCGTAATGGGATATATATATTTTTTATTGGAGTTTTTAAATCAATATTATTTTTATATTTATATGATATTCTTCAGAATTATTACTACATAAGGTATATATATATATATATAAAGAAATCCGTGTTTCCCTACCCGCCAAGTTTTCTCCACAACCAGCCACAACCACCCACCGATGGTTATGATGGTGGATAGCCCTTGGTGTCACATCGAAAATATGCGAGTTTGGTGGGGGTGGCTGTGCGTGGGTGGGAGTGGGTGACAAAAATGTGCTTTCTAGCACATTGTTTTGTTATGGGAAGGCCGCAAATACATATGTACATTCTAATGTTCTAGAAGGTTCGCGAAAGTTCTACGACGATCCAAACATTGTACTAAAAATCAACGCGTGCGAAGCCGCGCGGGCACAGCTAGTATATATATATATATATACATATATAATATATTATATAATATATAAGATAGATATATTTATATACCATTTTTACAATATATATATATATATATAGTCGGTCACAGCATAATCTAAATTTATACCTACTGTACGCCACTGATAGTGTAAATTTTACCCACTATGGTGCACATCTACAGAAAATATTTCAGGTTTGATACTATAACGCAAGTCTGGCGGTTGCTATCTCCTACTCTACTACCCACGGGATGTCCCTGGCTTTGCGCTTCCCTTGTGTTTACCTTCAGACCTACCCCTCTTCAACTCTGCATTGTTCGGTCTCGCCGTCCTCCTGCGTACCATCATTCCTCGTAGCGTCGCTAATGAGGGGATTCGTACTGCCTCTACATCTCGCCTGGAGTTGATCAATAATTATTATGAATAGCTTCACCGGGAAGGGCCTGTAGTATTACTGGTCTTTTATCCGTCGTAGAACCTAAGCGATGGTTAGATAATGAGAGGAAATTTGTTATCAATGTTAAAGTTGCATCAATTTTGTTATTTTTTTTCCCTAGCATAAAGGGTCCCATAAATGATGTAAAATTTTATCGCAAGCAAGTTCAAAAGCAGTTATTCCAATTTAAAAATCGTATTTATTTCTTAGAAAGTTTGATAGATCAGCCATTTTATCTATACGATACGCGAACTGTAGACAACTAGCTGGTCATACCCGACGTTGCGCGGGTTAAGTGTTTGTTAAGGGTTTGTGAGGGAAAACAAAAGTTCCCCTGTTCTCTAAAAAACAATGTTTCCATTTAATGTTAACATAAGTTATTGTAACATAACTGTAATACTTAGATATATTGTATTGCAGATTTTTTTGTAGATATTAATGTCCTCTATAAAACTGTAGTACATCACTTTGACCTATTGTCAAAAATTTCCGCAGCGTACGCGATATAAGGTTTTTTTCACACGTTGGGTTACATTATGGAAGTTTTCATACAGATTTCTATTTTTTTTGAAAATTTTCTATAGTCTATGTTCATCAGGGATAATGTAGGATTCTAAATGTGAAAGAATTTTTCAAATCGGTCCAGTAGTTTCGGAACCTATTCAATTCAAACACACAATCAAATCTTTCCTCTTTACAATATTAGTATAGTTTAATCAATGATTAAAAATGGAAAAGACTGATTTTCTATGAATAAAACAGCAAAAAAAATATAATTTGTATGGGCATCTATGGCGTGAAGTATCAAAAATGTATCATTTTTAAACTAAAAATAACTGCTTTTAAGCTTGTTTGTGACAACATTTTACATCATTTATGTAATCAGGACCCTTTTTTACGCTAGGGAAAAAATGAACAAAATTGATGCAAATAAAATAAAATTTAAATCACGCTTTTATACGCTTTTCATGCATACAATTCGTAATAGATTTTTAACATCACCCACGCACTGCCCAAATATTAAACACGTTGTGCATCAACACTCTTTGAGCCCGTGGCATGGTTATGTTGATTGTTCTTTTCGTCGAAGCATTTTTTTTCTAAAGCAAAATTATCCTGAGACACCTATTAGAAATCTAAATTCAACAAAACCCTCTAGCTAGACCGCACTCAAAAGAATGCGCGCAAAAAATATGTATATTGTTACGATGCAAAAAATGAACACAAAAGAATTTTTTCTAATAAGTAACATTTTTTAAACTAAAAAATATATATTTATTTGGAATATCATATTGAGGCTTGTAATATGGGCTTGCCAGGCAACTTTCCGCCGCTTTCTTCTTACCGGACAAAGCTAGGGAATGTTCTTTTGATTGTGGTCGACCTATAGTTGATCGAATTTGACATTTTGTTCCAACGCCAAATGTCAAAGTTATTGACCAAAATTAATAAATTTGAAATCGGAACATTTTTTTTCTAATATTGGCGAATTCGAAGCTACGTAGACATTTAATGCTAAATAATAATGGAAAATTATTAATTTTTATTGAAATAATAACCAAATCGTGTCCAAAATTTAATAATGTAAAGTCTTCCTCTAAACGTAAATGTTGAATGTTTCAGAGTTCTAGCCAGTCGGGAAGTTGGTGAAAAATCAATTACAAGATTCCACCACAACAAACAAATAAACAAACAGACAAAGAGTGCTAAATATATAGCGTGTAAAAAACAAGGGGCTCTAGGAAAGGGAAGCCTGTGCTCAACACTGGATCCAAATCAGCTCGAGAAAAATATTGAAAAGTGAAAAAAAAAATGTCTAAAAGACTAGAGCTTGAGTTTTCACATTGATTAATGAAATGACTAGAATATTTCAACCACGTTTTTATCAAGATATATTGTAGATGTTTCATACGAAGCTATATCTGAAAGTAGGTATTGGAAGACTTTTTTGGAAGTTTATAGGGCTTACGACCTATTGTACGGCTGACCTAAATGAACACTTTACACAATGTAACGTTCATCAATTCACCCGTGATAGACTACCAAATCTATCCATTTTTTGGAAGTTGTATTATATTTAATTTTCACACCTTGTTTCATATGTGAGTTGTATTTTTAATGCCGCCACCCATGCGTACACACACATACCAATGGCTACCATTCGCAAACGCGCCATATACCATTCGCGCTGCGAAATCTATGTATATTATGTCACGGGAAGGACTATAGATGTCTCTAGAATAGTCCATTTGAATATATGAAAGGTTTTAGTTTTAGAACACACGTATATACAACTTTAAAATCTTGATATCACATTTTTATAATTCGTGTTTAACTGTCCCCAGAAAAGTAATATTTGTGTTTGAGGACAGGAGACATATACATAAGAGTGTAAATAAATAAGAATGTATAAGTCAATAATGGAACAGTGTGAAGAAATACAAACATCGTAAGATAAATATTAGTGACTAAGTATACCGTTATTTTTAAAATTCTAACTATTTTTTGTTTTAATTATATATATATTATATTTGTTTTATGTGTTTCTTGATTTTTGTATAGTGTTCTTCATTTCTCATATTCATTGGTAAGTTATTGAAATATTTGATACCTAGATAAGTGTAATGGTATTGTTCAGATGTTTTGTTGTATTTGGGAATGTTTAAACATCCTATTATTTGCGTTCTTTGGCTATGAATATGAGTAGTATGAGTTTGTGGGGTATTTATAATTAGTTGAATGAATGTTTCTTTATGTATTTGTAAAATTGAGGTGTTTTTGTTAAGTCTGTCTAATGTTGAAACATTTATTTCTTTAAAAAAGTATATCTGTAGGGAAGGTTCTAGGTTTTTTAAATATTACTTTGATAATTAATTTTTGAGTTATTTTAAAAACCTGTAAGTTACTTTTATAAGAGCCCCCCCAACCTATTATTCCATATTGTAATACAGATTGTACAAAAGCATAATATAATGTTCTAAGTGAATCAATCGTTTTCGCACTCTATTTACAATCATGTTTATGATTCTTCCATTTTAATTGTTGGTCTATAAAAATAACCAAGTACTTAACAAAATTCGTCATACTTAGTTTGTCAGAGGTTATAGAGGAACAGTTTTCACTATGGCAGTTAGGACTACGTATTTTTAAAACAATATTGTTTGGGACATTAGGTAGGTTTAATGTGAAAGGGATATTGACTGTTTTTTCAGCATTTAGGGATAAGAAATTACAATCGAACCATTTTTTACTCTCTTTATATTAACTCGTGGCGTCTGCTTGTCTTCTTGTCTGACGAAAAAATTTTGGATCCATTTTAAACCCCTTTTCCGTGATCCAATCGAGCTGAAACTTTGCAAGCAGACTCGTGGCGACGATCAAGAAGATCTATCAAATTTTTGTTAAAAAAAATTAATAAATTTTTGAATTTTTCAAATTTTGAATTGTTTTTTCATACAAGTTATTAAGTTGTATGAAAGTATTTCAACGCGTCTGGTAGACGCGAAACCTGATTATAGTATAATTTTGGATTTTTGGAAAATTTTTATTACTCCCTTTCGTAGCGTCGCCCGACCGAAGACCAACGCGTAGGTTAAGCGAAAAAAAATGTTTCAACTAGTAAATGAGAAAGGGAGTGTAATAAAAACTTTGTTTTTATGGGTTACTTTTTTAATCGTATTAAATTGTCTTTTTCCATGTATCACCAGTTGTCATAATAGCAGTATCATCGGCATAAGAATAAAGTTTTCCAGAAATTTTCACCTGAAAAATCGCATCCAATCAAAGTGCTTTTTACATTTAATTCAATTTATATGTTATTGAAAGTGAAATTGCTTCCGTTTTCGTGCAAAGTCTCGCCTCATCGATTTTTCTTCCGTGCCGTATAATTTAGCCGACTCGGGTCCAGGGCTGGAAGGGACCATTCGTCCCCTCATATTTCTTCCTTAGGCTGTAATTTAAATTAAGGTTTACCCAAAATAAGCTATTTTAAGCCAGGAAAAATTTTCTTTTCAGAATTAAAAATGGCAAATTACACAAACATCGTATAAATCATATTTTTATGTAGGTTTTTTTTATATTACCCCTTATATACACCCTTCATATACAGAGTGTAACAGAACAAGTCCGCAATACTTTATAGGTAGATTCTGCATTGATAATCAAAAACGTGCAAGAAACCATGACCTAATTCAATAGTTATCGAATTATGCAATATCAAAGTTTGCAATTTTTTTAAATATTTCCGACTTATTTGTTACAAAAAATTCAACTTTTATAACCGTAATTTACATCGATTACGAAAAACTCATTCGTTTCAATACAAGTTAAATAAAATGATAAAAACCCTGCAGAAATTACAATTGGATTTTGGAGATTTTTATCATTTTATTTGACTTGTATTAAAAACTTGTACTTGAATGAATTTTTCACATTCAATTTAAGTTACTGTAATGATAGTCCAACGTTTTACAAAAAATATGTCAGAAATATTGAAAAAAAATGCAAATTTTGATATTGCATAACTCCATAACTATTGATGATGGTCATGGTTGCTTTTCATTTTCGATTCATAATCAAAACAGGAATCTACCTGTAAAGTATTGTGGACTAGCCCTGTTACACCCTGTATTTTGGCTCAGTATTCAATTGAAATAAAATATTGAATCTCTCTCTCTTAACGACCATCTCGCTTAACGAACGTAATCGTACGCCTACCTACAGGGAAGATACGTTTCTTCTTCTTGATGTGCCAGTCCTGATCTTCTCTTTAAAGCATATCTTAGAGTTCCATTGTCAACGTATACAAATTATATATTGTTTCGATAATACGAGAACAAATTAGAACATACACTCTTCACTGCCGAGACTACATAGACTGGACCATTGTACCTACTCATTAGTACAGTGAGTTTTAAGATGTATTCCACGACAGCTTGACTACTTTCGAAATGAAAATGCAGTCAATTCTGAGACAGTGATAGTTTTTTTTTATTAAAATCTGCCAATGTTTTGCTCGTAAATTTGCCGACAAAATACTAATTGATTAAAATAATAACATATATAAAATACTGAGTGCGTTCCTTATTGCAATTAAAACTTCAAAATATAGCCATGTATATTAACCTACTAAGTACTTACTTACTAATTGATTAAAATAATAACAAATATAAAATACTTAGTTCATTGCTTTTTGCAATTAAAACCTCAAAATATAGGCATATATATTAATCAACAAAATACTTATTAACAAACATGTGTGAGATATTAAAAATACTGAGCACATTGCTTATTATTGCATTTAAAACTATATAATAAAGGCATATAAATTAACCCACAAAACGCTGATCAATTAAAATAATAACATGTGAGATATTTAAAAAACGGTGCATATTGCTTATTGCATTTAAAACTTAAAAATAAAGGCATAGTAATTAATCCACAGAATGCCAATTGATTATCCTACTCAAGTATGTGAGATTTTTTATATGCCGGACGGTAAAAACACGTTGCATAACATACGGAAAACGTTTTCCCGTAGCTAGCGCGAATGTAAACATAATACCGTTGTGTCACGAGCTGTCAATGTGACATGTGCTGTCATTATCAGCTGTTTGCTCTGGCGAGCGCCATATTGATTTTGGTTTAGCGCCAATTTCGCCTCAGCATTGTTATCCGCGAAACAATATCGCAATATGACGGCAGATAATCGGATTCTGCGTATGTTCGCATTGCGTAATCATCAAAGCTTAAAATATTGACTGTATATGACATATTCAGGCGTTATGGAAAATGCTAAAAAAACATACAATGAGTAAAAAAATGTAGATTTTCAGGAGAGACAAAACAAAATTTGGGATTTTTTTTTGTTTAGGAAATATCTCTTAAAGACTCCCTTATATCGGACTACCAGTGGCATGCAGCGCATACAAGCAAAAAAGCTGTGCATTAGTAAAGATTCTGGGAAACGAATGTTAATTAAATAATCCTTATCTTAAGAAAAAGTCGATATAAAATTCTAGCCGTAATTCGTCTTACGACTAGAAGTTTTATTTCCGACGTTTCTGTTTAACGTGACGTGTCTGTTTTTTTCGATTTAAAATTCTAGCCGTAATTCATCCTATGGCTAGAAGTTTTATTTCCGACATATCTGTATTAAACTTCATGTCAATTCATAATTTATCTCACTTGTTTGCGTCCAACAAATTTGTTCCATAGATCCAGTCAACTCGAGAAAAAACTCGTCGTGAACCATGTATTTTGACTCATCTCTATGTCTGCGAGTTTTTTTGTAAAAGACAAGTAAATTTTTCACGGAATAGCGTGTTTCTTCGAAAGGTCCTATGCCAGGTGAGAACTGCGTACATTTTTTACAAATTCCACTCAAATTTTTTTGTGTGAATTCTATTTCTCTTTTCTATGGTGAATACCACCTGTCAAATCATAATGATTATTTACGACGAAATTGCCATTGATGATATCATAAAATATTTGATTTATTTTTGTGAAAAGAAACGTATATCTGAAATTTATTGAATGAAATGAAACGTATATGAAACAGTTATTTTTGTGGATTGAAGCTATTCAAAATAGTTCATTATACACAGTAAAAAAAATACAAAATAGGTGTATACCCTTGAAGGTATATGCGCATATATATATTTTTTTATACTGGTATATAGTCGGTCACAGCATGACCTAAGTTTATACCCACTGTACGCCACTGCGGACTACATAGTCTGCCTTACGGAACCCGTCCCCTTGGAAGACATCCCAGAAGACGGAAGGACAGCTGGGAAGCCAGCTCACAGAGGGCGCCAACCTTTTGAGAGCAGACCACATAGGTCCATCAAAAGGAAGAAGAAGAAGATAATGTAGTATTATAAAATCAATTTTCCTAGGTGCCTACTTCAAATATGTTTTTTTAGAATCAGTTGTACTACGGAAAATGTCATAATTTCGACTGGTTTTTTATTTTCATTTAAAACCTCCCTCGTCGAATTTTCTCACTTCCTGTTAAGGCCGGCAAGTACCGACGCGGATGCAGCACGTACCGGAAGTTGCTGTCTGATCGGCTGCTTCCTGTCTGGCCATGTTCAGCCCTCGCCCAATTAGTTTTTTTCCTGTTTCATCTATTTTCCGAAGTGCCCTATGTCAAAAATTTAATTTACGGGAGAGCGAAAACAGAAAAGAATCATTTTTAGGGTTTATTAATGTAACCATTATCTGTTCAAAAAGAGCAAAATAATTTTGTGGTGACATTATTAATATAACTATTAAAAATATACTTTGTCGTAGTACATTAATTTATTTAACGACAATTACTGAATTATTCGTATTTTAAGAATTTATTTAATATGTAATACTTATTATACTACGTCTGTCTCGCTAGAAAAGTATTAATTGAGACAGGAAAAATTCACAGTAAAAGAACACACTTTGTTACAAGCAATTATATTAGGTCCTTACATATGAAATTGACGTTTAGTATGGGAGGAACATAAAGCCGATTTTTTTTATTATAATATATTTATTTAATCAAAGTATGTACCATTGCTATCTATGCACTTTTGCCATCTCATAGGTAGTTCATCGATCCCTTTACTTAAAAAACCATTCGGATGGGAATCAATAAAATCTTTGAAGGCGGTTTGGACTGCCCCATCGGAGTTGAATTTTTTCCTTTGCAAGAAGTTATCCAAATTTCGAAAAAAATTGTAATCTATTGGGGCAAGGTCCGGAGAGTACGGTGGATGTCTTAGACATTCCAATTGAAGCTCCTCTAATTTGGTATCCGTCTGTTGTGCAGTGTGTGGTCTAGCGTTATCATGAAGCAGCAGTGGCCTAGAGCGATTACCCAGCCTCGATTGTTTAGCAGCTAGCTTTTCCATCATGGTTTGCAGTTGCTGACAATAGACATCTGCCGTAATCGTCTGGCCAGATTTAAGAAAGCTGTAGTGAACGACACCAGCACTAGTCCACCAAACGCTCACAAGTAACTTTTTTGGAGTCAATTTTTGCTTGGGGCATGGTTTGGCTGGTTCGGCAGGGTTCAGCCCTTGCGATGAGCGCTTCCGATTATCGTACAGGATCCACTTTTCATCACAGGTAATGATTCGATTTAAAATCCCTTCATTATTGTGCCGGTTGAGTAATGCAACGCAGCAGTCAACGCGCGTTTATTGATTTGCTTCACTCAATTCATGAGGTACCCACCTTTCAAGCTTTTTCACCTTACCAATTTGCTTCAAGTAGATTAAAACAGTTTTATCACTAACACCGCAGCCTGCAGCTAACTCGGATGTGGTTTGCGATGGATCCGCTTCCACAATAGCCTTCAATTCTTCATTATCAACTTTGGTCTCCGGCCGTCCACGGGGCTTGTTCTGCAGGTCGAAATTTCCAGAACGAAAACGTTGGAACCAAAAACGCACTGTGTTTTCTTTTGCGGCACCGTCGCCATACACATCATTAATCCTTCGAGCCGTTTCTGCAGCCTGGTGCTACGGTGGAACTCGTACTCGTAAATAACGCGATATTTCAAGTTTTTCATTTTGTAAACTGAGTGACGCAAAGAAAAAAACAATTGAGGAAAAAACAAATGAATTATAATTTTCAAAACACAAATACATGAGTAAATAGCTGTATAAATTTGGATTTGGAATTCCTAACCAAAGAGAAGATATTTGAGATCAAATTTGCCAGTACGGCAAAACGTGAATTTCATATGTAAGGACCTAATATAATACTAATTAACATATTTATGTATATATAAGTCTTTCAGACGAAGCTATTTATATGGGAAACGTACATGGAAATCTTTATAGGGTGGCCCAGGGCCTATGACCTTTATGAGATGACTTAAGGGATCACTTTACACGATGCAATGTTCACCAATTCCACCGGAAGAACATCCACACATTGTCAAATTTTTGAAATTCTAAATCAATTTCTTTTATATATTGAAATTGACTATGATAAAGATATATATGATCCTTCTCATGATATAGTATACGTAGATTACGCAGCTAGTGACGATACCTCTATATTTTTGAAGTGGAATATTAAGCAATATTATTTATAATGCATAAATGATATTCTTCCGAATTATTTAATATATACACTAGAATACGACTGAAATTATTATTTTCAATTTTTGAACTCGTTTTATAGACCAGTATATATTTTTAATAATATTTTTATATGTCTATTCTGAGAACACAATTAGGTTTTGTATTTTGTCTGTACAGGGATATTTATTAATTAATATAAATACAGAAAATAAACTATTGGCTTTTACAGCGTTAATTTTTTACAATATATACGAGTGAGTACCACAGCCTGCAGTAGAGCATTAATAAAATAAAAACTAACCCATAAAAACCAAGCTTTTATTATATCCCTTTCTCATTGAATCAGGTTTCGTGCCTACTGCACGCGTCGGGGTCATTACCCAGTTGTATGAAAAAACATTAAAATTTCGAAAAATCCAAAATTATACCATAACTATTAAAAAAATTTAACGAAAATTTGTTAGATCATTTTTATCGTCGCCACGAGTCTGCCTGCATGGTTTCAGTTCGATTGGATCACGGAAAAAGGGTTAAAAATCGATCCAAAGTTTTTCCGGCAGACAACAAACCGCAGACGCTATGAGTTAAAGAAAGGGAGTAAAAAAATAACCCATAAAAAGCAAGTTTTTATAATACTCCCTTTCTTTGTAAAATATAACAACAATTAAAGACGAATTAAAACATATAACATAACACTAAACTTACAGTAATTTAATATATTTCTAAAATGTCAGATGTTTTGAGCTTTGATAAGACATTTCTATCTTTGAAGATTAAATTCTAAAAACATTTGTCAGTCAATTGAGATTTTCGACATTCGTAGTGAAGTACCTATTATGCATACCGACGGAGTAATTCAAATTTAGAAAATATTCCGCGCCGTTATCGGGCCACCGCGCGCCGTAATCAAACTTTTCTAATGATTCCAATTTGAAAAAACAAATAAAATTTCTAAAAATCCGAAATTATACTATAATTATTAATTTTTTTTAACGAAAATTTGATAGATCTTCTTGATCTTCGCCACGAGTCTACTTGCCAAGTTTCAGCTCGATTCGATCACGGGAAAAGGGTCAAAAATCGATCCAAAGTTTTTGTTGACGGCAGGCAAGCCACGAGTTAATATAAAGGGAGTAAAAAGGGAACATGGCTTACAGTTCCCTAGTATGACGATCTATTCATAATTATAAAAAAAATGAAATAACAAAAATCTTGATGTGCAACACTATTTTTATCGTGATAGGTAGGTATTAAACAAATCAGAAACATTGCTCGCTGAAATAAAACAAGGTTTTAAATCCGACGTTATGTTCTCACCCGAGGGACGGACTATCGATAGACGCTCTTGAACTCAAATTAAAATAAATGTACCAGAATGGCGAAGTAGATGGAGTTTGTCCCTTTGAACTTGCCGTCTGAGAACTTAACACCCTGGTTTATGGTTTGTTCAAGTTCTCGGGACTGCTAGTGTCTCCCAATTAACAGGATCCCCCTTTCATTACAATTGGATATAACTTATTTAAATGGATAACCAAGATTCATTGTATTATATCTTCATATTTACCAGTATTGGGCTATTATAACAATTTTAGGCTTGTGTGGTAAGTGAACTCTTAAAGTAATTAAGATGAGTTGGGGTATGTGCAGCGTAGAAAATGAATAGATGAAATTCAAAGTGACCGTAGGAATTTTTCTAATTAAAGTCACGGTATATGCACTTACCTCATCTTCGGGGTAAGTGCATCTATCTTGATTATTTTTATAAACTTTAAAGATGATTTAAAAAATTATATTCATTTCAAGAACCGAAATAAAAACACAACATGGTTACCTTAATACAGAATATATATTTTAAAAAAAACATGTAATATCAAATAAAATAGTGCCGGATGGGATAAGTGCATTTACTAACTGTCGGCTACTATCGTACGGCTGGGCTGGCTCAAGCGATCACTTTACACAATGTAACGTTCACCATTTCCACCCATGATAGACTACAACATCTATCGAATTTTCGGAAGTTTTATATATATATATATATATATGTTTAAGTTACACAACTTGTTTCGTATACGAATTGTATTTTTATTACCGCTACCTGCAGTCCAAAGCTTTTTCATTCCCATAATCCAATCTATAATCTAATAATCCATAATCCAATCCAACAATTTGATAAATGTGGTAGTCTGTCATGGGTGGAAATAGTGATCGTTACATTGTGTAAAGTGATCACTAATTTAAACCAGTCTTACGATAGGTCGTAAATCCTGTGAACACCGAAATAGACTTTCATACCTACTTTCCCATATAAAAATATTGCTTCGTCTCCATATGACATCTATAATATAACATAATTTATTTTTAAAATGTATATGATTTTGTAATATTTGAAGCTCAAAAAGCTCCATTTCTAGTAACTAATAACATTAAGATGGCGTCCAATTTTCTTAATTTATTTTTAAAGTGTATATGATTATGTAATGTTCGTAGCTCAAAAGCTCCAATTCTAGTAACTAATATTAAAAGTCGGCTTCCACATCTTGATTTGATTTTTGATTTGATGGCTTGGTTTAGTAACAGAGTGTTGTGTATATTGGACGTAGTTAAATAATAATAAATCGCATGACCGACTGCCATCTCTGCACACAAATCACAAGTATTGCGCCCTGGTGCGGGGCTTGGCAGCCGCTTTTGGGCTGTTGCCAGGAAGCTTCGACTTGACGAGCCTATCGGAAGCGAACAAATAAGAGCATTTTCATCTCGTTGATGGACCAACGCTGGTAGGCAATTCGTTATCACCGGAGCATCTGCAAAGGAGTGAAGAAACACTCGAATGTGGACCTGCTAACCTCAAAAAAGTATTAATTTTTTTTTTGTAACTCTGTTTCAAAAGCGCTATTTTTATCATTCTTTGGGAGCCTCCGATGAAACACGAACCATGTAAAAAAAACTCTTAAACAGTATATCGTTCACTTACAAAATAAACAAGGTGATTTTAAAATAAATTATATCAAAATCATTTCAAAAATTATCTAAATTAAATGATGTAAATACAGAAAAAAGTTATTTCAATAATTTCAAATTGTTTCAGATATCACATCACAAAAACACCCTTCTTTATAAATTACTAACTGCGTCCGCAGCTTCGCCTGCGTGGAATTCAGTTTGAGACTATAAGAGTATCAGTGAAAATCAATATAATCTAAACTACTCGTCCAAACAATGTTGTGTAAAAGGCAATTTTTTTCCTATATACAATTTCTATGACGCTAAGCAAGTTTATTATGATAACACTTTAATATTACCTACTTAAATTACCCCCGACAGATTAAAATTAATTTTAAATATATATTTTATTCATATTTTATCAATTCGTGAATTAACCTTAACATATAGACATGTCATTGCAGACTTTTATAGAAATTTTTAATGTCTACAACCTTTCTATAAAAAGCATTCACGTATCTCTTGTTTTTAAGGCAGCGTTCGTAAGAAACGCATTCCTCGGTCATTTTTTCCTCGACTTACGTTGCAAAATTGGTCTCTACGAAAAGCCCTTTTATTTTAACGAGATAATTTATAGGGAATGTCTACCCTAAAGGTCCGTTCTAAATATTGGTGAAAAAATTTTTGAAATCGGATTAGTAGTTTCGGAGATTACCTCATACATACAAACTTACAAACTTTACCTTTTTATACAGGGTGTACCAGACGGCAGAAACTTGACAGGTAGATTCATGCCTATTTAAAATAGTGTAATAATATGAACCGGTTATCAAACTTATTCGGTTTTATGGAATGTGTTCTTGTGCACTTTATGGAAGTGACCGGCCTATCATGATTGTTCCGCCTGAACAACGTGGCCGACATTTGAAAGTACACAAATTTTAAATGTGCTATTAACCCTTACGTTGACCTGCAGTGACAAAGCTAGGTACGCAGGGTTATGTGGAAAAAATTAAAAACCTCACATGGCTATATTCCTGCTTTAATTATGAATCGAAAACGTTCAAGCAACCATGGCCGAATATCAATAGTTATGGAGATATGCAGTATCAAAGATTGCATTTTTTTTCAATATTTCTGACTTATTTTTTGCAAAAAGTTGAACTATCATTACAGTAACTTATATCGATTATAAAAAATTCATTTGTTTCAATCTAACTTAAATAAAATGAAAAAAAACTTGTAAAAAAAACTTTTTTCAATTTTCTGCTGCTAGCTCTGGTATTGTATATTAGTATTTTTTGCGAACTGGTTCGTCAGTTCATTTTGTCACAGAGTGTAATTATTTGGCCACAGCCCCGCGGGTTGCCACGTGACGTCATTTGTCACCGCGATGTGAGCGGCATAATTAATCATCTCTGGAAAATTGTTGTGAAACTGATAACCGTTATTATCGCCGAATATTATTTACAACTTCAATCGCCGTGTTGTAGTGTTGGTATCTTAACCGGTTTCACTATAACCGTTATTTGAGATGTGTAACTAACTGTATCATTGATTGATTACTGATTTTTCGCAATTCTTAGATAACATTTATATCTTAATTACCAATCATCAATACAATCAGATGCAAATCTGAAGTAACTGTATCATGAATAACCGGTTAAAATAACGGTTTGACCATCACAACCATGTTGTGTATATCATGTACTGCTGCCACTGCATGAGACATGATTTTATGATGATTATATTGTTATTTAAGTTGATGTACCTATACTATGTAAATAAAGCCATGTATTCACTAGGGGACAAATCGCGAAACATTCCGCTCGGCATGTCGCATCAACATCTACGCTCATATTTCGGGGACAATGACGCGGCCATTTGACGTGTACACACCGGGACTCGCATATCTTGTCGCGGAAATGTCACCCGATGAGTTGACAGCTGCGGTATCTCGTTTGGCGAAAAAAATCCGCCGTTTTTAAAGAATTATACTGTAAATCTAAATCTATATCTCTATACTTATAAAACTCAATGTCCATACAAATCTACACTGTTTGTCCGATTCGATTCAAATTTTTCATACTTATGTACATACTGTAATAAAAACCATTTGGTCTTGATTCAAAGAAATCAAGGAATTCAAGGGAGATGTAGAAAGCGCTCACTTTTATTGACTCGACATTCTACTTTAACCCTCAGAGTAGTGTGGCCACACGTATGTGGCAGCACGATAATCTACCATTAACAGTGTAACTGCATGATTGCGGCGACTTTTTTTTATATATAAATATTTAAATATTTTGCAGTGCTCAGACCGCATATGTTATGAATAATAATATTTAATCATTTTACATACGTTCATACATAAGGACCCGGCGGGTAACATAGGCGATATTCCTTCCTCCCTTTTTAATCTTTTCCCTCCCCTGATATATTTTCAATGCAAATCTGTACTGTTCGACCGATCGGACTCAAAATTTGGAAACTTATTATTTAGGACCAGTCGGGTAACTGGGTGCCATTTCCCTTCCCCTTTTACCCCTTCCCCAACCCCTGAACAAATCTTAACATTCTCAATGCATTTTCACTGTCTCAATGTAACCGTGAAAGGTTACGAAGTACATTAATATGAACTTCTTATACCAGTATAGTTTAATTTGTATATTTCCATAAAGCAGTGCAACTGTCGTTTTATTTATTATTGGGTAATATACCTATCGTTCTGTAAGAGCGTCGAGCTCCTTTTTGGACTCTCTTGGTCTCTCTCGTTATCATGGGCTGAGAAATGTCTTAAAAGAATCCCACGGGAGCAAAATCCGTATCTCAGAAATTATCTCGTGTCTGTGAAATTTCTTAAAAGTCTTCTCCGTAGACGCTAGCCATTATAAACCACGGGTAAAAGGCTAGACTGTAATAGGAGTATAGTAGGTCACATTTCCACATTTTTATGGTCAATTTTAATCCATTAGTAAAATTAATGTTAGCAAAAGCTAGGAAAGTTTATTAGAGAGACCGCACCTCTGGCAACCATTTTCCTAGAAAACGATAAAAATCAACTTTCTTTCTTCACGGTTTTCACCGAAGTGATTATTTATATCAACGATAATGCATGAAATATAGCCCTCACAGGGCGATAGTATAGTGAAGGATAATGCCAACCATCGATTTTTTTTAGTTTTATTTCTTTTGGCCCATTTAGGATAATTTATTTTAACGGAAAGGAATGTAAGAGTGTAGCGAGAATGCGAGACCACGAAGTGCGCGCGCATTCATTAAACTATCAAAAATTTATTCACTTGAAATTAGTGTTCCAGGACCTAATATAAATAATGTATTATCGACCATTATGAATCGATTACCAATCATGATAATGCTCAATTTAAAAGCTGACGAATGATTGGTTATTGAATTGAAAATAGTACTGTTTATTGAATTACGATTTTAGCTGTATCGAAATGCTAAAAAAGAGGCTTCTCGTACATATTTCTGCATTTCGTGTTATTATCGACGTTTTTTAACATATTCACTGTGTAAAAAAATCCCATGTAATACAAAGGTGCGGCAAATTCGCGAATTTTTGAACTTAGTCACTTTGTTAAGAATCAAAAACTATTATCAATTTTGTCATATATCATATACTTACTACTTTTTTAAATAGAGATGAAAACACGGAATACGTGTCGCATTAATATTCTTACTATTCTCACAATAAGCTAAACGCTCGTGCTATGAAAATAGGACTAATTTGCAAGTGCCCTGGAAAGGCGCCTGAACCTTTACTACTACTACCAGATCACTAGGCGAGCGTCATGACCATTACACCAACAAACTACTTTATCCCTTCATCTTCTCAAAATACTACAGACGGCACAACTCGAGTACTCAACACTCAACAACCTCTTTGCTCAACACAATCGCAGACGTGTAAAAACGACGTGGACACGGCTGCGTGTCCGACGTGTGGCTGTGATATTTCTATGGACACGGGAGCCGTATTTGACGGACAGGACGTGTTAAGAAAGTATTTATTTGTCACCATGCCAAAAACGAATAAAAGTGATATTTGAGAAATTAGTTATTGAAAAACTGACTCAATTCTCAGATATTCGTTGTCGTAACAAAAAACACATTCATTCATTCGACATTCAATGCGGCTATCAAAGTTGTATAGTTTCGAAACTTTTGAATATGGAACCATATTAGGCCGAAAATCGATAAAACATTAAAGTTGGTAGACACTTGAACGTTTTAGAATATGCACACATTTTTGAAAAAGGAAAACTTCTCAATAACGAATTATATTGAAATCTTGTCAGCTGTCAAATTCTGTTAACTTGCAAGGTAACGAATGTTTCTATCGTTTTTTTTAGAAAGTTAGAAAGTTTTTTTGTCCCAATTATTTTAAATATTCCAGGTTACATTTCTGTAAAAATGAATTTTAATTCTTTTCATGGAACGCAATAAAATAATAGGCCAAATGATCAGTGTACATTTTTACAACTCAATATTTTGAACCATTAATAAGTATTAATTTTTCTTTATTTTTTTTAGTTTTTAAGTATAACTTCTACCGCGCGTACCTACTTACAGAAGTAGGTACCTACACGCCCCATTTATTTGTTAATTTAAATTATATTGTACCTACATAACGGTGATAATTAAATATCATATATTTACGTAACAGAATGAGAATTTTAACACTAACATTCTTGTATTAAAAAGTGGGGGGCATTGTCATATATTGTTAATGTAATTAAATTAAAATTTAATTTATGTTAACATTATAAGTAAAAATGAATGTCTTCTTCAAAAAGAGCAAAATGATTTTGTGGTGACATTATTAATGTAATTAACAAAAAAATACTTTGTTTTCACTAATTATGTACCTATTGAAAATATCAACATGTTTCAGGGCCAATTGTCCCTTCGTCAGTAAACAATGTATTCTAATAAATTAAAAATCAAAGTATAGATAATAAGAATATTAAAAATAATAAATGGGAAATGAATAAATAATTAAGTACCTAACTACCTATTTATAAACAGGACATGGTTATTTATAATATTCAATTTACTATCTTATTTCCAAAATTTCTAATTTATCAAACTGTGATTTTGTATAATTTGTACGTAAAATTTGTAAACCCTTATTAATATCAAAAGAATGATCCATAACCAAAAGATGATTTGTACAGAATTACAATATAAATTTATAAGCCTATTTCCTATAAAATCTCAAATTCAGTACATTATAAATTAGTAATCCTCGATGAATGCATTCAAATTTTTTTGGATTTTTACTTATTATTATATTTGTTTTTTTTACTTACTAGACTTCATAAGCCACATTCGCTTTCGCCATTAATACTGTGTCATTGGCGTGTAGTTAACAGCATATAATTTTTATTTCTATATTCGTATACTCCAGTTCTTTTGCACAATTATCCATACACAAGTTGAATAGCCACGGAGAAATTATGCACCTTTTGCAATATCAAACCATTGTGAGAATGATCCATCGATTCTTACACACGCAGTTCTTTCATCGTATAGGGATGCAATTCATGTACATATGTATTTACTGTTCATCCTTTAACTAGAGAGAACCATCCATAACTTTCCTCTAGTAAATTAATCATAAGCCTTTTGTAGATATTCAAAGGCACAGAAAAGACATTCATAAAAATAATATTTGAAAATAAAAAAGAAATTAATGATGCAGACATTGTAATAATAATTATTCTATTCCAGCAGCCGCAGATTCCAAAGATGGCGACGAAGAAGAGGCCAATGGTGGCAGCGCCATCGCGGCTGAGTCCCGGACTGCTGGCGGCGATGGGCCGGCCGCGGCGGCCAAGCCGCGCCCGCTGCCCACCCCTCCCCACGCGCTCGGCCACGCAGCAGCTACTGCGTAAGTACTTCAACTACAGCCCACAATGTTTTCACCGCAATTGTTCAGACATGGTTGTTCACAGCAATAATTGATATTCCATATTATTTGTCGAATTTGTTATAAAAACTTATTTTTGACAAACGTGTACCTAAAATATAATTTATACTTCTACATATTTTTAAAATTTAATTTTGAATACCAACACAACAGTCCATGAGGCCATTACCGTAGTGAAACAAATTAAAAAACACCCATGCTTAAGAACATCACATAGATGTATTGTGACTAGGGAATGCAATTCTGAGCTGGGATTGCCCTTTTGGGATCCTCGAGATTAGAGTTTCCTAACCCGTGGAATCGCTAGGGATTGGGATTCCGAATACTTTTGTGTTTTTTTGTATGTTTATAGAGCTGAATAGCAATTAACGACAACGCCTTGTATTTTTATATCAGCAATTTTAATAAAATATTCACTATTAATCATCGCATTAAAGTTTTTGTAGGCGTTTTTCCAGGCATCAATCAGCCATTGTAGTAGAGTTAGTAGTAGTTTTTATTATTATGTTAGGTTGATAAAGCAAATATTATACAAAGCTATTTTTATTATTTAGTATTAAGTACTAAAAGCTCTATAGACATACACAATTAAACATACAAAACATTAAAAAATTAAATCGTCCACTTAATCTATGTCTGATTTTGAAAATGGCTTCGTAGGAAGCTGAGCATGTCGATTGTTTTATCTGGGCGGCATCTTATTTCAAATGCTTGATACCCAGCAGCTGAAAATGTCCTTTTGGACTCAACGCTGCTGGGGACCACTGAAAGTAAACAATATCGTAGGCGAATTCTAAATATAGGCCTCTATTTCCCCTACATTCGTACAGATTCATCTCTTTTCTCATGAAAGTTTCCAATCTGTTGGTATCGGAGAGCATGCAAGAGGATTAGATTTATATACTTTTAAAGCTTCTTTTAATCCTGATAATCTCGTCCGATTTTTCGGTTCAGGATTGATCTCGTAAAATGACTCGAAATCTTGTGGGATCCCGATCTCGCAGGATCCGGATTGCATTCCCTAATTGTGACCTAACCAGAATCGTTACGCCGTGCATACGAAGCATATTGTTTCATTGTGTTGGTGTTTATACCTGTAAACACCACAACAAAACAATGTGCGTCGTACGCATAGCTTCACAAACAAATTCGATTGTCTTTCTTAAATAGACAGAGGTCCACCTTAATTTATTTCTACATATAATCACCTCTTACAATTTAGCGTTAATCATATTTGTGTGAGCGCTTTAAAATCTTAGAGTTGTAGTCGTCCACCAGGTCCAGGACCAGACTCTATATAACTCTTTAAGATTAGAAAAATTTCTAGGATCAATTGTCCAGACTATAGGGTGGATGATAGAAAACCTCCCAAAACTGTCCTACAATGCTTAGGTTGGGGCAGCAGAATATGTCTAGATTATCAAGACATATCTTCTTGATATTTTTAGTTACTAAGGCAAATTCTTTGAAGCCAAGGCTGCTTGTGGATAGCCTTGTATTATCATTGGAATAAACATTAATTAAGACAGATGAGGGTGTGCCTTGTGTCTCAAACAATCACATTCTCTGGCACTTTGTCTTCAATTGATATTAAAGTAAATATTAAAATACAAAAGTCTCTTAAAGTTACCAGGTAAATTCAAAAGGCATTAATTGTTCAAAAAAAAAACAAAACAATGTTGACACTTACAATAACAGCACGGATCTACTTTCAAGTCCAATCATATTTGACTGTCTACAAAATGTAAAAGAACTTATTTGCCCTCGCGGGGAAGTTGAACAGTTTCAACCGTACAGATTTAAACACTTGTAGGGCTACGAAGGTAAAATTGTTGAACTTTAACAAGCTTACGGATTCCTCACAACTTCTACTTTCCGTGCAACTTTCAATTACTTTAGCTTTGCGCAGTTCAAATAAAAAGCAGTGAATTTTTCCCGGCCTTTCAGTATGCATTTAACCACGTGCAATATCATTTTGATTAAAATAGTTTCATATTTGTGTGCAACGTTGTGTAATTAGTATTATGTTCAAATTGAAATCTTTTAAGGTACATATACATTTTTTTTTAATGTATTATACATATTTGTTTTACACATTTTCCACAGTACCTTTGTTCCTTGTTCACATGACATAACATAACACAATACATCATGATGCAATACATATTCCTTGTTCACATTTCTATTTTTAAAAAATATACGCAATTATTTTTGATGATTTGCAAGCTTTTGCTAATCACAAGATCATGGTCTTTACGAAAATTGATATTCTATGATTATTTATTCTTCATTAGAATGATATACAATAGATCTCTTCTCCAGTTATATCCTTGTTGAGTTATCTCTACCCCTTTCTCAAGAATTTGAATTTCGGAGAGCTTCTAAAAGGATGGCCAGTTGATTTCATTAATTAATTGATTTGAAGATCCTTTTGTTTCTCTCTGGTAGTAAAAAGTGATGGTTAATGTTAATTATCCATTAACCAAATGGTAACTATCCATTTACCACCAGTTTTTTCAGGTTAACACAATGACTTGTGTTAACCTGAAAAAAAATTTGAAGATCATGGAAAATCTATTTTGCTCCAAAATTCAAACATCACATGTGATATTTAAAAAAGTTAATTTTTTGTCTGATTTCATTATTGTTCTATCAGTTCCATGTTCCATACATTCATTTTGCTATCTAGCTCCATCAGATAGCGACAAATTACTATTATTGCGTATCAAGCAACTTTCATTTTATCACTGCGGTCGTCCTTCTCTCGGTATCTCTTTCAGTCTTATGATCCCAAGAAGATACACTTGAATTATAAATAATCTTTTGCTCGTATTAAATCTTAATTATATACCATAGTACAGTAGATTCTTGCCAATCTGATCATTATTATGTACATATGGATGCCGGGTTTATGAGTGTGCCAAATTACTGAGAGCGGATAAAATTTCAGTTTAATTTTTTTTTAACGGGTTTGTAATGTTAATGGCTCATTTTGAGAATTGACATACCTACTCGAGTGTCCGGATTTCAAAATAAAACGGAAATGACTCTCAAGTAGATATTAAATATTTTTTGACATATAAGTAACATTATCTTAGGACAAAACACAAACCAAAAACAAAAAAGATATTATGCAATAATAATTTCGTTTTATTCATGGGAGTTCCTATACTCAGTTTTCATTATGCTTCTATTATCTATGATTTGTGTCAACATTTGATGTTGTTTGTAAATAAAATTCTCGTCAACTAGATATTGTTTATGATTAACACTTTGTCCTTAGATAAAGCCTTTGTATGTCAAAGTATTTGATGAAATTACAGAAACTTTAAAGGGTAATAACTACTTAAATACTTATTTGAGGTCAATTCTGTTTTATTTTAAAATCAGGACATTAGACTGTATCGAGGATAATTATTCTCGAAAAGATCTGTTTTACTGCCCACCATCTACAATTTAGCCTTTTGAAACATATCACAGATTTTGGTCAACAATAGAAAAATTAAGATATCGTCTATTGCATCTATGCTCGGCAAAAAGTTCCAGCATCGTACACTAATAATGTTTACTAACCTCATCGGCATTTTACTCCACAATAGGGATTAGTTTTTCTTTATATAGAGAATAGAGTATAGATGATAAAGATAATTGTAAGTTCACATTCTAAAATTAATCATAAGCTCTAATGTAAATGAGTTATATCGATCGGCCATATAATAATAAACCTATCTGATTTCAGGGAGATATCAGCAAGTCAGCAGGACTTTTTCAAAATGCTAGATGAAAAAATTGAAAAGGTAATGACTTTTATTTTATTTCATTTTTCATTTTTTATACATAATGCTTTTGAAATGGGTGGAATATTATAGAAACAAAACCGCCACACTCAATTGGCTAACTCGAGATAAGGTGAGTCCGGGTAAGTGCGGCATATATTTCTTCCTAATACTTATTAGCAAATAATGAGAAAGGATGGAAGGGTATGGAAAAGACCTATATGCAACAGTAGAGAGAGGAAGAAGAAAAATAAGATATTTCTTCAAATTATGTACCATGAAAGATTTAAATTTATTCATCAAGCATTCTAATGAGTTTGAAATGCAAACAGTTATCCAAATGATTATTGTTAACATATATAAAATAATAATTGCTATTTTAAATTTGCAAAATATAAAAAAAACATTTTTAGAAACACCAATGTAGACCCCATTGAGAAAAATATTGATTATGTTTTTAAATTTGAAATATTTCATAAAAATGATTAATTTATGAACAATAAAGTATGTGTTGTATTAGACATTTATGTTGCTTCTTAATTAAAATTCTGCACTGACAGTAAATACAAAATTTTAACACTTTTTATAACACAACTTTTTTATCGATTTTGCACGGTATGATTGATAATCCTGAAATTATGCAGTGCATTGGTTTGTATGTTCCCGATAATTACAGTTAATTAGACATCGTCAGCATAGATTGTTTCACATTCCAATATACAGGACCAACCTGCCGATGGTTATGCCTGTTGGAAAAGCCACAGCTATGCTGAACAAAATCGCTTTGGGTATTGATGTATTCCATGTGTCTGAGGGGATTTTCCGAAGCAGGATTCTCCTTCACCTTTGACCAGATTTTATGTTATTTTTAATTAATTAAATATTGTTATTTTGATATATATACTTGCATGTCATATGTATGCCTTGAGTACTTAGTTTGTAATGTACATATTATTAAATAAATTGAATTGAATTGAATTGAATTTATATTTTTGACTGCCAAAATTCATAGAAAATTTTCTTTACATTGCGTAATGACAACTTTTCCAATCTTAAATTTTTTTATCATCTTGTCTATGGATGTAAGTTTTGGTATATTGTTTCAAAATTTTGTTTAGAGATATTGGGTATAGATGCATTTACCCCAATGTCGCACTTAAACTGATGTATCATACTTAAACATGTTTTTTAAGAGCAGTCATTAGTCTGCCACTATTGCGAGATTACCTATTTCATACTTTCCCCTCTTTATTCTTGTTGATCGGTTAGTGACAGTTTTGCTTCTTATATTATATTGATTGTAGAATTGCGCTGAAAAATAATTTGTTTTGAATTAATGTTTTATCACATTGTGTTTTCAGGGTCGAGACTACGATTCATCTAGTGAAACCGAGATACAAATGGAGCAAGCTAGAATCACATCTCTTCTCGTTCACTGGGAATCTGCTTCACAATCTTCCTCTCAGTGCAATCATTCCTCACCGCCAACTCCATCTCGCAGAAGGCAGAACAGTCAAGAGAGGCAAATCAAGCAATCTGCCCTAGATAAACCAAGAAGTCCCGATGTCAGACGATATATCAAGGGACAAGTAATTAGACCAGGCCAACCAACATCTCCAGCATCGCCACCATCCAGAAGATGCCACGGACATCAACTCACGAGCCAATCCAGCCTAGACTTAGACAAAGATCAAAAGATACAATATGATAATAGAACTGGCTCCCCAATCAAAAGATCTCCAATTGCAGCTCCCAATTGGAAAACTAGTCAAAAAATTCCACAGTTTACAATTAAAGCTGGACAAAAAGTAGATCCATGTGATGATCAAAGGTGTTACAGTCCCAATTTGCTGACGCAAAGGGAGATTCACCAGTCTTACGGGGTATCTCAAGAATATATAGAAACAACTAGGGAAACTTCGCAGATAACCTACAACCCTACATTCCAATCTCACAGTCCCTCTCATATTCCTAGTAAGGCGGCGAGTGGACAGAATCTGCCTCCACAACCGTACATTGCTCAGATTATCACATATCCAATGTCGCAACAGGCCGTGGCGTATCAGAACGCAGCGCAAAAGTACATATCCCAGTCTCCTACATATCAGCAACAGCCGGGACCTTCGATCACTCCGCAGAGATATCCAGGAAGAGCGCAGCCAGGTAGTCAGCAGGTACAGTCGAATATTTATTACATAGCGCCGACGGCGATGGTTCAACCGCATGTGCCAGATCAAATTTTGACTCCTAAGCAACAGACTGCCTTACACTTACAACAGTATGTTGCTATGAAGCAAGCTCAGCAAGCTATGGGGTACAATCAAAGGATCCCTGGTGGACAAACAATCCACGACTTTGGGCAATACAGTCCGTCACCAAATGAGTCTCCAGGAAATTACAATAGAAAGTTGTACGACAGAACAGATGAGAGTTATTCGTTAAACTTTATGACTGTCGGTAGACAACCAATTTCTCAAAAAGCTGTTCTGCAATCGCAGACGTTACGACAAACATCTCCAGGTATTGCTCAACTGCAGCAGAGTATCGGACAATCTCCAAACGGGCAACAATATGCAAATTTGTTACAGAGGAATCCTTCCGCTCCAAACGTTTTTCAAAACAAACCAGGGTGCACAGCATCGTTAGGAAGAAGCCAATCATTGAATCAGAAAGATACCATGACTGCCGAAAGATATGGAATATCGAATCCGACATCGAATATCAGCTCTCCACAGAACAATATTGCCATTCGAAATAACCTGTGCCAAAGTTTGAATATTGTAACCCAAAAGACTGTCGGGCAAATCGTTCCTGGAGGGAATCAAGATCTGGTGATTTATCAAAATTTGACAGGAGCCACCGCAGTGAAAGATCAAAAAGTGAATTCAAATAGTGCCATAGTGAATACGGACGCTTCGGGTAAAATTGTGCAGGATAATAAAGGTAGAGAAAACTTTTTCACAAGTGGAGAACAGTGCCAAATGGGGGGACAAACCGCGTCTGAACACAAATCCATGTCAAAGCAACATTTAGGATCGAATATTGTGGGCAGACAAGTATACTACAGCCAAGTGGTTTCAGCCAACGAACAAAAGGCCGGAAATTCCACATTCATGGTGAACACTGTTGAGTCGAGTGTGAAGAAAGGTGTCATCGATAGTTTGGTGAAGAGCGGAAGATCCTCAGCTCAGAATAAAAATTCTTTAGAAAATTCAACAGAATATCTCTGATCTTGGTTATAGTCAATGTTAATATAGATCTTGTCTGGAATGATGGAAATAAGCAGATAATTTTATTTATTTTAATTTAAATGTTTGAATTGTACCTAATTTATCAAATGAATAAGATAAACAAATTAAGTAGTATTAACTACAGACATCTGTTGAAAACTCAGTTAGGCACATATTACTTGGTTGCCAAATATGAAAGTATTCTATGGTAGATCCCCAATTACCCAGATTAATTAGGACCAGGGACAGCCCACATAATCAAAAATCAATCTCATAGTAAAATTGAAAGTATTACCATATCTAAAAAATAAGTAATAGCAAAGAAAATAATATGTCGTGGTTACAGAAATGTTATAGGCATTATTGTTACTACTGCATATTATTTGCAAAAGTGAATACATTTTAAAAAACCTAATTTTAACAATCTTATGGATGTATTCCAATGTGTTCTCAAAAAAATCATACCTTTGGTCAGCAGAAACACATTTAATCATACACGCTCTACTTACTCCAATCTCCTTCAAAGTAGTCCCCCTGCTAATTCACACACTTCTCTCAGTAGTATCGCCATTGTTGTGTTCCGCATAATGTCTTCTCTTGATTAAAATCGGGTACCATTAAGCAGCATTTTTAACTTGAGGAATAACCAAAAATCATATGGAGCCAGGTCGAGAGAGTAGGGAGCCTGAGAAACCAAGGGAATGCTATGAAGAATGGGCAGAAGCATCACCGTGGTGGAGTTGCCAATTTGCATCGCACAGTATCACAAAAGCAATGAAGGATCTCCTGGTAATGGTTGTGCCTTGTGGTGCGTACTCTTGATGCACCACCCTACGGGAATCAAACCTGCCAAGCATTTTTTGGCTTTGGGAATGATGGATGTTTCCATTGTGAGGACTACTCTTTGTTGCTGGATTGAACCCAGAACCCCACGACTCATCGCCAATAATCATAGTGTTTAGGATGTTGGGAGTCACTGTTTTCATTGTCCAGCATGTCCCATATGATTTTCCGGAGTTGTTTCTGCTCCAACATTACTAGCTTCGCCATTAATTTTGCAGACACTCTCGTCTAGCCTAAATCTTCAGTCAAAATTAAATGTACCCCACAATGTACGGATCCAGTGCTTACCCCCAAGTACACGGATTGAGATATGGCGATCCTGCTTGACCAAAGTCCGCAATTGATCTGATTTTATAAACCATGTAAACAAAATTGGGGTTCTACTGTTTGCACATATTTCATTAAATATTAAGATCCTATTTGAACAATGATATGCGATTTACAATTCACATAATGTCAAGGAGTTGGTAAAGGATAATGCGAGCGAAAGATCTAGAGATTTTTGTACCAAATATGTTATTTTTATTTGTCAACCAGCTTCCAAAATTATTTATTATTTATTGATTATGGGTATCCATTATGAATTTATTTTTCCAGGATTATTACATTTAACTGCTATTTCCATCGCCTGTTAGTTAAATTCCACAAATATACCATAATACTTGTCAAATATACCGTAATACAAAAGTGTTTTAAGAGTTTAGAAGAAATTAGTTTAAATGTGTACAATATTTCTCTACTGAGCAATCGATAAGTTTGCTAAATACGCTTTTTTATACATAATTTGATATGCATTTTGAAGTATTGGAAAAAATGACTTGTCTTCTCATGATTAGGTTTAAGTAAGTTAGTTGCTGTATTTCAGATTAGTAATAATCTTATAATCATTTAAATGAAAACACATTGCAAACATTTAATTTAGAATTTTAAAGTACCTGTGTAATACTGTACTTTACAAGAAGTTACCAACATAGTTACTAAAACATCTATGAAAATTGACAATTTATTCAATAGATGTCTCTTGTGGTGAATTGGATTCTGCTGGAAGCATGGCTGCCATACAAATACGGAATTCAGAGGATTCATTTTACACGGCTTCATATATCTCTAATAACAGCTTGAAGTTTAGTCCCCTTTCTTTAGTTGATTAGAAAATTAATACATATATTTTTAATGTGGTTTGATAAGGACGTTGTCTCATTAAATTGGAGATATATGTTCCATAAGCAATTGCATTTACAAGATGAGTCCAGACTACCTCAATTAAGATCATTCTTTAAAAACAAGTAAAGCCTCAATGTTGATAGTCTCCATTATTGCAGTTCATCTCACTCATCATTAATGTCACTCCTGCTATTCTTAGGGTCAAACCTCACTATCGGAGAGCTTCCGGTCAACTCTCGCCCAAGTAATATCTCATAACATCCACACTAGTGGTCCAGTTACGAACATGCTTCATATTTTTTGATCACTTTTCTATGATCTGCATTTCAGGTATATATTATATAATTATTCATCAAATTTTTTTTTATTAAGTCCAAATCGTTCATTTAATTTTTCTATTCGTCTAAGAATCAGATAATAATAAATAATATATTCATTTAATTACCTTTTTCATACTTAATTACGTTTTCTGTGTACCCATTATTGCACAAAATAACTTAAAATTTAATTGAGGTTAAACACTCATCATTAGAATATGATTGATCAAAGATGCCAAGCCAGGATAAGGTTGAACCCGCTCCGGTCAAACATTCTTCGACATTATACCGTACTGGAGCATGATCGAACAAATACTGGAGCAGGATTGGAGTGGGCAATAATGTTAATTTTAACTATGTAGGTACCTACCTATTAATATTTTGTTGGAGCAAGAGCAAACCAAGAGCTGGCAGTGAGTAGACCAATAGTATGCATCAAGGCTTACTCTCTTTTTCTGTGAGTATCCTTATTTAGTTGCCATATACATATATACAAATGTAACCTAAAATTAGTCTGTTTGGTTTTCCACTTAATTCAGTCTCCTGTTGATAGAAATGTTGACTTGCTTCAACAAAATGTGCTCACTGCTCCGACAACTTGATATTTCCTACAACTATTAGCACTATTTTTGCTGTGCTAATCATCATCCCTAATTGAATATACTTTTCACTATAAGAATTTATACACTCTCATAGGTCTTCTTGCATAGGCCAGCCTTAGTAATCATGTTATATCAATGGCCACTCTCATTTCATAAACATATATACCTATATCATATTATCATTATCAGAAATCAAAAGGTCTGTAAATTTCCAATCTCATTAATTTATTGATAATTATATATATTTTAATGAAACTAGTTGTGTTCTCTTTTAATAATTTATTAAATAATGACTTCCATGCGGATTGCTATGGGCTGGTAATCAGTAGGTAGTTTTATTAAAATGTAAGAAGAAAGCATAGATTTTTACAAAAATAAGTTGTTTGTTTAGTGGGACACGCAAAAATTTATGCTTTTATCTATATTTTAGAGGCAGGATTTACACATTTTACTGTATTATAAAAGGAAAGAAAACTCATTTGTCTTTGTAAAATTTTTACCTTTTATGTATTTATTTATTTAATGTTATTTTCAGATTGTAGATAGAATTATATTTAAATTGACTGATATCAAAGAAATTGGTGTAGGTAGGTATATATATCTATGTACCATAGTTAAGGCCATTTCTTGTACAGATAAATCTTTTTCTCATCCAAAGGATAATTGAATAAATTGTTAATTTATCGTGTATTTTTATTAGTACCTTTTAAATATATATTTATTAGTATTTTTATGTAAAAAATGCCATATAATGTAAAGCCATCCTTGTTTTGTTGAAATAGTTAGCTAAAAGCAAAATTTTTATAACTATGTATGCAATGTGTTTTATAAAGAAAATTCCAAAAAGTATTACTATTTTGCATGCTTGTATTGCCGCAGATGTGTTCAATACATTGAGAATATACTCTAAATTTTGTATTAACCTTGACATTAATACAAATTTTGTAATCATGACAAATTTCACTTATTTAAAAGCCATCAAAAATCTAGGGGGATTTTAAAACTATTAAGTAATAGATTTTGTAACGAGATAAACAGTTTTGAACACAGTACATTTTGTTTAATACTTTCAAACATAAAATCTATGTTGCATCTATTTGTCAGATATACCTGTTGTCTTTGAAAAATATATGAATGTGAATAGTTTTTCATTAGTATAAGACTTTATATAACTCATGTCGTGGATTCGGGTGATTCATAATTGTCTTCCGGCCACTATGAATTTGCTCATAAAAGCAAAGTTTTAAAATAAGTTAAATGAAATGAATAATTTTGTTCCTTCCCCAAGTGATTAGTGATTTTAATAGAATATGCGAATTGAATATTGTTTCAAATATTGCCAAGTCATTTCATATCATAGACGCAACTATATGATTCATATTCTTCTTCATTATAAATCGCATTTGAACATTAAAATTAGAAAATATTAGCACAGTATACCCAGAACAGTAGTTTATCTCTGGCCTGTCGGCGAGTTATTAGCCTACTCTCGCATTGACGCTTAGGTTGTCACTTTATTTTTACTCCCTTTCTTTTAACTCGTAGCGTCTCAGATTCCGACGCATAAGGTAGACACGAAACCCGAAAATTTCTGTAATTAGTATACCTAGTTTCTGCACATAAATTGCAATAACGCTGATTAACATCAACATAGACTTTTTAAAACTCAAAGTCTTTGTGATAATCAACACACCTTTTTAGTAAAGCACCACAAACAAAAAAAAAGGCATTTTTTTCAAGAAGCGCATTTTTTTTCTAAAGCAGCAGCTGTGAGCGCGAATGGCACCGAAGGCACGACCCTTACTGCTGCTGCCTTGTGCCCCCATATTCTATGTCAATGTGTGCATCACAGTGCGCGCGTACACGGCGCCGAGCACGCACGCACACATTCTAATGGGTAGCGGCCAGTTTGTATGAAGACGTATTACTGTTCTTAGTATACTGTGATATTAGTTATCATAATACAGTAGAATCTCTTAAATTCGAAATTCAAGAGATGCAAAAAAAAAATTCGAATTAGGTGGAACCCTGTTAATTCTAAATTGTAGGTACAAAAAAAATCGCTATGCGATTGCGAAATTTGTAAAAACTGTAAAACTACTGAAAAGTTTGTGAAAACGTCTGTATTTTTGGATATTTCAAGAAATCATTTCGAAAATGCGATATTTATTAAGCTAATACAAAGATCGCAACATTTCTATTGCTTAAGTAGGTACCTGATATTGACACTATTTGACAAACTTAAATATTTTTAAGTTTGTCAAATTTAAAAAAAAAATTCGAATTATGCCACCTAAACTGTATTGATTTATGGCGCTAGGGGCTAAAAATTATTTTGAATTACGAATTACCGGGGTTGTCGAATTGTCGGGATTAACATTTTGGGACTTGTGGGTTTTAACATTTCGAATTAAGGCGAATTTCGAATTATCGGGGTTCGAAGTAACGAAATTTTGCTATATATTACAAAATCATAAATACACTACGGAGGAATGCCTAAAATATGAACTCTGTATTTAGTTAGATACAGTGTTACTCTGTTTAATTACAAAGATGTTCACATAATTAATGGCAATATCAATTCGGTTTATAATACTGGAAAAGAAGGATAAAACACTTTTTTTATATTCAGAACCATCTCTATTTATAACTCTGCCCATTCAAGTTTTATTCAGAACCACCTCTATTTATAACTCTATCCATCCAGTTTTTACTAAGAACTATCTCTGTTTATAACTCTATCCATCCAGTTTTTACTCAGAACCATCTATGTTGATAACTCTGTCCATTCAGTTTTTTTAGAGCAATCTTCTGTATGTCCACATCTCAAATGCTTCAAGTCGTCTTTCATTCATTTGACGTGCTTCCATTCTGAAAATGATCCATTATGAAGGTTTATATTTGTATTAAACAAAATTTACTGTATGTTTCTTAACAAAATCAATATTTATTATATAAATATAAAAATATTTAAAAAAATTCAACTAATGCAACAATTTTTAACTGTATCCAAGCATTGTGCATATTTTGAATTATTAATTTGATACAAAACATATTACGAAAATCCAGCCATAAAACAAAGAAATAAATTTAGGTAATTCTCAAAGTAAGCGTAAGTCTTGTTAATTATTGTAAGTGGCATAAGAATGAATATGTTAGGATCATTACTCCCCAATCTTCTCACGAACCTTCCATTCATTGTGTCATTATTAATTCATTAATAAATCTTAATTTCATAACTTCATTGTGCTTAACAGTTTGTTGGCACGTTTAGATAAAAAGCAACAATTTTACGAATCATGAATATAATTATTGAATTACTAAACCATAGATTTTTTAAATGAAAAACAAATGTATTTTTTATATTAAAGTGCATCTCAGTAGGTATTTTAAATTTAATGTCTCAGATGCTCAGTTCATTTCTTATTCTTAAAATTATTCTTAAAACCAAACATTTTAACGAGACATTTGATTTAAAACATATGTTTCAACAAGGTGGGAATGTTACATCAAAAATTTAAAAAATTCTAACTAAACTAATTTTGTCTCTGGACGAGGATCGAATCCTCTACCACATGGTGGCTAAGTAAGTGATTTATAGCTAGAATAAACAGATCTACCAACATAAATGCTGAATCAGCATTAAAATACGCTAATAAATTTGTTACTGTTCATAATAATGTACATAAGTATTTACTGCTTTTAGTTACATTTATTCATTCTGAGAGGTTAGGAAATATAATGTTTTCTGGGTAGTCAAAGTCAGTCTGATTTAACAAATCATTTTTTATAAAAATAATACCTGAAATTAACCTTACTTATTCAAATGGCAAAAAAATATTGAAATAATTTATTACTACATTCTTATAAAATTTACTGTGTAACTTATATTTTTCATATACACTCTTCTAGTACTGGCTTACCCCTTGCATAATCATACTATTAGTTTCTTAAAAATTCATAATGATTCCTTCTACATTCCCTTCATAAACCTTTCATATCAGCAATTCATTCCTCAATTTTATATGTCCAAACCATTAAAAGAATCCCTTTCCTAAACCTATAATTACTTTTATATAATACTATATAATAAAAAAGCTAAAATGTATACACCAAAGTACTTGTCTAGAAGTAGAATGTGATGTCTTAGATAAAAGAAATGCATTATATTTATATTCTGTAAAACAATTGTATATTTGATGCATAAATGTATATTTAGTCGTTGACTGTTCGATATATATCTTCGTTAGTTAGAGACTGTTTAGATTTTAATAACTTGTTTGCAATGGTTTTGTTCATTGTGTTTTGCTACCAATGTTTCTATATTCCCCAGAAAAAGAGTACAACTCAAAAACATCTATCATTCATTGTAAAAAATAGCGTTCATCATCATTAATTGATATGACAGTATCTTTGTGGCGCAGCATGATTATTTTAATTTTCACTGAACTTAACATTGTACTATGCACACATTGAGTTATTTTGTGACTAGTATAGTTTCGAGAGGAGCAGTCTCTGAAGTTTAATTATTATTTTCACCTGATGATGAGAGGGACTGCTCCTCTTGAAAATATAATATTGACAAAAAAATAAGTGTCTGTATATTGAAATTTATATATGTGACAGATTTGAAATTATCCATTCCCAAATATTTTATAAATAATGTCTAATATCTGTTAGAAATTATTAAACTCACCATGAATAGATATGATGACAGTATTAAAGAATAACTGATTTTAGAGAAGAAAAAATTTTGAAAGGATTCTAGAAAAATGATCTAGTTTTAATATACACAGTGAGATTAATAATATTTTCGATAAAATAGAAGTATAAAATTTTGCAAAAGGCCATTTAAACCAAAACACCGATCAGAGCGAATGACGTCACACCTAAGTAACCATAACCGTGTCTCTTGAACCGTTGCAATGTTTACTTAGGCATGAAGTCATGTAGACGCCATGACACCTGCAGGCGTTTTCACGCGAAATTAAAAATAAGTAGATGAAAATGCAATTATTTGCGTAAAATTATTTTTATTACTGACATAATTTATTTTCGGTTATAGTAAATGTGTACCTACATTATAGAAGGTTATTTCAAAATCTGTCATCATGCTTATTCATTTTCAGAAAAGGGTTTGTTTTCAAAAAAGGGTACAGTTTCTTAGGTACTTTTATGACTACCTTGACAATTCTTCTTCTTTCTTACCAGTCTTATATTGCATGTGTGTGTGATCCTGTAATTTTTTTTGATCTGATAGAAGCTGTGGCTCTCTAACCTTCAATATAGTTTATTATCGCAAGACTAGTTTCTACAAACTTACACTCATTCCGCTGTATGTCTGAAGTACTTCAGTATTCATCTTTTAGATAGGTCTGGACACTTTGGTGAAAAGTTTGTCTTAGAACTTGAGCTCCAAGAAAATAGTCAAATTTGTATGGCATCCTATCTATGGACACCACATTTCAAATGCATCCATCATATTAATTTCTTCCTTTTGTTGGAGGATACACTGTTTAGTGCTAATGGTAGTTTATCAGGCACTAAGTTATTAAATAATCTTTCTTAGCTTGATTGTGATGTAATATGAAAGCAAATATAAAAAAATTATTCAATCAATTTACATTGTCAATGGAAGAAAAATTAATTTAATTTTAATCCTAAATTAATTGAATAACTAAACATTAAAATAAAGTCAGCTAGAATGAATCAGCGTTTATAGACTTTGAAACAATAATGGATGACTTTAAAAATAATCAAACGTAAGGTTATCATCGTCAATTTATTCATCCCCCTGCCGTAGTAGGGTTGGGGCCTCAAGTACTCTGCAAGATGCTTCCATATTCCGCTATTTTGTGCTGTTTCCGTATGAGTTAACCAGTCCAGAGCCATTCTGTTTTCATACACATTTTTTTTTGTTTCTCCCAGCTTAATATGGGGCGACCCACCTACTGGGGTTGCCAACAAATGCCTTCTTGGTATTCATTCCTCCGACATTCTTAGCACATATACAAGCCACCTCATTTGTGATTTTTCTATATATAGGAGGAGGGGTTCCTTGTGTCGGCCCTTCTCACTCTGTCCGTCAGTGTGACTCCCGTTACCCTCTTAGTAAATCCATCTCAGCCTGGATTCTTGCTCTCTCTCTCTCTGTGTTAGGATCCAAATTTGATGGCCATATATTAGAGTGGGCCTGTACACAGCTTTAAAAACAGTCAGTTTTGTCTTGACACTCAGCTCAGATTTTCTTATCACCGCACTATAAAGAGAACATAGAACGCTGGCCGCAGCTTCGATTCTTCTATTTATTTCATACCACACAATTTATCTTTACAACAAACACAAATTATCTTTATAAATTTATGATTTTAATCTTTTTATATAGAGCATTCAGATCCAGTCCATGTCTGTTTGTAATTATGCTTAACTATATTATTTAAACAGTAGTGTATTTAAGCCTAATTATATTTATTAAATCAAATTATAACACGCAAAAGCAAAAGACCCACTGTCATAATATGTTTCTTCATGTATAATGCTATCAGTTTTGATTTAGTTTATATCAATTTTGAAGAATTATAATGCATAATAATTCTATCTAAACATAATGAATCTTAAGTAACTACACTCCTGTACCTTATCATAATAAATTAAAACTGCCTCATTTGGATACATTTTTTGAGGTATCATTGGGGAAGTCAGATTATCAGAAATCAGAAATCAAGAAAGATTATCAGTCAGACCATGAGAAACTATTAAATGTAATTTTGTTTTATTACATGAGTTTTAAAACAAATTTCTCTCTATGCTAAACCAAATTCAATCTTAGAAACAACAAATTTTGAAATCATTCTGCTGTCTGCGACAATTAAAACTATGAAGGTATTATAGTCAAATAAAGTCATAGACAGTCAAAAGATATCTATTCACAAAGTTGTAAAGTTCATAGTGCTATCTATTGAGCGGTCTTCTTACGTACAATTGAAATTGATACAGGGGTGATGGCTCTTATAGAAACAAACACTATATATGGTCATAGAGAAGATAATTTAAAACAGTGATATTTGTTGTACCTATAGTGAGTTTACAAACAGAATGCAGAGGATATTGAATGAATCAATGCATAAATTAATCTTCAAAGCAGTACAGGAAAATGGTGAATAATATATAACTGTGAGGTAATAAAATTCTTTGACAAGCCTCTGATCTCATGGAATGTCAAAATATCACAAGTGTGTCGGGCTGGTCGCAAAGTAAGAATACAAAAACCTATCACCTAAGAGGCTTCTTGACAACAATCCTGCAGGAAGGAGTATTGGGGTAGATACCAAAATTGAGGTAGATGGATGATGCAGAAGTAAAAACAGCCTCGGCATAAGAAACATGAGACAGGCCGCAAAAGTGAGCCCAGAAGTTGAAACTGCCAAGATTCTCAATGGGTTACAGCACTAATAATGACAATTGTGGTACAATGAGCATATACAGAGACTCAATAATACTTATATAACACGTAATAAGTTTTGTATTAAGACGCAATAATATACGAGTTTCTACACTTGATGATCTGATGATATTTAGAAACCAAAAAAGAAAATAATTTTGAAATCACTGATACTTGAGTTTTGTAGTACATAATATTATATTGTCAGAAATAATATTTTTAAGACTGAAATGTGTAACTGATACACATTTTTCAATGAACAAACTACTTTTAAAAGGCTTATAACTGTTTGCTTGTCGATATGAAAGTAGAAAATTAGTACATACTAGTAGTTTTGAAATTCTATAATTAGTTATCATTAAAAAATATTATATTTTGATTCTCAGTAACCAAACAACCTACATATATGCATATTGTGTTCAAAGGAATATTAAAATCAAATTAATCAAGTTATTTATAATTAGCTGCAATAGAAAAACTGCATTGGCATTGTATCAGTTTTTAGTCAACAACAATGAAAACAATTATGAAGTTCCATCATTTTTCTTCAGTAGAACAATGTAAACTAATTTATTTAAAGTATGTAAACCAAGACGCATTTGAATTATTTCTCAGTTGGATTACATACAGTGGAAATACATAGGAAGAAAAACGCGTGTTACCAAAAGGAAAAATGAATTTCTTATTTAAATAAAGCCTTAATGACCAAATGAAAAACAAGATATAAAGCCCTAATGACGGCATGACAATTAATTTAGGTTTGGGCAAATGAATTAGTAAAGATAAATATAGTAAGGTATGTTAAATAATTTGTTGTTCTTGAGCAAATCCCTTAAAAAAATCAGACAGATTTTTCCAAGCAGAATTAGGGTTCTCTTGGTGACCCCAATCCAGGATCAATTGATAATCTTGCAATGCAGAAATTATTTTTCCAAAACTACAAGGGCTTACCCTAACTGTTTCATCAAACAAAATAAATCTTAGTTTGTTCGCTGAAATAGTGCTTTGGTGTACATCTTTTTAAATCTTCTGGTGTGAGTTTTCTGGGGTATTTTGCTGTATTTCTATGACCTCTCTGACCAACGTTTTGAATCCCATTGAAGGGTCTATCATCAGAGCTTGTGTTGTTATGAGTGTTGATGTTGTGGTTAAGTATTGGCTTGCAATACCGTCTCGAAATCAGGTGTTGTCAGTGTTGTGTGAAGTACTGGCCGTGTCGAAAGCACAGTGCCAAGAAGGCACTCGAGATGTGTAATGTTGTGATATTGATAGAGATGATGCTCTCAAATTAAAAATATGACAGTTTCCAGCATTTCAAATCTCGTCGCAGATTCCGCAAAGTTGTGACAATAGATTAAACATATACATAATACGAGACAATACATATCTCCACCACGATATTGCCATGTAACACATAAACACAGAGACACCATGCTGTTGACTTGGTATTGCTAGCCAGTACTTAGCACAACACTGATAAATATGTACCTCAAAAAACTCAAACCAGAAGATTCTGAACAGCAGTGAAAAGCTAAAAACAGCTAAAAAGTTTAAGTTTGAAATTGCCTGCTGGTAAACAATGTGTGTACTTACAATGCAAGACGTCGTTTGTTTATCATGTTAGAACTTACTAAAAATGTTTATAAACATCTTGTAAAATAAAATTTTACTGTATTTCTATTACATGTTTCAGTCATTATCATCACTCGGCCGTATTCTGAATTAAGCAATATTTCTATTTCTGTATTTTGACAGTTATTGCAGGTATAACATTGTAATGCACAATTATTCATAATGAATAACTTAATGTTTGTTTACATTTTAGAGCGTTTTGATTGATTGAATTCATTAATTTCAAACATATCACACTTAAAACCTCAAAATTGGCGGCATTACAATGTAATACATAAATGTCAAGTTACAGAAATAGCAATATTGCTTAGTTCAGAATACGGCTGACTATTTGCTCTACAACCCCTGGTGGGTCTTGGCCTCCTCAAGAATTTTCCTCTCTTGATCCTAATTATAACCCTTTTTTCTTCAATCTTGGATTTCTAAGATAGCGATGTCATTGAATACATTCATTGGTCTTGCATTCAGCAATAGCTTTGGTGATTTCCATTCGTCCTTACATGACCCACCCTCGCATACCTGTCTCATTGTACAAAGTATAGAGTTAGTTCTTGTAGCTTCTTTGCCAAAATGTTTATTTCAGTATAACTGCCTAAACCAACAATGTTAATTGAATATTTTATAATGTACCTACCTGTTTTACCAAACAATGTACAGAGTGATTGTTATATTCATTATCCAAACTAGTTGAACTGTAAACAATATCGGTATGACAAGCATTTGAGTGCCAGGAAAAAGCGAATATGTTTGCAATTTATTAACAAAATCATTTCAAATGACACCAAAATATTTGTATTTATTTAGACATATTTACAAATTTAAAATTATCGGTCAAATTACAGATTAAACATAGTAGATTTTAAAGTATAAACATCTTAGCTGGTACCCCCCGTATCAAAATTACTCAGAATTACATATGATGTAAAAATATGCTGTATGCCATGGTCAATATATATTTTATTTAGTACTTATAATTGTTAAACTAACATTTTGGCACTTTTGGAAATTCACATGATTTAAAATAAAATCTTAAAACCCTTCTTGTGCCCGTAGAAAGGTTTAGAACTTCTTTGAGAATTCAGTACTGTGCAGTGTCTATCTAAAAGTATGAATTAAAAAAGTAGGTAACTAGTACCTGCATGCAAAAAAGTAGGTACATTGCTAAATAACTGTTTTCTAACAAATTAAATTTAACTCTTCCTTCCTTCATTTCCAGTGAATTGTACGCATAACACACACACACATGTGATATTACACATAATCGTAAGAGTACCAATTGTACTTATTTTTTTCTGGGTGGACAATTCTTATTTTATAAAATAACTAGATATTTTGTAATTTATCCTACAAACTCATCAAATGATTCGAGTTTTCATCATTTTTTTAAAAAATGTTGAAAAGATTCATGATAGAGAACATTTTAAAACTATATGCATCATATGTTATGATCAGAAAACTGAAATCAAGCGGAAAATTTTTGTAGCGAAGTTTCTTAAATGGTTTGTTATTTCACATTCTTTAAAACGGTGTATATCAGTACTACTACTTTATAGCTTCACGACCTATTCAAAGTATTCACTTGATGTTCATCTTGGCGCCGTGTCTCTGTCCTTGGCCAACAGTCCCCACTCGGAGACAGATACAACAAAATAAAATAAAGTAACTTCTTACCTACTTTTGAAGTTATATTGTGCCATTTAAAGTAAGTCTATAGTGCCATCCGATTTTTTGATTGCCACAACCAAACATGTCAGAATTACCACTTTAATGTCAAAAATTTGAAATAATTTCCCAGTACGTCTCCAAACATTTTGGAGGTAGTATAAGTTAATATTATTGTTTGCAAAATTTAGTATAAAAATGTTTTAATAAATATTGGCAATATGTTTAACATGTATTATCTAAATAATGCGTATATTCTAAATGAAATCTGTTATGTGTCATAAAAAATGATCTTTTATAAGGAATGTAAGTAGTGATACAATATAAACTGCTTTTTTAAGTAAAATTTTCCCCATAATGTAAATAATTCTCTCTCCTACTCTTGTTTACTTTAAGTTTTGTTGTACAGTATTTAATATAATTTATTATATACCGTTTACTTCAATAAAAGTTAGTTCTTCATAAAAATATGCACTTTCATTATATTAAATATTTATTCTCCTTCATATAAGTCATATTTTATAAAAGAATTGATGTGAAGAGTTAAGTTTGTTATTACGGTCGTTAAGACATATTTAACTGTAACTGGTTGCGGATATTTTATACGAACTGTATGATTTTCCAAGAAACGATTCTCGACGTTTCGTTGAATGCTTATTCAACGTCATTTTTTGGCGCCCTGTTCTTACAACATTGATTCAACCCTTGAGAGACATCGCAGTAAAGTCTGCCGACGTAACCAGTACATATTGCACGCTAGCGACCTCTATTGTAGAAGAAGTGAACACTCCACAACAAAGTGCATATAATTTACGGCCACGAAAGTAGTAATCAGTCCGCTCTCTACCTCTGTGGGTAAAGGTCGTCCTCCTGGTGATGTTGAATAAGCATTCGACGAAACATCGAGAATCGTTTCTCGGAAAAACATATGGTTCGTATAAAATATCCGCAACCAGTTACAGTTAAAGAATTGATGTGGTCCGCTGTAGTTTAATGATGTATGTAGAACTCATTTTTAATTTTGATTTCCCTGGTTCTAAGATGTGGATTATTCTCCAATAATGAAGGTATATCTTATCATCTATCTTAGATGGCCATCCAGATTAGTAATCTGCTTCTGGGCTAATATGTATCTACGAAATGGAATTTGTTAAAGTTTGGTAGCTACGAACACTTATAGCACCTCTCTTAAACTTTGCACACAAGTTTTCACATAGAATTAATGCAGAGTTATCCTCGTTAGAATTTATATAAAAAATTGAATCTTAAATGCAATGCCTGCTTACATCTTGATTGCTTTAAATGTCACAACTAATTTACGGAATCGTGTTGAGCTCTTTTGAATTATATGTGAAAAAAATAATAAGACAAATATCTAACTCCGCAATATCTGGCTCCTCATCTTCTATCCTCCGTAGTGTCTATGCACGGATACTTAATGGAGCTTAGAACTGATTTCATAGATACATACTTTAACATGAAAGGCAAGCTTAGACAGCATAGGAAGTTGTGGTGACTACAAAAGATTTTGTTTGTTAACACTTGCATAAATCTGCAGTTACATATTAAAATAGGGTAGAACTTTTCCGATAATATGGAAAGGACAACAACGCCGGCGATTGCCGGATCGACCCATATCTGGTTACGTAAATCTGTAGAACAAAATACTCCTGATACCTCGGAACATGCATAAAATATTTTAAAAACTTGCAGTGGGACATTATAATTAGATTGATGAAGTGGTGACCGCTTTGTTTTTTGTGTTGTTCCTGGCCAGGTTTCACTGCGGCTGTGGCTATGTGAGGGTACATATTATTGATGCTCGTGTACGATACAGTATTGATGGTGTATAACCTATTGGGGTTGCCACCGTGGCGGGATCTGGTCGGCGGCAGTGCGAGGGTAGAGTGGTGTTAGGGCACGGTTATAGTTATATCAAATGAATGCATAAATACACTACACTAAAAATTATCAGTCTAAGTCTAAGGGGGGAGGGAGGGGATGGATGAAATAGTAAAAGTATTCATCGCATAAAGGATTCTACAATGTGCCGACGACAGGTCGTAAGCTCTGCGCGGTTGGCCCGGATTTAAGGACTCTTTTGGCACTTTTCGGTGAGAATGTGGAGGCTATTTCTTACAAATTCTTTCTAGATTTTGTAGTCATATAACAGCCTTTGGTGTCGCCCGACACAGCTCCTGCAGTCCTTCAAGGAATGATTAAAGTGGACAATCATTGGCATAGTGTTCCATGATTTGAACGTTTCCACATTCAGAAAGGGGACAGTTAATTTGAAATATACACAATACCCATTGCTGTTTCACAATCTATCATAATATCAACACATCATTGCTTCATTGATAATGAAAGCATTAGATACCTATATACTATATATGTATGTAGGAATATGAACCGGCTTATTCTGAAAATAAGAAGATAGGTATTTTGGTGATAACCCCAACACTCAAAAATAGACAAAAAAAAAAGATTTATGACAGTCTGTCTTGTTCGGTAATTACTACGCCAACACTCAAAAATAGACAGGATTTATTTATTTATGTCTGTGAAATTGCTTAATTAATTTACATAATTATGTGACTTTTACAATTTTAGATGAGACCTTTGAATAGTACTCATGAATCTGCATGGTCTAATTAATGTGGTATGTTGAGTGAAGGGAATGTGGAGTATAAGGGATTCATAAATAATTGTCATTAAAAACCCAGGACAGAAAGCAGAAATTTCATCCTGTGTCTACAATTATGTAATATCACTTTTCAACACCCGACAGTTGTGCAGTAATGGCATATATCACAAATCATTTTAAATTAAAATAGGTAGGTACATCAATATTTTGTTATACGTACAAGGATTGTAATATAGAATCTCCACGTTGTCTGATTGTTCTTAAAAAATTCCTGTTTATTTTATGTCGAAGCGATATCTTTATCATTACGCAAACCAGTACTGAAATCTAGAGTTTTGCCTAAAATGAAAGTTTTTGACTAGTATTATATAAAATAAGAACTAAAATTATTTTAAAAGTTGGTAGAAATCACACAAATCTACTCATATCTTCATCCAGAGAGTTCAAATATTAAATGAAAGCCAATATTGTCGTCACATTGATAGAAATATTGACATTTGACAGATGTCTCTTTATTTTTATGATTCTCTATTTTTGAGTGTTGGGATAACAATCACCAAATGACTATATTGTTATTTTCAGAATACGTCTGAGTGTAGCAAATTACTTTCAGAAAAGCACCTTTAAAAATATACGTGTGGAATTGTACCCTAGTGATTAATTAATAATTCACTGGTTATTTTTGTGATGTATTTCCTTAGTTGTAAGGTAAACACCGTTTCAATCAAGAAACACAATCGAATTTACACCTGTAAACACCAACACAAAGAAACAAATGCCTGTATACCTGACACAAACTAATTCGTTTGTCTTTCTTAAACGGAAAGAGGTCTAATTGGTTCTCAGATCTCATGCTTGTTGTAGCGTTAAAAATTTTAACAAAATAAAAATGCCTTACGCAAAATAATAAAAAAATCGTTTACATAAATCTGAGATTAAAGTTTAAAAAAAATCGGTAGAAATGGAGAACGTTGATGGTTCAATTTGCACGCTTGCTCTTTGTGTTAAACATTCGATTTTATTGATTGTAATTGGTCAATTTGAATAAACAAGATCATGATTTGTTTCCTAATGAGGTGAACAGTGCGATGGCCGCAGGTTGTACGGCTCATGGAAGGTACTTTTACTTCTTATTTCCTCAATAATATATGCAGACTTACTTTCTCAACATTTTCATTTATCGGAAATTCTAATCTTATCTATGATCGCATTCTAACCAACTTATATAATTACCATCACACCCCTCTGTTCTGGTATACCTACCACCAGTGATGTGCTGCTAAAATTCTATCAACCGGCTCGCACCTTGGTAAACATCAACCCCCTATTTTAACTTCCTTTCTTTTAACTCGTGGCGTCTGCTTGCTTATTTCCTTGACGAAAAAATTCAAATTGGAATCATAACAAAAGTTTGATTACTACCAATGGCGGCCTAACGACGACGCCACGGAATATTTAAAATTTGAATTACTCCGTCGGTATAATAACTACGAATTCGAAAATTTATAACAATTGGTTCACAGATGACAGCTAAATTGGGTATTTTGCGAAGAAATCAAATAATCATTTATTTCTTTTAGATTTCTGCTTAGTTTTGAAAAATTCTACATTACTCAAATTTGATTCTGACTAAATCATTTGACGCTAGAAATTCATAAGGTACGATATTGATGATAATTTAATGTATCAAAATCTTGACATTTTAGAAATATATTAAATTACTGTAAGTTTAGTGTTATGTTATATGTTTTAATTCGTCTTTAATTGATGTTATATTTTACAAAGAAAGGGAGTATAATAAAAACTTGGTTTTAATGGGTTACTTTTTTATATATGTTTTTTCAAATAGGTAACATTACATAATTTATACATTACAAAAACTGATTATATATTGTGTTTTGATTTTCATTCAAAACTTTAACGGGTCTTCCTTATCTATCATCTGCTGTCTGATGGTGGCTTCTGAGCCATGATTTAACGAATGGTGTGGAATCCCATTGAAGACAAGTTGTTGAAATCCCAAATCTATCAAATTAATTAATGGTCATTGATTGGGAGTTATTGTGATGGGTAATTGGGAACAAGGCGAGCACTAACCTTTCTTCCTTCGGTTCTTTGGTTCTCCTCTTGTCTCTTCTATATCTTCCAAACTTCTAGCGGCGAGGTGTTTCCCGTTAATTTTAAGGCAAACACTCGCGTCAATAATTAAACCTTTGTTTCAGATTTGCGGTAGTTCACAGCGAGAAAAATTATGCGGTCACTTTTTTCACTGACATTTTTTCTATTGCGATTGCAGCTGTTTTTTCCGTCTTGTGGCGGCTTCGTTTTTCAAAACTGGAGCGGCTCTAGTACTTGCTTGCTTGCGGGAAATGGGGAGGGAATGGGAGAGAGGGAATACCTTTTTCCTAGTTTACAAATTAATTTAATGGCGCTAACAGTCATTAAGTCTGATCATTACGTTATCTATGAGTCTGATACATGCCGATACTTAAAATTGCCATCTTTCTGAACAAATAGTACCTACCTATTCATCAGGCGCGTGCAGTAAGACCATTGAAGCATGACTTTTTCCTAAGCATATATTTGGGAAAAAATCGAAATTAAATATTTATACGGCAGAATATTATGAAATATTAATATCTGAATAATATAATAAATTATAGTGATAGAAATATTATGAGATAGATCTCTGATTTCGATTTATTTTCAATATATGTGCTTAAGAAAAATTCATGCTTCTTGTTCTCACTGCACGCCCCTGCTATTCATTAATGAAAATCCTTGTTCCGCATCTGCAGAGCTTATTGTAATTATATTAATAATACTAGCTGTGACCAGTCAAAAATAACGGCACATTGGTTCGTGTCTTTGCCAAGCCCTAGTATATATTTGAAGTATCTTTTTGACGTTCCACGGAAAGGCGGCGATGGCAACATGCGTTCGGTTCGGGCTTGCTGGCCCGGGCTTCAAGCCCCATGTCTGGACGTTTAATTTCGTTTTTATAATGAGTCAAAATATTCAAGCGACCATGAATTATGGAGATGTGCAATATCAAAGTTTGCATTTTTTTTTCAATATTTATGACTTAAGTTTTGCAAAAAGTTGAACTACCATTACAATCATTTATATCGATTATGAAAAATTCTTTTGCTTTAATAAAAGTCGAAAAAATGATAAACACCTTGCAAAAATTGAAAATAGATTTTATTTAAAGGTTTTTATCACTTTATTCGAGTTGTACAGAAGCGAATAAATTTTTAATATTTCATATAATTTACTGTAGTGATACTATAATATTTCACAGTAACTAAGTCAGAAATATTGAGAAAACAAGTTTGATGTATGTAGCTTATTCGTAGCTGTTGAAGACTCCCCTGAAGTTTTTGCTACTAGCTATGAGACACTGTATAGCAAAATACGTAAATAGTAAGATAGGTAAGCTATACGCGCATGCTATGAGGGCATAGCGTAATTTCACAGCGATTTTTAAATGGCGTATGATAACTGATTAAACTGATTTAATAGTTCAATTTTTTGAGTACGTAGAAGAAGACGGAGACCCCCTCTCTGGACAAAGCGGGAGGCACTTCTCCGGTGACGGTCCCCCTATCTAGGCGATGCCGAAAAAGTGGAGGAGTATAGTCAAGAGGATTGAATAAATGGCAAAATTTCTACATAGAAACACCCTTCCATCAAAAGCAGTTCGTCGCTGAGTCATCGTGTCTGCATACCCTTGCGGAGACTGGACGTGACAGCATGTTTCTTGTTTACCGATATAAACGTACCGTATATGCGTGGTCGTCATTAAAAACGTAAACTCGGCTCTGCTCTAGGAAGAGCGCTCGTTCATAAAAAAAATCATGTACCTATAATAATATGCAATGTGCAGGACCGAACGCGTTGACGGGCTCAAATATGTATTTTTTTATTCTTATCTAAATTTTATAATTTCGTCATTTGTCTGTCCCGTGAGGGCGTTATTCTCTGGAATTCACGGCTTAAAAACGAAATTACACGGCTGGAGAGAGATTCGAATTTCGAACGCGTGGACGGTAGTGCGGCGACTAGACGACACAGCCACCATCGCTTCTCTGTGGTCCGTCAAAAGTATACTATATATACGACACTCGGCTTAGCTAAGACACGAACCGTTAATCAACGCCTCCTACGTTCGACGTATCACAGGCTTTTATTATGCACTAGCTGTGACTACGCTTTTACGTGTAGACTCCTAAAGAATAAGTATTTATTTATATAAAAAAGGGGAAAAATAAAAAAAATTATTGTAAAGGAAATGAAGAGAAGCAAAGAAAAAAAATAAGTATACAGAAGTTACTAAATTAAATAACTAAATTATTGTAATTGGTATAGATAAATAAATAATACCTACTTAAATTATGTTCCGTGATTGTTCTCGGATATACTGGTTAAAATAATAAATAATATTGTTACTTATTTTATGTAATATTCATCAAAATCTTATATTTTAAACAAAACTCAAAATTGCAAAAACACATATTTTTTAAGAACACCCAGACATCGTTGAGGGCCGACATTACAATCTATGTATGTGTAACAAAATATTGATGTACCTATCTACTACCTACCTATTTTAATTTAAAATGATTTATATGCCATTACTGCACAACTCTCGGGCGCTGAAACGTGATATTACCTATACCATTGAATGCGTAGACATAAAACACAGGATGCAATTTCGGCTGCGAGACTTGGGTTTTAAATGACGTATTTTGAATGTTAGGGTAATAATCATTCAATAAAGCGTTGATTTTGGGATAACAACAAGAAAAATGACATTATTTCTATTTTCTAAAAAGGTCGGAATATTTTTTTTTTCGGGGGCGACGAAATACCTAGATCTGACCCTTGAAAATCATGTTATGCGTGTAACGTTATATTAATTCAAAACCATAGCATGTATCCAAACAGTTATGCATTGTATTTGATGCAGGCGAGCTAAACACTTGGCGGGACGGACTTGTGGCGCTAGGAACCTGTTTTATCGGCCGACATTAATCAGATAATCTTCATAACGTTACCTGTCATTTTAATATCTTATCTAGGGCAGCCGAGAGCTTAATTTAAGATAATTTATAATTACTTTAGGGGGGGGGGGGGGTAAGGTTTTTAACATTTTTTTTGCATTTTATTTTTAATTTTTTAAATGAATGTATAACATCGCAAGAATATTGAGTCAAAATTTCAAGTCAATCGAAGCAAAATTGACGAAATTATGAACATTTGAGCGATACTCAGACTGATTTTCTGTACCTGCTCGGGCAGCTAAGAGACGCGCTCACCTGAGGACTACCGGACGTGCTATTTATTGTATTGGAAGAGTTTTGCGTAGACAAGGACAAAAAGATGCTGATGATGAAAGCTCTTTGCTGTGTGAACATGGCATCGACGATTATGTGTAAGTATAAAATAAGTGTTGAGTTTTATTTTGAATTTTACAGTGTGCAAAACTTTAAAGCGTTTTCCCCACGTCTCACGTTTTCAAAGTCGGTGTCCATCATAACTTCAAAACTACTGCACCGATCCTTTTGAAAATTTGTAAACTATTTCTGTACATAATTTACGAGGTAACGCTGGAGATTTTTTTTCAAATTTGTTATTAATTTTTATTTTTTAATAACAAATTAGTCGATATTTTTCGCAAAAAATCGCGTTTTTCCTTTCAAAGTGTTCCAAAAAATTGAAACTTCAAAAAACCCTCCCAGCGTTACCTGGGAAAACCTATTATGTAACGAATGAACTTTGATTTTTTGATTTCAGATGGTCTAGCACCAAGTTATGATGGACACCGCAATTCTACTTTTTTCCGAGATACGTCCGAATAATTGCTGCCATTGCCGTATTTTTTAATATTTCGTCTTGAAAATTTTACACAATATTCTTCAAATGTCATAATTTAATGTGCCATTGGTTTTAATAAAGAGATTTTAACTGTGTCGTCACAAAAAATTCACAAAAACATGCCTTTTTTTGTACGAATTAACTTTACCCCCCCTTAAGGGATCATTCCACCTTTAGATTTAGATAGAATTTGGGTGATTTTTTTATATATTGACACTTATTAAGGTATTCAGGGTATCTCATAGCTAGTAGTAAAAATTTCGGGAGAGCTTTATTCATGCAATTTTGAATAGAAAATATTATTTTCACTTTGGGTAAAATGTCGACAGTTACGGAGACAAGCGATATTAAAGATTTTTTTTCAATAATTTGACTTATTTTCAGTGAAACATTCGCTTCGATACAAGTCCAATAAAATTATTAAATCCTTGTGGAAATTAAATTTTTTTTTTAAGGTTTTTGTCATTTTATTTGACTTGTATTGAAGCAAATGAATCTAAAATATTCTTTGTTATCTAAAAAATTATAAGTTACTTCAAAATTTTACAAAAAATTAGTCAGAAATATTTTTAAATAATGCAAATTTTGATGTCGTCTATCTCTATTATGGTCGCCATTTCACCTAAAGTATTATGAATATTTTTTATTCAAAATTGCATGACGAAGATTCCCCCAAAGATTTTCTATTAGCTATGAGACCCCCTGTATATTAAACTATCATTTAATTGGAAAATTTTAGCAAAAGACACAAGAAGGCCGCGTTATGTCTATAGAACTCCTCCATCGTGACTGATATGAACTTCCTCCGGTGCATGTTTGTTCGAGACAGAAAAGAATATTACGTACTTTTTTATAAAATATAAATATCTACAATATTTTTTAATCCAATACACCATTTGTTAAAAAAAATATTTTCATAAAAGGTCTCAATTTTACAAATTCCTCCAAAAAATACTTCAAGCATTATACTATAAAATATGGTGGTTGTCGCTGGCTTCTTCTTCTTCTTCCTTGTACTGTCTCGACTCATTGCCTAAATAGGCTGTTGGGGTTGGCTCTTCTCGTTCCCAGGCTATAGAACTTCTTCAGTTCTGGGTATCGCTTTCATCCAAGCCGCTTCTCTGTAATATTTTGGAGCATTGAGTCATCCAGGAGTTCTTTGGTCTTCCTCTGGATGACTGTCGACGAAGCTCCTTAGACATCGCCTGCTTCACTGTGTGGTCTGATGGTCTACGTCTTATGTGGTCATACAATCTTAACTGTCGTTCCTCCAGCTTACTGTTTATGTCCGTGACACCCATGCTACCACGAATGCGTAAATGTTTAATCCTATCATTTAGTGTTACTCCTGCCGACCATCTGAGCATTCGCATTTCTGCTGTTTCGAGTTGCCTAGACTAGGAGTTGTACATAGTCCAGCATTCGGAGCCACACATTATTGCGGGTCTAATAATAGTCTGGTATATCTTCCCTTTAAGTTTCATAGGCATTTTCGGGTCACACGGGATAAAGTTGTCTGTCGGTCTGCAGTCTGTAGTCTGGCGGTCGCTGGCTCCTAGTCTATTGTGGGGGTCAACGACCCTTTAACCTACAGCAAAAACAATCAGCGCCATAGCAAAAGATTCCCACGAGAAACAAGAATAATACATGTCAACAGTGCCCATCCAAAAACGCTGACAGAACGGAATACATACAAATAAAGCCAGATCTGAGAACCGTACCTTATCAGCTGAGACACAGAGAGAACTGCATATCCAATTACTCCATTGGAATCTCGTCCAAATAAAAACTGACTAAAACCGAATGAGCCTTTTCCATAAAGATATTATTGCACTACTTTCATAAACAGCGGGAGCCAGATAACGGCCACCCCACGCTATTATACTATAGACTATATAGATATATTTCTCGAATAACTGCGGCAGTGTCCGACACTGCCTACATTTTTTTTTTGCATTATTAAATAACTCACTTTTGAAATGCCGTGAGCTTTCATTTGATGTACACATATTACCTTGGGTTTAAAAAGTCATTGTCATAAATCAATAAATGCAATTTACGATACGGCGTTTTTGAAATACATTCTACACAATGTGCCCCGGGTGATATTATTGAGCTGCCGAAATGAAATTAGAGTTCTTCTTTCTTGAAGCCCGGGTACATTTAGATAAAATATAGAAGTTTCACAGGACGAAGCTATTGATATGAGAAACGCATATGGAAGTCTTTTAACAGGATGGCTCAGGGCTTACAACCTCTATGAGCTGGCTTGAGTGATCATTCGACACAATGCAACGTTCATCAATTCCATCGTAGGAATATCCACATATTATCAGGTTGTTTGTATGTTCCAAATCTGAAATCATTCATAAATTCGAAGGGACTATGCTAGAGACATCATAACATTCGTAACATATTTTTTTTTTTTTTAAATAGAGATGCGAACACGGAATACGTGTCACATCAATATTCTTACTATTTTCAAACTAAGCTAAACGCTTGTACTATGAAAATAGGACTAACTTGCTAGTCTGGAGTGAGGTTCGAACCCGCGACCTTTGGATCACGAGGTGAGTGTCCTAACCACAAGACCAACAAGCTTATGTTTATATTTATTATTGAAACTGCCCTTGTGCTTGTTAAAATACATAATTCCCTATATAACAATGTCCATCACTAACGCCGCAGATAGCGGAAATAACAATGAGGTATAAAGTAATGGTCTATGAAAAGCAAAAAATCTATAATTCTGTACGTAACAATGTCCGTCACAAATGCTACCAGGTGGCGCAAATAATGAACTATGAAAAGCAAATAATGAGGTTTAATGAAGGGTTAAAAACTTTATTTTTGATTTTTCTTTCCTATTTGTAACATTGTCCATCACTAATGTAAGCAGATGGCGCTATTTACAAGCTACTCAAACATATTACGATTTCTTGTTAAATTTTAAATGGTGTTTTGTGAAAAACCAATCAAGTATAATTAATGTAACAAAATATTACAGTATGAAAATACCATTTTGAACATGTTTATAAAAAATGTTTAAATAGCTTAGTAGAAGAGAATTACTTGTTATGATTCGTATATCTTCAAGACACAAAATAACCAATTAATGTAAAGCTTAAATTAAAACATAAAGATTGGCATTTAAGAATGGCGGGTTTATAAATTAAGAGAGTATACATCGGCGTCCGGTAGTGAATAAGTGCTATCACAGAAGTGCAAATACTATGGAAGACGGGTATAAAGTGTCAAACAGATTATTACACAGTGATTAGTGCGAAATTAGTGTGAATTAAAGAAGCTCCAGTGAAGTGCGTTTTCGGTGATTTTGGTGATAATTAAAAAAAAAAAATTATTAAAATTTATTTGTCTCCCATTGCCACATTTTATAATTTTATAAATAAATTACTTTCTTAATTATTTTCTTTATAGACCTCTCCTTTCTGACTGCCGTCTCAGATACCGTCGTAGTGTCCACAATCAGGGCTGTTTTTGCTCATAGCTAGAGCATTTTGTATATTTTTTTATAAATCATTCTTTTTTGTTTTTTTATATACGGTGAATGCTTTTCTTGAGAATATAACGATTAAATTCATATATTTTTCGTAATTTTTAATATTTAACGTAGCGAAATTAGTTATCACAGTTCCCTGGATTGGTAAAGTTCTGAATTCTCGGTGTTAATCAAATACATATGTTTTCAATTAATAGATTTTTTCTGCGCACATTTCCCCTTGATTAATCTAATTAATCCAATAAAAATGTGTTCCACCTCAACAGCATCTTAATTTATTCACAACAATTCAGTGCCAAATCAAAGTGGAACGGAACCTTCTATTTTTTGTCACCCTGTACATGAAAAAAAGTTGCATGCTCGTTTTTTCCGCCCATCCTACAACAATCAATCTCGACCGGAAAAAACACGCACGGAGACATGTAATTATTAGATTGCATTTCACGAAATATATTTAAATGTAATTAATCAAGGTATCGAACGTCACCTTCGCTCAAAGTGTTAACGTGTCCTCGCGGCGGCATCGAACCCGGCACGACTTTCTGTCACCAGCCGCTGTGACGTAGCCGAAGACTCCGAGCCACCAGCGCGATCCGTCAGCCATACCGCTGCACGGAAGTTCAACTAACTGTTGTGTCTGGTGGATCGTGCTTTACTTTACTGCGCAACAGTATCACGAATCTAACACAAGAAAAAGTAACCCATAAAAACCAAGTTTTTATTATACTCCCTTTGTTTGTAAATTAAGTTTACCATCATGTAATAATTGATTGATTGAAAATGAAACATGTCTAGACAAATATGTGTGTCAAAAATCTCTATAAATATCTCTTCATTATTTGATTTCTTCCCAAAAAACCGAAGTGTGCTATCATCTGTGAACCAATTGTCATAAATTTTCGAAATTCGTAGTGAAGTACCTATTATACCTACCGACGGAGTAATTCAAATTTTAAATATTCCGTAACGTTAGCGGGCCGCCGCGGCACCGTTGGTAGTAATCAAACTTTTGTAATGACTCCAATTTGAAAAAACCATTAAAATTTCTAAAAATCCTAAATTATACTATAATTATTTTTTTTATAACGAAAATTTGATAATCTTCTTGATCGTCGCCACGAGTCTGCTTGCAAAGTTTCAGCTCGATTGGATCACGGGAACGGGGTTTAAAATGGATCCAAAGTTTTTTCGTTAGACAAGAAGACAAGCAGACGCCATGATTTAATATAAAGGGAGTAAAAAAGTAACCCATAAAAACCAAGTTTTTATTATACTCCCTTTCTTTGTGAAATATAACAACAATTAAAGACGAATTAAAACATACAACATAACGCTAAACTTACAGTAATTTAATATATTTCTAAAATGTCAGATGTTTTGAGCTTTGATAAGACACTTCATGCTTTGAAGATTAAATTCTAAAAACATTTGTCAGTCAATTTAGATTTTTTAAATTCGTATTGAAGTACCTATTATGTAAACCTACGGAGTAATTCAATTTTAAAAAATATTCCGCGACGTTATCGGGCCGCCGTTGCTAGTAATCAAACTTTTCTAATGATTCCAATTTGAAAAAACCAATAAAATTTCTAAAAATCCGAAATTATACTATAATTATTATTTTTTTTAACGAAAATTTGATAGATCTTCTTGATCGTCGCCACGAGTCTACTTGCCAAGTTTCAGCTCGATTGGATCACGGGAAAAGGGTCAAAAATCGATCCAAAGTTTTTTTTGACGGCAAGTCGGCAAGCAAGCAAACAGACGCCACGAGTTAATATAAAGGAAGTAAAAATGTGTACGTTATTCTATCTACACTATAAAACTCAATGTCTTTCTGTTCTCTATACAAATCTATACCGTTTGTCCGATAACATACGCGACATTAACCAACTTCCCCTTTACTCCTACCCATCCCCCTGATATATTTTCAATGCAAATCTGTACCTACCATTTGACTCATCTGACTCAAATTTTGCATACTCATTATTTGAGACCTGACGGATAGCATAAGATGTTTATCCCCTTCTCCGATATATTTTACAAACAAATCTGTACCGTTCGACCGATCTAATCCAAATTTTGTATATTTATTCTTTAAGACACGGCATGTAACATAGGCATCATTTCCACCATTCCTCTTTTCCCCTTCCCCTACCCTGATATATTTTCAATACAAATCTGTACACTTCCATCAAATTTTGCATATATATTCTTTAGGACCTGGCGGTAAACATAGGCCACGTTTCTTCCCGTGGAGATCCCTTTCATCCCAGCCTAGATTAAATTGAAACATTGTTTTTTCTTAGAGGCTTTGCAAAACAATGGAGCCTTTGTTTCCCTCCACAAACTTATTTTTAACATAATCCTTAACTCGTGCAACGCCGGGTTAAGGATTATGTTAAAAATAAGTTATTATGTTAATAATAATTATTACAGCTAGTTAAATATATTACTTGATGAATTATTTTTGTAACTTTTCAGAATACATTGTTGTAGTGTCTATGGTTTGGGCGCACATGTCGAGATACCAAATTAAATGTCGCATTCATAGGTTTGGTTCGTTAACCAAAGAGTTTTTTCAAAAGCTGGGAATCAACTTAAAAATACTGCTCACAGATGGCAGAACGCTGTCAAATATAATATGACATTGAAAATCGTGTTTAATCCAAGCTCTGCAACGTGGAAACGTGCGTGTAGTCACGCTTATGGCTTGGCGTGACATGCAAAGTTTGGCGTGTAAATTCACTCACGGCATTTACAAGGTTAAATCATTTTCCTGGATGAAAGGTAAACGTTTGGTTGCGGTAAGCAGCGTCCAAGTTAATAGCAATCTTCTTAATTTCAAACATTTTCAAAATCATTTTCAAAAGGAAATATATTTGGTTACTCATAGGTTTGTTGACTTATGTTTTTCGCATCATAAAGTGTTTTATTTTTTTTATTTAATTATGTTTTATATTTTGATTAGTTATTTATAAATTGTAACTGTAAGGATTTATTTCTGTTTTTACCATTTTTTTCAATGGTGCTATGCTCTGTATGCACACAAATAAATAAATATTATTGGAAAGAAAAGTCTCAAATCAGAGATCACCAGAGAAGAGCTCTTGAGGAAACTGGAAGTTTGTGGAGCCAATAAGACCAATGCATAGATACAATGTGGATTGCCTGGCTAATTCAACAGCTCAGTAAACTAACAATTTATTATAACAATATTTTTATATGTACCTGTGTTCTGAGAACTGGATTAGTCCACAGAGGGATAGTAATTAATAAAGATAAATTATAGAAGTCTCACGTGTATGGAAGTCTTTTTATAGGACGGTCCAGGGCTTACGATCTGTATGAGCTGGCTAAGTGGTCATCCTACATAATGCAACCTTCACCAATTCCAGCCATAAGAATGAACGCCCACTGTATTTCCAGGACCGTTTTATGGGCGAAAGCTCCCATATCGGTCCTACTTATACGTCACCAGGTTGACATTTTTTCAAACTAAAGACCATCCTCACACGTCACCATGGAGAGGGCGACATACGACTTAAGCTAGCTCATACAGGTCGTGGTCCTGGGCCATTCTGTATAAAGACTTCCATACACTTTTCTCATACAAATAGCTTCGTCTCTGTGAGACTTTTTTGGCTTTAAAAAATACAACATCTTAGCTTGAACGAAGCTCTTATTGAGCTGGTTCGCACTTTATTTTTATATTTATGAGCATAATATATAAATATTATACTCATTTTACCATCATATAGATATATCATTTAACATTCAAATACGGGAACAATTTATTTTACCGTCTGTATGAGAGTCAGCAAAGTTATGTATACAGGAGTATTACAGTAGAAGGTATAAATATGCATTAAAACAGTTTCATTATTAAATTTTGTTTTTAGTAGGTGTTTGTTTATACTATATACTTATATACATGTGTTTCTTGGTTTAAATTTAAAATTTTTTCTGATCTGTTATTTTACTAATCGTTTGGGGGAGATTATTAAAGAATTTGATACCAATAAAACTAAAATGATTTTGGTTATTGTTAAAATTAAATTTTGGTATGTTAAGTATATCTCAAAATCTTTTTGATAAAAAAACGCTTAGCTTAAAGTAAAAAAAATAATACATATATAATATATATTATATATATATATATTATTTATATTATATAATAATATATAATATATATATGTATTATTTTTGTTACTTTGAATTCTTTGTATAGTTGGGGACCTGGGTAGTAATTTTTTTAAAATTATTTTAATTATCATTTTTCGTATAGTTTCTAATTTTGATATAGTGGTTTCACATGCCCCTCCTCATCCAACAATACCGTAGCGCCCTTGAGGTGAGTATTCCCCAAAACGGCGCTACATAAATTATCCAAATATCATTATTATTAATTGAGACTGAACAAAAGCGTAATATATTATTTTAAGATTTATGGATTATTTATGAAGATCGACGCTCAATGTTATTACGCTACCACCAGCACGCAACGAGCGGGCACGGACATAGCAAGTTACTAAAAGGAACGCAATTAAAAATGTCTATTACTCCATCTGCGTTTTGGTCCCGCTCGCTCCGTCAGACGGTGAGGGGGAGGGAGAGGAGGGAGTGGGAGGGGGGCGGAGAAAGAAGCCTACCCCGGGCGGTAAAAGATCCGAGTCACAGCCCATTTAGTCCAGTCAGTCGCCGCTCATCGTCGAAGCCAGCAGCTCGACCGCCACCAGACAGTCAGACACCCGGTCGACTCCCGACTACCGAGTTGACAGCCGCCGTTGACAGTCTCACCCCCAGACCAGACCAGACCAGTCTCACCCTCAGACCAAGATGAAGTACTGCGCGGCTCTTCTGTTGCTGGCGGTGTGTGCGAGTGAGTATCTTTGCGGTCGTTATTTGGTCGTCCCCAGCGAGGATCGAAAGTCGCTCGGAAGATTTATCGCTAGTTTATTTTCATTTTCATTATGTGAAAAATTCTGACAATTATCGACTAAAAGCTTTAGTAACACTTACAAATGTAAAATATATGCTCAAAGCATGTGAGGTAGCAGAGTGCAGTCAGTACCTTGAAAAAACTTGGTCATAACTAAAAATTGTGCGAAATAAAATATTTATCTCGTAGTATTTCTATGTAATTATTCAAATATTAATACATCACTTGCCGTGCACTCGTGAAAAATCATGGATGTTAATAATTGCTGGATTTCGAATTCATGATTAAGAAACCATTTGCTTTTTTTCAAATTGACTATTCGCTTAAACCTAACTAAAACTATATATAATAAAATCCCAATTATAATAATTTAGCTGTCCGTCCGTCTGTACTTCGTGTAACGTCTGTAACTTCTTTATAGTTTATAAAAAAATAAAAAATAAAATTCCTTTTTATTTATTTTTTTATAAATAAATAAACACTTATTCTTTAGGAACCGACATGTAAAAATACCGTCATTTTTGGCGAGTAATTTGATGTAATTTAAGACCGTGTAATTTCGACCATTGCGTGTTGCTTGGGCCGCTCGCTGATTGCGTGTCACACTCTACCTAATGTTTTAATTCCAGCAAGTTACTAATTTACGCGTCGACACACAGGCAGACAGACAATGAAATTATTATATTTAGATAATATTCTGACGAAAAAATATAAATTATAAATTTCGCCTTTTTCCAAAATATATATTCACATGAAGATTTGTCAGTGCGACTGGTGATGCACATTTCTTTCAAAATTCTAAATCTTAGAATACACATTCAAAGCAAATAGGTAGGTTCTATTTCTACACTCGGATACCGCTATAAACATATTGACAAAAATCGATTGATAGCATTGGTATAAACCACAATAATTAATATAAAAGCAAATGTAAGTAAGAAAAAGTTTTTTGATTATTTTTTAGATTATGTATGTAATTTCAATTTACGTTTAGAATGTTAAATATTTATTTTATAAATTAATCTTCGTTCTTCCATCCTCGTAATAAAATTAATCTCTGATTGATAATCTGATAACCAAATAATTAAATATCTAAAATTTTCTTCCAAAAACGTCTAAACCTTAGATCAGTCGTATAAGTTTAAAAATTTAACGTTTAATGATTAGGTACATACACATAAAAGCAAATTTCATGTACTGATCTTAAAAATGTTCGTTTAAAAATGCTCTCCAATACGTTAAACATACATAGATTGGGAAAAATAAAAAATAAAATAGAAAAATTTATTCTTTACTTATATAATATATTTAAAAAAGTTTCAGCATATTTGATAACGAAAATACGAGTGTACTTTGTGAAGCTAACATATATTAATTTGATTATTTATATAACGGCATGTTGCATAAGACACAAAATTTAAAATCTTTTTTATACTATACTATACCCGTCAAAAATTACGTAATTTCATTATATATACTTTGGACGCCAGTTAAGGCTGTGATAACAGCGCTATCTTGAGTAGCGTAGCGTTTGTGATAAATTGAGTGATGGACATTATTAAATAGAGAATTATGTTTTTTTTACTTATTATACACCTCATAATTTTTGAGCCATATGGCAGCGTTAGTGACGGATATTGTTACGTAGAGAATTATATATTTTGTTTAATATTTAATACCAATGACAAACGGGATATAGTAATGGATGCACTTCTTAGTTTTGATTATCATTAAAATGAAATATTTAAAAAAATCCATTTCAGAGTGTTAAAAAACATGAATTTAATGTTTTCAATTTAATTAACATCAATTTTGAAAACGGAATAAGATCAGCTATTGGATAGGAAGTTAGGGACGGACATTCAAAATTGTTATTATTTTGGTTTGGGGATTAGAACTCATTCGTACATAAGAAATCATTATAGTAGTATAGTCATGCACTTTTTTCATCAACTTCAAAAATTATGCAAAATCTACATAATATTAATAATAATATTCCTATCATCACTTAATATATGCGAGTAACATTTATCGTAAGGTTAATAAATTAATATTCCTTTGATACATAGTGAAAGCATTTGAATTACATAAAGACGAGAGATATGTGAGCTGACTTATGTAAATTTACATAATGTAGTAAACTCATTAAAAGGTTAAACCACCATCGAAGTTATGTGCCGCTATTATATTTAAAAGATAAAATCCTTTCAACGCACAAGTGTCGTCATCACCACATCAGACTTTTAATTTTATTGGCGATTATTTTTATTTTATTTAGGCTTCAATATACAATACATACGTTTTTTAAATAATTAATTTGGTTTTTAAGGCATGGAAGAGAAGTTTTACAGTTAAATCTTTAAATCACTTAAACCTCTACGTTATATCGTGACGTAAATACGTGTACGAATGTATTGTTATTCATACTTTTTCTTAACGGTACTCAAAATGACCCTATTTTTTTAAACATTGACATTAAATACTGAAAATTCTCTCAAAATACATAATTTATGCTTATTCTGTTACGTTTGATTTATATTTGGCACCATTTCCATTTATTTGAATTGGATGAACAATGACAGGAACTGTTTGACAAACAGGAAAAGGCGAGAGAGAGCTTTATTTAGTTTTATTAGGCAGCAGGAAGCTAGACTTATCAGACTAGAAAATACTTCAATGCTACGTATATTCAATTCGTGGTGTACAAACGTGAATTAAAGAATCGCTGGAAGCAAATTGGAAGTGCTAGAAATATGGTGTTACCATATTTACATATGATAAGTTTTAAAAAATATGTAAATAATGTATACAAAACACTGAAATACTTATATAACTTATGTACAGGGTGTAACAGAGCTAGTCCACAATGCTTTACAGGTAGATTCCTGCCTTGATTATGAGTTGAAAATGTTCAAGCAACCATGACCTGAAGCATGAATAGTTAAGGAGATATGAGACATCTTTATGTAACTTATATCTAATATGAAAAATTCATTCAAATAAAATGACAAAAAATTCCATTTGGAATTTTTTCAGTTATTTTTTAAATATTTTATTTAACATTTATTGAAACGAATGAATTTTTCGTAATCGATATAAGTTACTGCCATGATACTTCAACGTTTTCTCAAAAATAAGTCAGAAATATTGAAAAAAAAAATGCAAATTTTGATGTTGCAAAACTCCACAACTACTGATATTAGGTCATGGTTGCTTGAGCATTTTCGACTCGTAATAAAGGCACCAAATCTACCTGTAAAGTATTGTGAGCTAGCTCTGATACACCTGTATATACTTCTACAGCTCATCATTCATATAAAAATTGATGACAATAAGTTTGTTATAAAATGTAGAATGCCGTGGTAGATACACATTCACTGGTGGTTTAGTATTTAGATTATTGTAACTAGAATGACCGCCGACCTTCGAAAGAAGATGGCAAAACAAGATGACGAAGAAGTAATATAAGTGCTCAAATACACTATCGAATACCTGTTTTAGGTGCCAGGTATATATGTATTCGCAAATGATACTAAATTGAATTTCAGTTGCCATCTTACAACCAGTTTTGCTGGTGATGATGACACACATTTTGCTGAATCTTCGCAAAAATAGTCACATAACACATATTGCTGACAAACAGCCCATTAAAGAGACAGTTTATCTTGCAGTACTATTAAGAAATAGAGACAGATGTTTAGACGTATCTACGATTTTTATTGTTCACGTGCTTATTTCATTTAATTCTACATTCTTTATCTGTTTCATTAGATTTTTGTTTATCTAAACATAGCGGCGATTTTAATTGACTTACGAAATATTATTATGAGAGATTCTAATACGAATGCTTTTTTTTTGTAAACTTACATTATTTATAAGAACTCTAAATTTGATTTTTTTAAATTGAAAAATCAACACACGATTTTAACAGTTTATAAATTTTTATATCCAAACCAGGGCAATCGTTACGCCAGATTATGCCATTATCAATGGTATGGTATAATTGTAAAATCATTACCTGTATTGATTGTATTATTATCCATGTAATTTCACATAATTTTACCAAATAATTTTTGTATATAAACTACTAAAATGTTCTATGTTTATCAGTTGATAACGGCATAATCTGTCGAAACGATCCTCCTGGTTTGGATAATTAAAATATTGAACTCTTATAATCGTGCATTAATTTTTTATTTAAAAAAAAAACTAACATAAAAATCAAGTTTTTATTAAACTTCCTTTCTCACTGAATCAGGTTTCGTACCTACTGCACGCGTTGGGGTCATTACTCATTTGTATTGATTCCAATTTGAAAAAACCATTAAAATTTTGAAAAATCCAAAATTATGCTATAATTATTAAAAAAAAATTAAACCAAAATTTGTTAGTTCATTTTTATCGTCGCCACAAGTCTGCCTGCAAAGTTTCAGCTTGATTGGACTACGGAAAAAGGGTTAAAAATCGATCCAAAGTTTTTCCGGCAGACAACAAACCGCAGACGCTACGAGTTAAAAGAAAGGCAGTAATAATAATAATTAAGATTGTATTTTTCACTCAAGTTAATGATAATTTAATAAACAATAAATCCATCAATAATACATAGTTTTAAGATTAGTCAATGTGTAATAATAATTTATATCTGCTACAAAAACAATTATCAATTTAAGTTTATAAGTCACATCCAGTACGAATTCCTACGGAGGTAGAATATCACATTGTTCTTATTATTCGTAAATATTAGTACTAGCGTAAATTAATTGATAAAAGAAACAAGCGAGCTGTGTCAATTGTTTTCTTGTCTGTTCAATGAAAGGCATTTAGAATATTCACAAACTGGTTGTACTAGTATTACTTCGCAACCTCTTTCTCGCGTATACCAATATCTCCGCAGTATTACGCCTGATGTCATATATCGTCAATTACCCAATATCTGACTGGCGTAATTCAGTTTCATAATGGCAAACATTGCCACCGGTCTAATAATAACCGAGTTATCGAATATTATGTTGCTGGTAAAATTTTGTGAAAATCACTTTGTCAATTTATAATGATACTTATCTAGTACTTTTAGAAATGACTTGCTCATGCTGCCTTTTAAGGCTTTTTAATTATGTTTTATTAATAATTTATTTTAATGATTCTAATCCAAGTTTCCACAGCGGATGAGACTATTAATTCCATTGTCTCATCCTGAATTTGATTGTAGGGTATTTATCTAGATTTTGCCTACACTCTGGAGTAGAATAGTATCCTTATTACCGCAGTGCGTCCTGGTCGAAGTAAAAATAATATTTTATATTATATTCTATTATGAATACTGCAAAACTTTGTAATTTAAATTACTGGCATGTAATTTTTATTGATAACTTTACGAAGTAATGATTTTTTTTATATCACCACTTTTTATTTAGTTTCGTGACCACTTTTCTCTTTGTATCTAAAATTAAATAGATATGCACGTAACAAGCAGCTAAACATATTATCTATACTAATATATAAAGAGGTAAAGTTTGTGAGTTTGGATGTAGGAGGTAATCTTCAAAACCATTCATCTGATTTCAAAAATCTTTCACCAATATTTATAATGGACTTTCAGGATAGACACAGGCTCTATATTATCCCATTAAAATTAAAGAGATTTTCGTGGTGACCTATTTTACAACTAAAGTTGACGAAAAAATGATCGAGCGATGCGTTTTTTACGAACGCTGCCTTAACGGTAAGAGATATTTAAATACTTTCTATAGAGAAGGTGTATAACTTAAAAAGTGCTATAAAAAATCCGTGACGACATATATATGTATGTTAAGGTTAATACACAAATTGATAAAATATTACTAAAAGTTGCTAAAAATCTACGCGTTCAAAGCCACGGAGATAAGCTAGTTGTCAATAAATTTATATTTCATGTAAGTAGTACGTATATTTTAGACACATTAAAAAATTGCTCATTATTATATATCTTGATAAGACTTAACTATTATTTATGTATACCTGTGTTTAATCGAAAGCATTTGAAAATATGTTTATTTAAAGAATGTACTTTTTTGAAGTTTTCTTAAAGCCCAATTCTTTAACATTTTAACTATAGCTAATAATTGTATACAATTGTTTGTTTTCTAATACTGTAAAAAATTAAAAATAAGATAGTAAATAAATAATGATAATTAAAATGAGATATGTGAATAAAATTGGCTAATTAACTTAATGTATCAGAAACTGAATGACTCAAATACCTACGTTAGTAAATCAACGTCAATAAAGGTCGTAAATAACGTTACTTATAATTACCAGAAACAATTATATTTAATTAACATAACCATAAACTGTTTTTCCCGGTAGCAAATTCTCACGGGTGAAACACCTCGTACTGATAAAAAAACCACTAAGAGGAAGTTTGACGAAACCGATTATTGTAGTAAAAAGCCTTGAATCCTCAAGGCTGTGCTCGCCGAGGCATTTTCATTATCAAATTAGAATTTTCAAAGTCACCCAGTTGTACTAATTCCAATTCAGGCATTAAGAAAATTGTGTCTAATTCGTACAATACTAATTATTGATGTTTCAATGAGAACTTCTTTTATTTTGAAGTTTACATTTTTAGAACATAAAATTAAATTAAAAAAATACTTGTATATGTAGATGTTTCAGATTTCTTAAAAAATAAAACGATTTATCAAAATTTAAATTTGATAGCTATTTAAAAAAAGAATAATGATAATAATAATTTGATGCATGTATTATCAGATTTTCTACCCGGCTTCGCCCGAAATTTCGAGTATTTCAAATTCATACATTCAAATTCCTTCATATTTCACTAAAATACTGTAAATAAAGGTTGGAAAAAGTCGTAAAAAATCAAGTGTTATTAATTTTTTTTCTTAATACCATTATTTTTTCGAAAACTATATTCTTTTTTAAAAATATGGAACAGTATTTGGTCCTCTTTTTTCATGGTTAACAGTTAATTGGATATTTTAAAGCTTCATTTCTCATGATAGAAAGGAGTTAGCGAGCTGAAAATAGTCGCGTCGATCTATAAATGCTATATGTAATAATTGATGTAAATATCATGGAGCCAGAGCGCAACGTTTGAGAATATTTACTGCTTCAGTCAAACAATCTTTCCGATTCACAATTTAAGATGTAAGTCAGAAATATTTCGTAATCTTAAATCGTATTCGTGTCTCCCAGGATTGTTTAAAATAAATATTTTTTTGAAATTTTTGTGCGTATATATCTAATTGATTTATTTTATTTTTTTAAACAATAGATACCTAAATATTTATATTTTTTGTTGACAGTGATTGTTTTTCTTCTGAGAATATTTCTTTCTTCATTTTTTCCTACTCTGAGGGTAGAATTTGTACGTGCTTGTGTGCATTCGTGGAAGAAACGTATTTGGCGTGTTAAACATTATGCTAATCTTGCGAAAAAAGTTCTTCATGAATTTCCAAATAGCTATTTTCCACCAGATGCAATTATTTTAAATGCTTTCACACGATTTAGCTATTTATTCAGCAAACAAGTCAATTTTAGCGTCGTTTGTCATATAAAACTTGTCATGCCATTGCACCGAGCAATAGACTGCCGTATTTCTATAAAAAATTTGCATGTTTCAAGTTTTAATTTTCTCTTGTCATGTAATAGGATTGTTATAAATAAATTTAATTGATTGAAAATGAAAGGAATTCAAATTTTTTCATGTGTTGTGAGTTTGAGTAGATATCTTGTTTGGTCTAGTGGTAATCGTATTATAGTGGTAATCTAGTGGTAACTTGCTTAGTAATCCAGTGGTCACTGATTCGATTCCCATTAGACATTCCTATTTTAATAACACAAGCCTTGAAAGCTAACTTGAAATTAGTAAGAATATTGATGACACGTATTCCGTGTTAGCGATTTTTTTTTAATGCGAGTCGTTTAAATTAAATAAGTTTTATTGAATATACTTATTTATATTTCTTCCTTGGGATTTAGATAGTTTTATTGTAATTCTGGATGTCGAACAGGCATCTTAATATGTTGATGTCTATTTACATGTTTCCAGACCTTACGTACATTACATACAGACCATCTCTACATAGAATATGATTTTCTGGTTCGCTTCCTCCCATCTCGAGAATACAAAATATTATATGAACTTTATTTAAGAATAATAACATACTTACCTGACTTACTCAAATTTCCAAGGAGATGCAAGGACATTGTTCGCATTAAGCGATTCCTTAATTACATATAATTTTTTTATCAATGAATAAAATATTTATTAAGTATAAAATCAAGATTTATTCAGTGCATCTGTAATTTAATGAAGTGCTAAAATTATAATAAAAGTTTACTAAATCAATAAACAAATTTGGCTATCAAATTTTTTAATCGTTGTAATGTACATATTTGGCTCTTTGGCTAATAAGTTTGCCGACCACTGCACTAGAATAATAACATGGCAATGACTATTCATTTGAAAGGGATCAAAATAATAGACGATATTCCTCAATAAACAATACAATAATATTTATCAAATCTGTCATGTGTTTTAAATAGCCCTCGTGAATATCTTATATTTTTCAATAAATAACAAATAATTGCCAAGTGTTCTTGAATTTAAATCCTGCAATAATTTATTTTGAGGGATTCTGAATCTGTTCGAGTGATTTGACATTTTGTGCTGCGGGGAAAGTTAAGCGTGCGTTATTCAGTTTCATGTAATACTCTGTATTTACCGACTTGTTGCTCAATCTCTCTCATCTCGGTAACGGAGAAGATCACGCTGACAAAAGTTGTGCAATGGAAAATTGTGACAGTACCCATTTGAATGAAAGTAGAATCCTGGGTGTGCAATTTTAAAATAATTTAATATTTTATATTTAAATATGTAGGTATATACTTGCATTTCCCGAAACAAATGAAGCCATCACTAAGTATTTATTAAATTTAAAAAAAAATGTTAGACCATAGAAATCAACTTTAAAGCTACCAACTTTAGTTTAGGTGTCTAATTACCATGATCATGGGGTATTTCTCGTAACCGTATTAATTTCAGAATAATATCCTTGAAGAAGTTGGAATTACAAATTCAGAATCCTGAAAATAAGAAGTCCAGGTGATTTCCAATTTCTATTCTGATTTCTATATTCATTTTGATATTGTTTTTCTTTCCGTTATCTTCTCTAAGGTATTTCAGTTTTATTAAACTGGAAAGTTTGAACTATGCTTCCTGCAAAAACTCTCGAACTATGCTCTCTAGCGCCGTGATATTTACACACATCACGGCAGAATTTATATGTCGATGCGACTATTTTCAGCTCGCAATGTCATTTTCATCATGATATGCAGCGTTGAAACATGCAATTAGCTGTCAAAAAGTAAGACATCATTCCTCTCTTTTTGTTTATCAGCAACAGAATTGTATCTGTAAATGAGGAAAATTTATTTAAATATCTTCATACTCGGTTTGATAAATAATTAACCAAGATTTATTTTTTGCAAGCATCAATTCTTATCAATGTTTTTCAATGAAATATAAGTGAATTTGAAATTAATATACACAAGAATTTAAACCCTTGTATATCTAGTAGTATATTCATATATACTATACCTACATATATGCTATTTGATTTAATTTTCTTGTACGATACTCTGAATTAGTAAAAATATTTAATTGTGTTTCTTAACTCTTATCGTTTATCAAGTGATTAAAATGAGGTTAAGTATATTTTTTGATTATCAATTCCTTGGTTACATCTCTTTGCCTTACATTCAACCGTAAGAATTTCGGTTTGCGTTACAACTCCGCATTTTCTTTACAATCAGAATTTGAATTAGTGGCATTTCGATCGCATTCGTTGCGTTTCACACTGAAATTGTCTGCTCGCGGGCGATAATGTAATTTATTTGTGAAAAAACCTGCTGATAGAACAATTTGTGTACAGTTTCCGCATTCGTTTGCCAATTAACATTGAAACTGGATAGGCGATGGAAACGGCTCGGGTACGCCCGAAGTGAAAGTAGTCGGAAAATAATGCCGGTCTGTGTGACCACACCTTGAACATTACTACACCGAAAGCGTAAACCTGGCCACATTACTCGGGCCACGTGATCTGCGGCGCGCGCGTGGGAGGCCCGGGAGTACCTTTGCAGGCGTATCACAGTTAAAACATAACGTGACTTATTTTGAATATTTTTGAGTATGTCCAAATTTTTCTTGACTTATTTTGAATATTTTTGAGTATGTCCAAATTTTTCTTGACTTATTTTGAATATTTTTGAGTACGTCCAAATTTTTCAGAACAGATCTGGATTTTTTGTCACAGGGACATCAATAATCAATCAGTGTATATTATAGATGTCTCACAGAGACGAAACTGTTTTTTTAAGGGAGAGTAGGTATAGAAGCGAAAAAGCTTTGGGGCCGGCCGCGTCGAGGATCCTTGCAACTCAAATGTGAAACGTGGCGTATAATTTAAATCTATATATACAACTTCCAAAAATTAGTAGACATGGTATTCTATCACTTAAGCCAACCGTACGATAGGTCGTAAGTCCTGTGTACACCCAAAAAGACTTATACACCTACTCTCCCTTAAAAATACAGTTTCGTCTCTGTGAGACATCTATAATATACATTGATTGACTTGTTTTGTTTTGTTTTTGATGACAACCACTAATATATCAGGCATTTCTTTCTCTGAATATTATAAAATATGCCCTAAAAATCTTTATTGAAGTTTTCTTCTTTTGGCGTATTTAGGCTCAGCGCGCGCATCGTAGCGGGAATGCGTGTAGCGGGAAGCAGCATGTAGCGGAAATGCGAAACTGTCAAATATTTATTCACTCGAAATTAGTGATCCAGTAATGTAAATAAAATGTATTTTCGACTATTTTGAGTCGATTACCAATTCAAATGCTGACAAATGATTGATTTTTGATTTGAAAATTAGAACTGGTGAAAGATTTGGCAGGTAGTTCGTGGTGCAACATTATATTTAAAATATATTTTATTTTAACTTAGTAATACACACACAATATGAGTTATTAATTACTATTATAGTTCCGAGAGGAGCAGTCCCTGACGACGATGGACTCCTCCTCTCGTAACAATATTAGTAATTAATAACTCATATTGTGTGTGTACTACTAATTTAAAATAAAAAATATTTTAATTTATTAGAACTGTTTATTAAATAATGTTTTTAGGTGTGTATTAGGATTTCATGATATTGTCGATGTTTTTGCAAAATCGACATATTTAATAATTTAGGAACCAATTTAGGCCAAAAATCTATAAAATATGAAAAAAATTAGACTTTTTTGAAAATGCACCCTTTTTTTGTTGACATTTATTTTGAGACGTCGATTCGAAGATATTTATCTTTTATTTTAGCTGGCACAAACCAATAGTTATATTTGTAACACTTCAAAAACAATCATAATATTTCAACTACATTGAAGTGTTATCAATTATATTTGTCATCTCCCTAGACATCGCATTATTGTATTAATATACATTTTTAAGTAATATGTAATATGAAGTATATCTTATTTAATATGAAGTATAACTTCTACCTCACGTATATGGGTATGGGATATAATTTAAATATTGGCCTGATTGATAAACCTACGTGTATATTAATTATTAAGGGCGTGCAGAGAACAAGAAGCACGACTTTTATTTAATTAAATATCTACTTTGAAAAATAATCTAGAAAAGTATCTCGCAGAATATTACGAAATATTAAAATATGAATAGTATATTAATTATTTTGATAGGAATATTACGGAATATATCTCGTTTATCGGTTTCATTTCAGAATATATGCCTAGGAAAAAGTCATGCTTCTTGTTCCCAGTACAGCCTCCCGGTGTATATTTATGGCATAAAACTTTTTAATCTTTTTTACCTGAAGATTCGGGATGCAATAAAATAATCCTTGACTCATTCGAAGGGCGTTTTTTTCTCCAGGTGGGCAGCAGTTCAAGTGCCCCAACAAGGACGGCGAGTACGAGCACCCCACCCAGTGCGACAAGTACTACGACTGCAGGGACGGGGTGGCCAAGGAGAAGCTGTGCGCCGACGGGCTCGTGTTCGACCCCCTCATCAGGAAGATCAACAAGTGCGACCAGCCCTTCAACGTAGACTGCGGCGATAGGACTGAGCTCCGTGAGTACCTTCCTAAATCATTTTACGTCCATCTGCGACATGATGGCAACTATTTGGTGATGCTTTACCCTTACTATGAATGTAAAGAAGTTACTTGACCTTATTATGAATGTAAAAAAGTCACTTGACCTAATTATGAATGTAAAGAAGTCAAAAGTAATGGTATTCGAGAAGGAGGAAAGTAAGACAACGTGTGAAATACTAGTAGGCAATGAATGTTTGGAACAAGTAGATGAGTTTGTGTCCTTGGGAAGTTTGTTCGATAGAAGAGGGAATGTTGAGAAAGATATAGAGAGGAGAGTGACTGCCGGGAATAGGGTGAACGGTGCTTTGAATGCAATAATTTCTAATAGAAATATGTCTATCGAGGCAAAACTGGCGGTACATAATGGAGTTCTGGTACCGACACTAATGTATGGAAGTGAAGCCTGGAGCTGGCAGAAGAGGAACGAAAGTAGATTGAATGCAGTGGAGATGAGGTCCCTTAGACGTATGTGTGTTAAATCCATGTATGATAGAGTAAAGAATGAAGATATTAGGAATGAATGTAAAGCTGATCGTAGCATAATACAGAGAATAAAAATAGGGTCGCTCAGGTGGTTTGGGCATGTTGAGCGAATGAATGAGGAAAGAATGGTAAGAAAGATATATGATGCAAGTGTTGACGGCGCCAGAAAGAGAGGGCGACCACGGAAGACGTGGCATGGCCAGATTAACCAGATACTGGAAGATGGTCCTGTTAGAAGCCTGAACAAACGTCGAGCTTGCAAGCGAAGATGTATGAATGTAGACGAAGCGAAAGTTGTATGTCAGGACAGAAGAGTATGGCGCTATATCCTCTCTGCCTACCCCCGCGGGGAAACGGCGTGATGGTAAGTAAGTAAGTAAGCTTTACCCTTACACTGGAGTGTACTGTCTAATCATACCAAGAGCGACATACATCCTTCTTTCAAGGGTTGTATTTCTGCATGAAAGAAATAATGAATGAAATAATATAGATACATTATATTAAGTCTCATACAGACGAAGCTTGTTATATAGAAGACATGTGTGGAAGTGTTCAGAGGTCTTCACCACGGCCGTTCAGAAACTTCTGTGTGTAGTTTTCTGGGATATTCTGCCGTGTACATCTGACCTCTCTGGCCAAGTTTCAGGGTCCATAATCTACGCAAGGACAATGACGATATAATTTGATGCTGTTGGCATAAAATATATATCAATTAAAATATTTCCTAAAAAATACGCTTTTTGAAATATGCCATTTATAAGCTAAGGCATAAACAGGTTTATTCATTTGTCCAAATATTTGACAAAAGCTGCTATATATATATATATAAACCTAGCAGCAAGACCTCAAAGCACAACTTCTCACGGCAGTCGCCTTTGGGCAGTACCCGTGGGCCACTAATTTTCTTTATATATTATAATGAGGTGGTAAATAAATTTTAATACGATAGCAATGAATTTCACGAAAAACGTGAACGGAAAATTATATTAGCTAACTAACCATCAAATCGGCTCCCTGTGTCGGTTGGTAGAGAGGATGGAGCGTCATACTCTTTTGTCATGATAACCAACTCTCGCCCCATCCATATTCATGCATGATTTTTGAGGCTCCTTACAGGACCGTTTTCCAGTACCTGATTAACCTGGTCATACCAAGTCTTGGGGGTCGCCCTCCCTTTCTGTTGCCTTGAATACTTGCATTCGCTCAACATGCCCAAACCACCTGAGTTTCCCTTCATTCTTTACTCTATCATAAATGGATAGCTAGATCTAAAAGTAAAATGAACTCAATAATATAAGGAATCAATTAATAGATTAATGTCGGTTTAGTTGAAGAATTCACATTTCTTGCAATAACTACTAAAGTTGTTTGGTATATGTGCACGTGTTATTAAATAGTCGTTAGGTGATGAGTCGCCTACTGAAGATGGCAAATTCGCTTTTCATGCAAAATAACCGGTATGTCAATTTGCTAACACTGCAAATAATAATCTGGTTTATCTGACATTCAACAATCGAAAGTGTTACTCACCATTTTATCATCAAGGACGATCACTCTATTTCCTGGAATAGGTGATAATAAATAGTGGTATAATTAATTAAGAAGTCACGTGTACGTGTAGGTAATGTATTTATAAAAAAAACTAATGCACACTGAAAATGTATTACTATATAAGCATAGCTTTGTATATACATATACGAGTATTTTTGAATAAATTCAAATTATGATAAGTAAATAATAATTATAATAAGTTCGTACCTTTTTATATGGTTACGTAAAACCTTTGTCTAATTTTTGTCTCCGAAATAATTCAATAAAACTTGTAAATAATTTTCAATTACCTTCCGTCGTCGCTAGATAAGAACGAGATTTTTTAAATTTCCTGCATTAAAATACTGCCAATAAAAAACATTCGTAAGAGCAAGGCAACATCAGATACATGTAATACATACAACTTCTGGATATGTTCCAGGACTAAGTCGTATAGCGAACTTTACTTGCATAATACAGTAAAACCCAGTTAATTCGAACCCCGATAATTCGAAATTCTCTATAATTCGATTTTTTTAAAACCCATAAGTCCCAAAATGATAATTTCGAAAACCCCAGTAATTCGTAATTCCAAATAATTTTTACACCTTGCGCAAAATCTATTTTATTTTAATTCACATAATGACGAATTAAAAAAAAAATTCGATTTATTTCGCAAGTGAGACTAGTAACTAGTCATACAATTTTAATTTCCTTAATAATTGAAGGCAACTGAACCATAAATGAAAGCGATCTATTATAATTTCCTTGTTACAAATATGGGTTAAAAATATCTCCATAAACAGGTGTAGTGAACGAGGAATAAACGTTTAAAAGGAGCTCATTATTAAATTATTTCACTTTATGGAGAAGCAAACGTACAAGAGCAATAGATAATTAATTAATATTTTACATACATCTCTAAAAGATAAGGTGTCATTTATATATATATAAAATACTAAAATCCCGTTTAAATATAATGAACTCTGCATAACTCACATAGATAACGAGTTATTAATCAAATACAATAAGCGCAAGAATGAGGAAGAAAGATCAGATTGTAATTTCACGCTCACGATAACGTTATTAGTCTGAAGTTATCGACCTATATTTTATTCAAATTGGAAGGCTTGTGACATAGCCTACGCGTTTTTCGAAATAATTCATGCCGAGCTATGCGCATAATATTTGAATTGTTAACTGAGTGAAAGATAAACATTATAATTTATATACAGATTTTGATATGCGTGGTAGTTATGCTATGAACGCTTACGATCGAAAAATTTTCCTCAACTTTTGAAATCGATTTTAAATTTAAATAAAATAAATTATGTTTTCTTTTAATTACATTTGAATGCAAGATTTTGTTACTTTCAGATGTGGCTCGATCTAGTGGAATGTTTTATTTATTGTTAGAAAGTACTCGTTAAATAAAGTTCATTAATAATTACAGGTAATTCTTGCGTAACAAATGCCGATTTATTACGGTATATGGATGTTTATAATACAGGTTCTTAATCTACGAGTAAGTAAAATATCTTATACATTCCTATCCCGTGTGATTCCTGTAATTATAACGGGATATACAAATGGGACATACCATAAGAATTATTATAATTTATTCTATTTATCAATGAAGCATCTATCTGCAAGAATATTGGAAATAAAAATAATGTTCTTAGTTATATTTCTAAAAGCCTTGTGAGTACTTTAGATTTAACTTAATACGAGTAGTAAAATTAATTCTTAGGTTTTAATGATTAATTCCAGGACCATTATTAAACTGGCCCCTTTTCAAAAGGTTGCAAGACTGTAAGAAGGCAAAAGAACTCGATAAAGAATTATGACAAAAATCAAACATCTTCGAAAGAAAACGCGCAAATTCCGGTGAAGATGATATTGAATTGAATTCGATTTATTTTAAATAAAAATAAAGTGATTCCGACTTCGTGAAATTGTGATTCTATGTTACTATTACAATAACATGTTTTGTCTAATACGCACTGTTTATAAAATAATACAGATATTTGAAAAAATATATTCACAACAGGTTTCCGATAAAGTGTACAGCGCTCCATCAAAGAACTTGAGCGCGATTCTTAGTAATACAAAATAAATTTAAGAGAATTTAAAATAACGAACGCATTTTAATTTGCAATGAATGGAGATAGGAAATCACGCACGCACTCGTTGCTTCAGACAACGTAGCGACCACAGAACAATGGATTGAAAACTGCAACGCGACCTTTCGTTCTACATTTTGATAAAAAATGTTCTTTGCCTTATTCAAACACGCGTGCGAGCTTACCATACCTGACTTCATATTTATTTCATACAAGTAGACTAAGAGCTAGCGACCGCCAGACCTTCGTTATGGCATCAAATATTTTCTGTAGATGTACACTGTAGTAGGTAATAAGTTTTGGATATTATGACATTTGAGTTTGGGGGATTTCAGCAGATAATACAGGTAGAGAAAATGTAAAAATAGCATGATTCTTTAGTATGTTTAACGGGACAGTACTATATATTTACATATTTTATTCGGGTCACTATTTAACGATATTACCTGATACCATATATTTTAACGTTTTTTGTAATAATAATAAATAATAATAATAATAATAAATAATAATAATAATAATAAAAGTAATAAAATAAAATAACTTAGACATTTTTTGTAGAGCGTCCTAGATGACTCGAAAGTGTTGTTGTCAGTATGACAAAACGTAATCTCTCCCGTTTTTAACATCTCTTGACAATATTAAGATAATCAACAAAGATTAAATCCCAATTATAATAATTTCATTATCCGTCCCTCCATCCGTCGTAACTTCGTGTAACGTCCGTAACTTCTTTATATTATAAAAACTTTTTTTGTTTTTTCTAATAAACAAATAAATACTTTACGATCCGACATAAAAGAGTACCGTCATTTTTGAACGGGGTACAGCAAGTTATATACATAAAGAATTCTATATTAATTCTAGATAATATGGGCTCTTATTCTCTAAAGAAATACAGTAGATATTGTATTACGGATAGTATAAATGTCTAACCGAGTTATACCATAAACATTTATTACACCGTAAAAATTCTCCGAACCGACTATTTTAATATATTCGTTAAATTCTTGTTCGAAGAAACGCGTGTTTCGAATGAATCGATTAAATATTTACCTTTGAAAAAAAATTAAATTTCCATTGAAAAACAAGATTCTGTTGAAGCGAGCAGTTTATTAAAATAATATTAGTAATCATACAGGATTAACTCCAAGGACTTCTGACCACTTTTACTTGCATTCAGTGCACAGTCTGTAAAAAACATGCACCATCCATCAGCGAGCCTTTCTTACGATACGACTACAGAGTGGGAAATCTGTATAGTAAACACATTCATTATTTGAAAAAAAAATTTAGTGCATGTGATAGAACATGAGTATCTCTATCCCTTTTTACTTCCTTTCTTTTAACTCGTGGCTTCTGCTTGCTTGTTTTCTTAACGAAAAAACTTTGGATCGATTTTTAACCCTTTTCCCGTGATCCAATCGAGCTGAAACTTTGCAAGCAGATTCGTGGCGACGATCAAAAAGATCTATCAAATTTTCGTTAAATAATAATAATAATTATAGTATAATTTTGGATTTTTAGAAATTTTAATGGTTTTTTCAAATTTGAATCATTACAAAAGTTTGATTACTACCAACGGCGCCGGCGACCCGATAACGTCACGGAATATTTAAAATTTTCATTGCTCCGTCGGTAAGTATAATAGGCACTTCACTACGAATTTCGAAAATTTATGACAATTGGTTCATAGATGAGAGCACATTTAGTTTTTTGGGAAGAAATCAAATAATAATGAGATATTTTTAGATATTTTTGACATAGATATTTGTCAAGACATGTTTCATTTTCAGTCAATCAATTATTACATGATGGTAAACTTAATTTACAAAGAAAGGGAGTAAAATAAAAACTTGGTTTTTATGGGTTAGTTTTTTTAGTGATAGAGTAATATGATGTGTTGTGTGAATACTTTAATATTCTTAATTAATTTGCCCCAAAAATATTACTTTATTAATTGTACGGTTATAGTGATGCGTCTCACACAACTAGCAGTACTCTAAAGAATCTAGCTTTCCCTCTGGGAGGGCAGATTCAAATTCCTGGCTATCAGCTTTTATCTTCTTTTAAATCTCTCTGTTTGCATGCTTACCCCAGATATAAACCGCTTTATTCATGCAACCGTACATATGGCCAATTTATATCAGAGACACCGGACTAGTTAACCTAATATTGTTTTCTTCAAATTTTCAAATTCACTTTCTGGCACCATTTAATAAATACTTTATTTAAACCATGATTAATTTTCATTGAAAAAAATGCATTCTTTGCGAATAACAAATTATAAATTATGTTTAAATAATAGTGTTAAAGACTTTAAAAAAATCTGGTATTTATCAATTAAATTTTTATTGTTTGTTTGATTATTTACAATGAGAATTTGAGATGTCAAACAGTAACAATTATTCAGAGTGTTCTAATCACAGCGATCTGTTATGAGTTTCTCAACGGTAGACGGCTAATTTCTCAAAGAGGTTTACACTGATTTTAATCATGTTTTGCAACAGTGTAAAGGTGAGTCCTGTCTTTGGAATGACGAACCGTATCGGTGAATGTGCACCATGTCATGAAAGTCTACCGACATGAGTCCTTGGAATACAAATCCGCAGACCGTAAGGAGAATGCCAAATAACCTGTTGAAGAATTGATCCAAAGAACTGGTAATTTGTATTCCATAGTTGATTACCTTTCACGAAAACTTTGCAAGTCAAGGAAGTGCAGCTGGATTAATTGTTTCTGTAGCACTGTTGATATCTCGACACTTTTTTTACAATTCTTTAACAATGCTCATTTGACTACTGAAGAATTTCAATGAATAAATGATAATTAATAAGAAAAGCGATTAGATAACAAAGAGGCCCTATAAATTAAGAACTCTATAAATAATAATGCATCTATAATAATTAACCAAAATAATTTAACCTACACTCCTATCTCAAATACGTTCCCGTGCACCACATCATCTGTCTCTTTCATTTTTCCATTTAATTTGATTTGCAATGAATAACCACAAAGTAATAACCGATTACACAACGGGATAAATGAATAATTTTTAAATTTAATAATATATTAATTTTTATAATTTTATTTTATAACTGTTACAAATGTGATAAGTTTCCGCTTATATTTAAAAAGAAAACCTTATAAAGAATCGAATTTTCAAAAAATGTTGGTAAAAAGCAAAAATTTCAATATATTTATTAAATTCTAACTGTTCATACCTTTTTTTTTTTGAAAAATAATATTATAAGATTTTAAATAGTCTCTTTTCATGAATAAAAATTTAATATACATATTTACATACTAAATATACTCGTATATGTTAATAGTGTACGTGAATGCAGTGTGTACGTAAATGCAAAGGTTTTGTGCTTACAGGCGTTGAAATACTTTACGAAGAAAATGTGAAGTAACCTGAATTAAACACCAATTGATTGACGCGCACATTAGTCCAGTGGTAGGACCCCCATCAATCGATATTGTGTTGGGAATTCATGTCTCTGGAGGCCATTAAGTTAGTCTTATTTAATCATATTAATGTGATACGTATTCCGTGTTTTTTTTTAGACAATTGATGCTGTGTAATACCCGAGAACATTATTGTTGCAGTGACCTAAATTAATCAATCAATATACATTCGCTATTAATAATTAATAATGAATTTATGTTTGACGTGACACACATGGTAAGATAATCGTGAATTTTAATTAGCACATGCTACATTTTTTTTCAAATAAAAATCAGTGTTTCGTACAGTATACTTATTACTGTAATACCTCTAGTGACTGAACATTTGATAAGATAATTACAACAAAAGATTATTCCGTTAATTTTTAAAGAAATTACTAATTTTCTATATACAGAATCAATGTCAGGGTAAGGTTAATTACGTCGCTTTCTTCACAAGAAAGCAACCACACTGTCTTGAAAGTCGTGACAGTTACGTCAATTACCTAATCGCAGCATTTCTCTGCAAAACTCGTTTCAATGACAATGAATTAAATTAATGAATATCTGGATATTGTACATATATATACATAATTTCTAATACTTCGTGAAAAACTTGAAATGATAAGAGTTTTAGTTTTTTTTGGAGCATTAAACGGAACATTTTTACTGTAACGGAAGTTGCGCACGCAGCATGTAGCGGAAATGCGAGAAAGTTGTGAAAGTGAAATTTTAGTATGCAACGAAATTTGAGCACATCCATGGGGACCAGAAGTTATCCGTCAAAGAGAGTAAAATGTATATATTTCATATGATTGTTGCGTAACTGTCTACAGTTTATTTACTTGAAATTAGTGTTCCAGTAATAAAAATAACGTATTGTCGAACATCTTAAATCGAGTAAGAACCATGAAGATACTCAATTCAAATGCTGACGAATGATTGGTTATTAAATTGAAAATTAGAACTGTTTATTAAATAACGACTTTAGCCGTGTAATCGACATGATAAATAGGGGCTTCTCGTACAGATTTCTGTACTTTATGTTATTGTTGATGTTTGACTGTATTCAACTGGATTTGACAGAATATCATCAATTTGGAAATGTCCGCTGGAAAAATATCGAAATTAGATTTTTGGCATCAGATTTTTAACAATGGAGACGACAACGTCCTCAGAAGAAGTTGCTTTGGCCGTGGTAATGGATATTTTAACATTTGTTTAGTTTTTTCTTTCATATTTTTTAAATACTTGTTTTATTATGTGTGCCAAAAAAGTATAACTTCTAACGCGTACACGTACATACACATTAAAAAAAAAAAAAATTATAAAATAATAATTTTTTCATTAATCCAACTTATTTTATAGTGTAGTCATGAGAACAAGTAATGACAAACTGATATAAATTAATGGCCCTGAGGTTATCATTAATTGTTCTTATTCTTACAGAGGAACCCCAGGCCAACAAACTCTGCCCCAGGAAGAACGGCTTCTTCGCCCATCCCACACCTTCCGTGTGCAACGTCTTCTACAACTGCATCAACGGTGATGCCATCGAGACCATCTGCACCAAGGGACTCCACTTCGACGAATACTCAGGCACATGCGTGTGGCCCGATACCGCTGGAAGGACAGGATGTGACGCTACAGACAGTAAGTTCCGCTTTAACATATCAAACACGGCATTTTGGATAACCCAAAAGCGAATCGGTCAATTTTAAATTACTCAAAACTTGATCTAATAATTAAAAGGCACTAAAATATTGTAATTATTTAAAAATTTAGCTTTTTACTCATCAATAATGATAAAAAAAATCGTATTTTTTTATTAGAGACACTAACAGAATAATGTATACATGATACATAAAGAATAATACATTATTAATTGAGACTGCCCATTATTATTGTAAAATGTACCCAGAATACATAATAAATTCTCTGCTGCTGAATTAAATTATTATTGAAAACTTAGGAATAAGGTACCTACTTATGTTGTATACGTAAAGCTCAGTTGATTGTTTTTTTTTATAAAAAGTTGTATCTTTCATAAAACAATACCTATCTACTATTATAATATATAGGTACCGTGTACAGTAATTTTATTTTTTAAATAATTTCACGTATTATTAAGAGCGTGACGTATTAAATGAAGAGAAGTATATTTACGTAGATAATAATATATTGATCTGTCTAAAGGGTTTTAAAAATAATTAATTAATGATATGTTTACCCTTTTCTCTAGACACTGTCTTGAAGGACGGATTCACCTGCCCCAAGGACCTGCCACTCGACCCCATGGGCCAGCCCGTCACCCACCCCAAGTTCGCTCACCCCAGCGACTGCCAGAGGTTCTACGTCTGCCTCAACGGAGTCGAGCCCAGAGATCTGGGATGCCAAGTCGGAGAGGTCTACAACGAGGAATCCCAGAGGTGTGACGCTCCTGAGAACGTACCCGGATGGTAAGAAATATTTCCGTTTCTTATATCTGTAGAATTCCTGGAGTAACTCTAATAATATGGGTAATAACTTCCTTATACCTTTTCACGCACAACCATGCAAAATAATGATAGATAAAATGAATTATTCCAGGATTCAGACAGTATTTTAAACTAGTCTAGTTGTTGATCTACTTCAATACTTAAAATGATAACTGAAAAATCACTGTACCTCTTTTTCACTCATCCAGCTACTTAGATAGTACTAATGGCAAGCAAAATATGTATTAAAAAATTTGAATACACGCGCAACTAATTGTTTAAAAATATAAAATGGCTGCTGTCAGGTATGTTAGTTAAAAAATATCATAATTAACAAATGGTGGATCTTCTGCTTGTTTTGTGACTTGTTTCTGTATGCTTGCTTCAAAGTAGGATTTGAATATTTTTAAATCTTGTCAAACGTTACTATGGGTACAATTTGCAATAAGGAAAATGTAAATCAGATTTCCTACACGAAGAATATTTATTTTGGTAGAAGTTAGGCTAGACTTAAAGGATTTGCGTTGTTACTTATAATCTGGAGTGGAACAATTGGTAGGCAGAAGGGCAACTGTATAAACTTCGTTAAACAATTCAGTAATTAGAAACATTGATTTACAATGTTTAATGATTTACAAAAGCTATAAACTAGTTTTGTCTATTTTTCCATGCGAAATCTTATATGAATTTTGTATTTACATTGTTTTTATTGTATTTTCAGTGAGGATTGGTACAAAGACTCAGAAGAGGGCGCACCAGCCAAGCCAGTGAAGCGCAACTGAGCCAACTTCCTATATCATAGTTAACTAATATAATTATTATATTATTACTTGTAATAAGAAAAAAAAAAGAATAAAATTATTTCTGTACGTGATGTGTATCTTATTCTCCCAACACTTTCTCCAATTATTATACTAAACGAATATAAAATTTTCATATTAATACACATGTAAATAAATAAAACATTCACTCATTATAATATAACTCACAAATCATCTACGCAGATATCTAAGCTCTTAGAAATGGTCATTAATATAATAAATATGTAAAAGTTGATGTTTTCAAGATTCAATTATTACAAGTAAGAAAATGGCCGATGCTCATCATTGTAGAGGACTCAGGAAGGTGGGGATTGATTTCGTTTTGCGCAGGCCCTAATAAGTGTGATATATACAACATATTATTCACCTCATTTTTAAATCTTATAAATGAGATAATATGCATTATAATCAACCTTCTTTTACAGAAAAAAATATAGTGGAATGTACTGAAATTAGCCAAATTGTTGGGTTTCACGTTGAAGTAGGTCGTATGAGTATTATAATTTCGTAAGTATTGGAACATTTCCGTGATCGAATTACATTGTAGAAACGATCTATTGTATTGGTTAGAGGAATGCGGCGAGTGTTGCATTATAACAGAGTAGGTAGTAAGCAAATAAGCAATGCATTTTTTTTAAAGCTACAAGAGCACTTCATGAAATTTAAGCAAATAGTTGTGAAAGGAAAACTAATTGTGTAGAAAAGAAAAACTAGGGATTGATAAAACAAAGAAGGTTAAGTTAACTTTAATTATTAATCATAATCACTGGCCTTTTTTGTTTAGATCTTCAAATACCTTATTCGTGGGTTAAGGTTGAAGTCCCCCCCCTGACCATAAGATTTATATACATTACGAACCCTTTTATGTTTATGATTAAGTTAAATTAGGAACAATCACTTAAATGAAACTGTTAAATTGTTTGATCTGTCATTCATGTCAAATTGACTTGTCTATAATTATGTATCTATGTCATCCTTTAATTGTGGGAGACATTTAACTATTTTTTTCTGTATTTTATCGTATCAAGCAATCATGTCTACCTGTTTGATGACCGATTAAAAATATATATATATAAAAAATATAAAATTAATATATTGGAAATATAATATACTAGACCTATTGCATTCTTCTGATAGCATTATTATCGTGTGAATAAAATAGTACCAATCACACTGGTGCACCGTACCTCTTTTTCGTATTTGGCCATTTTGGTTTACGTTTTGATCTTTCTACAGATATATGTGGTCCACCGATAAAGTTTTCCAAGGTATTGGGTTTGTATTAAAATTCAAGTACTTCAAGCTGATGCATTTGTCATCAGAGCATGGTCAGTAAAGCATGTAGTATCGCGAAATTAAGCATTTGTACCGTTCAGCGAAACGTAGTTAAAATAATATTAATTATATATATTTGACAACGTTTAATTATATATCACTTGTCTAAGACCTCTTGTGAGTTTATGACTACATGACTAGTTTCGACAACTACAGTTGTTGTCGTCAACGGGTGATTATATAGTTGAGTTTATAATATAATCACCCGTTGATGACAACAACTGTAGTTGTCGAAACTAGTCGTATGGTCATTAACTCACAAGTGGTCTTAGACAAGTGACATATTTATATATAATTAAAATATGTCATTCCACAAAGTTAACGAAAATTCAATAAATAATGTATCTAACAAAGTTTATCTTAACTTAACATAAGAGAATTTGTATCATATTGATTACATGTTTTAGGGGACATTAAAGCATTACGTAAGTATCAAAGGGGGATGGGGGGTCATTGCTTTGATTACATTTTTGATGACACGTGGGACGGGCGGTTTGGATAGGGTTTGCTATACAACACTTTTAGCGACATGATTTCGATGCATTATTTATAGCTACAGATACTCCTGGCAGAAGTGCATATAACTGAATAGAGCGCAGAATGACTCCTCTTAGTCGGGAACTGGCTGATTGGATATTGCTTCATGACCATTTTGGGTCTCATTTGAACGACCGTGGAGTTACAATTAATGAAAATTTAGAAAGATAAAATTTTTCAATTTGCCGAAAATGTATTAGCAAAGGTATGGAGCTCAATGGAAATTGATGATTATCATGTTTCTGCATATGTTGGGTTCGGTGAACCAGATCTTCCTGATTCAGAACATGTGAAAGCCAATATTTCTCCAACCACTGCTAATAAGCTGAAGGAGGAGGGGGGCTGTTAAAAATTAGTAAAATTTTGCTTAAGTAATACTTGAATGGTCCCTTATAGCAACAATATTAATAAATTAAAGCATTGATCTAATTAACGGTGTTGTTTTTAAATTTAGATGTTATTTGAATGAACAAGCAGAATTTTCCGAGAAAACCACTCTAATCAAATACCAATGGATTTTTCTACGAATAGATAAAAAGTGTAGCACATGGTCTTTATAAATTCCAGAAACACAAGCGCCCGAGTCATATAAACATGTATTTAAAATATTTACATAATTTAATTCAATTCTTTCATTCTTTCAAATGAATTTCTATTCATGATGATCATTAAATTGGCTAAAAAATATAAAATATGTTACCTTTACGTGAGTTTAATAATAATTTTATATTTTATTATTTAAGTTTCGAGACTAACAGAATCAGGATGAGAAATTCTATTATCCTCAAAATATAAGTTAAAATCACGTAGAAGTAACAGAGTTTATGTTTTTCACCCAATTTAATAATCGTCATGAAATATCTCCATAATTTTAACGCCAAATCCATCAATAATAGAATTCCTATTCCTCCATCATCTAATATACAGGGTTATTTGGAAAATATTAATAACATCGCAGAACTATATTCCTGTTTTGATCATGAGTCGTATATTTTGAAGCAGCCATAACCTAATATCAATAGTTATGTATATATGCGACATCAAAATTTGCATTTTTTTTCATATTTCTGACTTATTTTTTGTAACACGTTGGACTATCATTACAGTAACTGTTATGTAATATGAAATATGTAATATTATGTTATATTCTAATTAGAATGATTTCCATTTTGCATTCGAAGGTTTTTATTATTTTATTTGACTTGTATTGAAGGGAATTATTTTTTTATATTACATAACACTTACTGTAATGATGGTCCAATGTTTTACAGAAAATAAGTCAGAAATATTGAAAAAAAATGAAAACTTTAATGTCTCCGTAAGTATTGATATTAGTTCATGGTTGCTTGAACATTTTCGACTCATAATCAAGGCACGAATATGGTCCTGCAAACTTATTATTGATTTACAAATAACCCTGTATACTGCGTGGAGTATTTTGCTGTATGGATGTTGCTGTAGACATGGTGCATTGACGACAAAGAAAAAAACGATTAGAAGCCTTTGAGATGTGGACCTACACACGTGCCCTAGGAATTTCCTGGAGAGACCACATTACGAATGAAAAAGTTCTCAGCAGGATCTATGAAACCATGCACATGATGAATACCATCTCGAAAAGGCGTGCAAAATGGATGGGGCATATTTTACGCCACGAAAATCTGCTTAAAACTGTACTGGAGGGAATGGTAGAGGGAAAGATTGCCAGAGGGAGCCCTCGCCTTTAATATCTTGAGCAAGTGTGCCGAGATATGAATTGTGCTATGAATAGAGCTGAAGAAGATCGCCGGAGACCGAGCAGAATGGAGAAGGAGATGTGCTTTGCTGCAAACCAATCCCACGGATTGAAACTCAGGAAAGAACTGCGTTTTGACAAAATATGTCTGTATTAAAACATTTTGAAAATGCGCATCTGCACATATGACAGTCATGACAGTAATACAAATATCTGTTAACCTTTTCATTCCGGTCTCCAGTTACAGACCCCTAAATTCAAAATCCAAAAATATATGCATAAATATTCTTGATACATATGAGTAACGTGAAGCAGTAACGACATATTGACGGTTTGTTATAAAAATATAATACGACAAATTCATAAAAAATCTCGTTATTTTCGTACTTAAATTTTACAGAGGGATTTTTAATTATAGTTTGGAAGAAATGAGATTCACGCCACTCGAATATTTTACACTCAGTACAACGGACTGGCTTTTATGAGTGTACAGTTCTACCAGACTTGTAAAGCCATATCCGACGAAAATGAGTAGTCTCGATGGCGTACCTGACTTTGTCAACTTCTCTTACGACCAACTGTATATTTAATCTGTAATCCTGTCACGATTGTGGCACCCACCTAGCATGAACAGGTGATCCTCCGGTGACAGACGATGCCGCTGTCTTGTACCGATGAATATCTCATTACACGTTCATTCCGTGTATGAAAAAGTTCTAGCAAGTTCCAAGTTAGTAAATAATTATTTAGGTAATCAAGTTATATTATTTTGCTTAACTTGTCTGTCAATGAGAAATCTTGTAATCAATATGTTGCCTATTTCCAGACGAATAATCACTCTGAAATTTGGTGGAGAGACGTATTCCTAATGGCATTATAATAATCATTCATTAAGTTTACGAAATCAGTTTCAAAAATAATATTTGAAATACTTTTTTACCATCCATATAAACTAACTACATTATGTGTGAACTGATTTTATAATTTTTTACATATTTAAATATACAAATTCAAGTGGTTACTTAAACAAAGTTAATTATTAGTTGGATTCAGTTTATAATTAACTACTGTACGCGGCTTACCATGTATTCGGATTTAGATATAATTTAAAGTTGGGGTTCAAGTGGAAAAAAGTGCATTTGATTTGCATGGCATTTGATATAAAATACATTTATATCGATTAAACGATGTGGTGAATCCAGGGGGAACAAAGATAGTTCTCACGTTTTACGCAAGCCTTATAGAGGATCAATACGACATTTAGTTAAAGGTTAAGGGATGGAAGATTATAGAATAGTTCGAAAGACATTTAGTTTTGTCCTTAGGTTTTCACGGCCGTTCAGAATCTTCTGTGTATAGTTTTCTGGGATATTCTGCCGTGTATATGTGCCCTCTCTGGCCAACGTTTCGGATCCCATTGCAGGGTCCATCATCAGGGCTGATGGCTGATCATCAGCCTTGATGATGGACCCTGCAATGGGATCCGAAACGTTGGCTAGAGAGGTCACATATACACGGCAGAATATCCCAGAACATTTAGTTTTATATGTATAGATTGAATAAGTCAGTATGATATTTCAGTAATACCTACAAATAAATATTTACTTTGAATATTGACTTCCATGTTTCCAGTTCACGTGTGCCAGCGAAAAATTTACTCTTAACTTAAGAATCAATATAAGAAATGCGAGGATAAGAAAACATGCAAGAGTGATCGATAAAATATAATTCGATAAAAAAATTTAATGGCAATATCTGAATACAAAATTAAAGGCTCCACTGTACGTGTTTCTACTATTACACTTATGTTTAAGACAAAGTGTTAAATTTTTAAATTATATACATTAACTTGTATACTTTTATACTGACTATGAGTTAATATATACATAATCGAAAGATAATGTATACACAATATTAGTTAATGTATACATTATCAAAATTTACACATAACATTTATAAAATATAAGAATTTGAAAACTACGTGAGATTATCTATTACCAAGTAGTAAGAATAAAAATCCTCTAAAATCTGTAAACATATTCACACATAAAAAAAATTAAATTATAGTTATTTATAAGTTTTAATTAATTCGTAAATTAGGGCGTCAAAATACTTTTTTACTCTCAGTTATACATAATAATTAATTTTATAAAACTCCATTGTTAATCAATACAAAAAAAATAGATTTTTTTGGTTCTACTAGACAAATAATGGTTATTTTGAAGTAAATGTTTTGCAAATAGGATGTTTTGTGTATAAATAATCTCTTATCAAACTTCCCGTGTGAATCTTGTATAACTAGACATCCGAAACGCTCGTCGATATATTTATAAAAGTTAAATTTATAACCAAAAAAATCGTGTTCGATTTTTATTGTATTGATATTTTTTTTGACATTGAAAGTAGGTTTTACATGTCTACTTCCGAGGTATCAGGATACCAGACTTGTTACATGGAAGATGTTTAAATACATATATCACACCTATTACCATCTAATTAGTAGGCTCGCTTCCACCCTGGCCATGAATCGAATGTTGGGCGTGGACGCCAGCCCACAAATGGTACATTTATGGTACATTTTTTAATGGTACATTTATGCCGGCAATGTTCCGCTCACAATTCAGAGGTCGTCGAAAAATTGCGTGCACATGCATTCCGACGCGCGCACGCTCGCGGGAACGTACGTTCCATTTTTGGTTTCCCTCAAGTGCCCTTGGTGCGACGTCAAATATGATGGATTGAAAAAAAAGTGCAACAGACGCACGACAAAAAACGACACTCAAATCTCCATACCAGTCAGGGATTCGAACCCTGCGCTGTTGCTGAGCGAGGTCAACGATTGACAGCTGACAGTCTAAAAACGGCGTGTTGTAATACAACTTTTTTTAAAATTTTTAATGTTTATTCATAAAGAAGTTTTTTTTTCATGATGAACTAGCTACTTTTTGTCCGATTGTACATTTTTTCATTAGAAAAAAAGTAATCCATAAAAAACAAGTTTTTATTATACTCCCTTTCTCATTTAGTAGTTGAAACAGGTTTGGCGCTTACCCCACGCGTTGGGCTTGAGTCGGGCGACGCTACGAAAGGGAGTAAGAAAAAAATTATACTATAATTATTTATTTTTTTTAAACGAAAATTTGTTAGATCATTTCTATCATCGCCACGAGTTTGCCTGCAAAGTTTCAGCTGGATTTGATCACGGGAAAAGGGTTAAAAATCGATCCAAAGTTTTTTCGTCAGACAAGCAAGCAAGCAAAGGCTACGAGTTAAAAGAAAGGGAGTAAAAAGAAAATCCTTCATTTCTACTGGCACAAATTTCGAAATTATTATTTTATTTTGGATTTTACAACTTTATTGATTAATTATGCTATCTATCCAGGCACAACTTTTTGCCTCGACCACATATATAATATATTGATATTATCAATATTTCCTAATAGACTCTTCAGTGTCTGAAGCTTTTCATATGGCCGTTCTCCAATATTTGGTATCTGATCGAACCAGGTCTTCTGCGGACGTCTTCTATTCCCGTTGCTTTCAATACTCGCCTCATATATTTTCTTTAACTTCATTTCCTCGCTCATGCCGAACAAAACCATCTCAGCGATCCTTTCGTTATTCTATCGACTACGCTCTAACCACCTAAATATTCGCTACTAATTTATTACTTCTTTACTGTATCGTAGAAGGATTTTCAACACGCACGAGGGTAATGAATCCCCGTATTTTTCGCGATTCAGCAGCAGTCTCTGGTTTGTAAGGTTCTATTCTCTCCCGACATGGCTTCGTGTGATTTTTGGCCATTCCCCAAGATGATACTGCCGCTGAAATTGATCTGATTTGAATCAAGAGAATACATAATGCAATACGTGATGGCCTAGTTATTCTATTCCGAAATTTGAGATTCCAGAAGTGTTTCCAACAATGACAGGATCGGTAATTATGTGAGGGGACAACTTTGGAGGAGATGCGAGAATTTATAGTGAGTGTAAATGTGTTTCTGACGACCAAAGGATGATATTTTTTTAATTTAAAAAATAGTATACATAAAATTAACCTTTGTAGACTTCCATATACGTTTCCCATATAAATAGCTTCGTCCCTGTGAGACTTATATAATTAATCTTAAAAAATAATTATTCCTCTGTGTACAAAATCTAGTAATCGTGTTCTCAGAACATAGATAAAAATATATAGTGGTCTACAAAAGGAAGAAAATGATAATAATTATTTTATGGTAAATTCTAGTGTTTATGTTAAATAATTGTTATGTATATGTTATATACATAAAAATATTATTGCTTAATATTTCACTTTAAAAATATAGAGGTATCATTACTAGCCGTAAAATTTATGTACACTGAATGTTAAAATTTGATAATGTACGGATGATCTCACGATGGAGTTGGTGAACGTTGTACTGTGTCACTTAATCCAGCTCATACAGGTAACGAGCCCTGGGCCACCCTATGAAAACTCCATAAACGTTTTGCATATAAATAGCTTCATCTCTGTGAGACTTAATAAAACTTATTAATCTTAAATAAAAGAATAGGTTAATATGATCCGTTGACCATGTTTGGCATAGGTGAAAGACCATGAATAGCTTTCGGCCACCGATAATTCCATTTATAATGTATATTTACCTCTATGAAAATTATTTATTTATAATATATAAATAAAAAACTTATGCCCTTACCGTTCATTCGTCCTCAATCCATATATTAGCGTTAATCCTGATTTTTAGGCTTCAATGTGAATCTTATTTATAACTTATCTTTAACTTATTGCAGCAAAAATGATTGAAGACAGATTGTTAATTAAATTAGATTTTTCCAACATTCTGACAATATTGTAAGGATTTATAAAAGGTAGTTTCAAGAAGATTTCGACCGTGACAAGAACACCAAAGTTTGGTAGGATTTTTTTTTAATACTTTGAACATCGTGTCTCGTTATTAAACCTTCGATCGATGTGTGAATTGTGATCCACCTTGGCCAACGCGAGGTTGCCGAGGCCCATGTGGTTTAAGTCGATCAAAAGTTGATTCACTTAGAAAGTTAAAGCCTTCGCGCAACCTTGATTGCAATTGACAATATCATTATTCAATGTAATCCACATTTTTTCCTGGAAAAAAAATTCTATTAATCTGCTCCAAATTCGTTTGGATCCAGTTCAGAGTTAATTGCTGGTTGTATCGATTTATAATTGGCGACTTAACAAGATTATGCTGTCATAGCAATTTGATTGAATTTAAATCAATTCTTTAAAATATTCTGGGCAGTTCATGTAATGTCATTCATGGATAGTAGATAAAGACATTGAGGTAATTTTTTTATTTAATTTAGGATAGCGCTTAAAACGCATCGTGTATTGCGTTGTTTTTCCATTGGCAGCTTCAAAAATTAATCAATTCGTGTGGATTTTTTTAGGAAACGAGGTGAACTGTTAATTTAAAAATATATTTAAAAGAGTTGAAATATTACATATACATTATTTAACATTCGAGTCACTTTAAGGTGAAATACATCGATATTAATATTTTCTTACGTCAATTATATTTTTTCCGCTGACAAATATATTTTTGACGTTTAATTTATAGGTTAGTATATAAACGGTTGGAAATGTGTCAAACTCGATCGCGCACACGGCGATGTCAATATTATGATTGCTTCAAAAACGAAATATGTAGTGCGTAGTTTTGCCATTACCAGTTTCAAAAATAATCAAATCGTACGATTTTGATTATTTTTTCCAATTCCATTTCATCGCCGATTGTTTTCTACTAGGCCCTGCGGGCGGCTATTCCGGCAGCCTCGCGGCCAATTGTGTTTACTGTTTGGGAGTCTACGTCGGCCGCTTCGCGGCCAATTGTGTCTGAGTCAGAAGTATCCACATTTCGAAATATCAAGAAAAGGGATGTGGTCTACATTAGCACAACCCTATTTAAGACTGATCTTATGAACGAAAGGCGTAATATACACAGCATGGTTATATATTTTATATACAAAGAAAAATTGATTAAGACCATTTCGACCATTCAATTCGCGTCTATATTTACTCTCTTTCATTTGACTCGTAGCGTCTGCTTGTCTGCCGAAAAAAGTTTGGATCGATTTTTAACGCTTTTCCCGTGATCAATCGACCTAAAACTTTTCAGGCAGACTCGTGGCAACGATAAACATGATCCCTACAATTTTGTATTTTTCGAAATTTTAACGGTTTTTTCAAACTGGAAACTATACAAATGAGAAAGGAGCCTGATGCATGGAGAAGGCACGAAACCTATTTCAACGAGTCTCACTCGAGCCATGGGTCCGATCAGACGGTTTCGCCGACGCCGTGCCCCCTATACCAATTATTACGTTTTCAACATTCTATAAGTTTTAAGGATAATAATACACATGGAATAGATTTTCCACATGAACTTAAAGCAAGAGGAATATGTTGATAGACTATCAAATTGGAAACAATACAAATGAGAAAGGGAGTATAATAAAAACTTGGTTTTTATGGGTTAATTTTTTTAAGTATAAATATAGGGCGACTTTGTACGGCGGGCGTCCGCTGTATTCCTCAGCTTTAACAACGTTAGCTGCCCGTCTTAAAGTCGCGAGTTCCTTAAAAAAGTGTTTTTTATTTCTTTCTAACAAACTTCTGCTCCAATTAATAGTTTTTTATAGTTGCTTCTTTTTTCTTTTTAACCCAAACCGCGAGTTTATTTTAAAACTCGATTAGTTTTAAATTTTTTAAACTAAAATTATTCTGCCCGTTGTTCGGTGAAAATGACATGAAACGTAAAATCACTACAATTGCAGTTCTTTATACATGTAATGCTTAATGAATGTTTACAAATATAAAATAAATATTATTGAAGCAAAAGTTTATGGTAAAAAAGTAAAAACATTAAAGATGATAATAAAAACATACTTTTGTCATTATTAAATAGTTTCAAACTTCAAACGAGTGAAACGTCAGATGGTTGCCAGTTACAAGAACAAAAAAAAAATTTCGCCTTTTTCTATGAAAATAAAAACAAGTATTTTTTGATGAGTTTTCCTCGAAATTGCTTTAAAAACAATTAATTTTCGTGTTTACGATTCATTTTTGTTAATTTGGATGTTTTTTATCATCAGTTTGTTCTTATTTTGATGTCTTTTATAATCTTTTTCATGTACTCTAAAATATATTTTTTAACTAACATTTGAAATCCGCAGACGGTTGCAACGTTGTTAGATTAATTATAATGTAATAAGATTCAAGTAGCTACAACACAGTTTTTCTTTGAAAATGGCGAGATCCATTTGACTACTGGTTTTTTTCAACAATGTGATGAACTCTTCGATTTTGTCTGCCTTACATATTTACGAGCAAAGTTATGTCATGAGCATAACTTGGGTTTGACATCTTTAACTTATGTAAACTATGAACATATTTCGCTAGTTTATAAAATTCAATAATAAACATCAAGTTACAAAACAAAAGATGACTGCAATAGTTTGAATTTCTATATGTGTACGTATACAGTGAGATGAAATAAAATTCTCACCATATAAGGATATGCTAATATTTGGTATTTAAAAAAATCCTAAATACCATTGATTCGTGAAATAATTATTCATATTCTGACCTTTCCATGACATTTGGCATTTTTTTCACCTTTCTTTCACAGATGCGCTTGAGAAAGAAATGAATGGACGTTGCATCGATGTGCATTTCAATTTTTACTAGCTGTAACATTTATATTTTTTAAAGGGAAGCTGTTTGAAGAAGCGAAAAAGAACTAAAATACAAAATTACACATAACTAACAAATAAATACAAAAATAAACCGGTCTATAAAAGGAGTTAAAAATTGAAATTCATAATTTTTAGGCGTATTCTAGTGTATATGTTAAATGATTCGGATGAATATCACATTTACATTAAAATGTTATTGCTTATGTATATATAGTGTATATGTTAAATGATCCGGATGAATATCACATTTATATTAAAATGTTATTGCTTAATATTACACTTTAAATAATATAGATGTGAATGTGAAAGACCATAGATGTCTCCAGCACAATCCCTTAAAATATTTGAAAGAATACAGATTTAATATAAACAGGATGTAACAGAGCTAGTCCACAATAGTCCAATGGTAGTTCAACGTTTCGCAAAAAGTAAGTCAAACTTTGATGTCACTTATCTCCTCAACTATTGATCATGATTATATTGGTCATGGTTGCTTGAACATTTTCGACCAATAATCAAGGCAGGAATCCACCTGTAAAGTATTGTTAAATAGCAGTGCGACAGATATCGAGCGAAATAAGCGGGCGAGTGCTTACCTAAATGGTGAAATAAATAAATGCGATAAATACTACGTGCGAGAATCGAATGGTCTACAGGTGATAAATAAAGTCTCACTCAGCGATAACAAAATGTTCATAAACGAACTTACTGAAACATATTGATGTCCTTAACTTCTGCGTTACCTATTTTCAATTGTTTTATTTTTCTTTTATATATGTTTATTCGTCTCTGATATGCGTTTATTGTTTTCAGCATGACATTTATTTTCTTCCACTAATCTGCATTTGTTTGTCTACCTTTTCTTTTAGAATCCACCGCAAACCGGGGCTGCTTCTATTAATTATTGTAAACTTGTATTTCATCTGCTAATCTTTATATGTTTTTTTATATATATAAATCTTTTTCTCTCATTTCGTTCTTTTAGACTACTTCTACCATCTACACATCGTTTATGTTTCTTGGCATTATTAGGCACAGAACTAGAGTAGTGGATATCATGGATATCAGGATGCTACAAGATGGCCTCCCAGAGTTCTGAAATGGTGACCTTGGGAGAATAAAAGAGGCATCGGAAGACCTCAAAAGAGATGGGCCGACGATAAAGCCGCTGTGGGGGGAAAGAAATGGCTACAATTAGCAAACAACAAGGAAGGATGGAAGGGTATGGAAGAGGCTATATCCAGCAGTGGAGTGATGAAGGCTGAAGAAGAAGAAAATGAAGATTATTTGTGAAACATGCATCTTTGTCTTGAAATACTAATAAAGAGTTTGTTTTGTGGGTGAGGATTTTTCGCATGGCCTCTCCTTTATGGGGCGCCCTATACACGTCTCAGCACAGAGGTGGCCGTTAGAGAAAATATTGTCAACCTGGCGACGTATGAGTAGGACCGATATGTCAGCAATCGCTCTTAAAACGGTCCTCGGAACGTGGTGGGAATCCAATCACTGTTCATATACAAGGGATAATTTTTTTATGAAATAATGTGATTTAAAGAATAGTGTAAACACGATTTGACGTCAAATCGTGTTTACTGACTTTGTACGTTGAATAAATAATAAATCCCTGGCTAATTTCCAGTGTTTTCATATGCCTCCAGCAGCCACGATCCACGACCAATATGTATGAAATAAACATTTCACGCAATATGTATAAAATAAATATTTTACACAATATGTATAAATATTTAATATGGTTATAAATAGTGATGCAACGAATACTACTTTCACGAATACGAATACGAATATCAAGCCTACTATTCGGCGAATACGAATAATTCAACAAGGTAATAAATAATACGCCACTGTTCTTTTTTTACTAAGAGATTTAATAATTAAAATGTACCACCGGAAAATTTTTGTTCAAAAAGCACAACATTTATTTTATCCGTTATATACATTGCCAGCGGTCGAAAATAAACATCACTTTTTTCACGCTTACGAGAGGTCATGTTATTAAATTTAATTTGAAATTATTTTATAAGAGTTAACACTTTTACACACAACGGAAATAAAATGGAACGAATAATACGTATTACAAAACACAATACGCATAAAATGAGCACCTAACCTTAATAATCCAACGAAACTAGATGAAAGAACTCATGTTATGCTGTGAAACAAGTAACAATTGACAACTTGAGAACTCAAAAAATCCATTCATTCAATGTTAGGAGAATCCCCGATAATAGAGTGCGTAGGTGTGTTCGGATACACGGTGTACTGCCAAACCGTAATTTGCATTGCGTTCTGTTATACATAGTTGGTTTTTAATATTCGTGATGATATTCGGTGAATACGAATATTCGGTAAATATCTACTATTCGGCGAATACGAATACAAATATTCGTATTCGTTTCATCACTCGTTATAAAAATAATTATTATTACTTTTTATTTATTCATTTAATAGATAAATATATTTTTTTTACAAGAATGATAGTGTAGTTTTTACAAGGTATTTATTTCTCTTCTAAATGAGTAATTAAATCTCGTGAATAGGAGAGGAGTATCAGTATATATAAAATTTATTTGATAATATTATGTAGTACATACTATGTACTTATATATAAAAAAAAACTAATATGCAATAATCATATTGACATTATTTGAGACAGTAAAAATAAACTAATAAAAAGCATAAATCATATACAGTGCGCAAATATTATTTAAAAATGAATATAGTAAAAAGAAAAAAATGGAAAATTATAAGCAAAGGCATACAACAGTAGGTATGCAGTAAAAATAATATTAATATTAAAGCTATCTATTATTAAATAAATATTTCACAGGATTATTTAATAAAATATATACAAATTATTTCGTTAATAATAATAATATGTAATTAATTCGGTTATGTCTTGATTTTATTTTATTTTACCCATCTTAGTACCAATAATTATTGCAACGCTTAAAAAATATGGAGTAATCGAAACATGATTCACCATTCTTTCGATATTTATTTTAAAATATTTTCAATTTTATTTGGCAATAAGTCCAGACATTCGTGTGTACACACTTTTAACCTTAAATGATCTTTCGTCTGGTTTCAACATGTTCAAATAAACATTCAAGCTTTACGACGACATGATAAAAAAGGGTCAACCCATTTCTTTAAAATCGCTTAAACCTTATACTTTAATTACTATTTTTTTAAAAGAGCCACAACTTAACTCTCTATTTGTAAACTTGTATGTAGTTTGTTAAAACCGCTTCGCACCCTGTCTATCACACGATAAAGAAAATTGTTAAACACAAAAAGGTTTAACAGAAAGTGTGCTGTGGAAAAACATGATGATTTGATAAAAATATTTTTTTGTAAGTGTTTCCATATTGCTTGTTGCTCGTTAGGTTACCAGACCTTGATGGCATTTAACCAGTCTGGCAGTTGGCTTTTTCATTTCGTAACTGCTCACAAAAGTTTCTTACTAACACACTCTTAAACAGACTACTAACCCTTTCTGTGCCACATTAAAAATACAGCCTCTTCAAAGGTTAACCTAACCGTTCCCAAGAGATGAGAAAATAAACAAAACATAATTTAAAACTCACAAAAAAGTAAGCAAAAGACAATGTAATAAAATAATTAACGCAATAAGAAAATTGACATCATAAGAAAGTTGCTTAAATTTATCTGACATATCGACAAGGTCTATGCTAATCGTTTGATATATACGACAAGAGACTCGAAGATGTTCACCCCATCAGAGAGTCGAAGAATTACAGTAATGCTCTACAAAACAATCAATAACAGACATATAATAATAGAAATACAAAAAAAATAACAGAAATAGGCAGATCCTTAATACTATCTCAAATATACTTCAACATACCTGTCCTATCAATGAGATCTCCACGCCTATTCCACACTGAGTTCTACATATAATATTTTAACGAGGCTAGAAAGAATCACGCACTCATGTCAAGTGACAGCTGTTTGAAATGATCACAATACTACCAAAAATTACAGAAATAGCGTAATCTAGGCTTTCGAGAAACATCTACAAGAGCCTGGAAGCAACGAGAGGGTTCTGGTAAACACTGGAAATGTCTGGAGGTTTCGATTTCAGCATCAGCCAATACAAATATGGGCCAGGCCGCACGAGAGTTAGTTGTTGTTTTTGGGCGCGCTTGACAACGGCACGGAAGCGAACATAGCCGCGAGTTGCGGAGGCCAGGCTGGTCAAGCGAGCGGTAATTCGACAGCGATATTCTGGAAAGTTCTTACGTAGAGAAATAAGCTGAAACGAAAATAGTACGTGCGGAAATTGGATGGAATATTCTAGTGAAGCGATTATAGAAATTTGACAAAATTAAAAATACAATTTCGATTTTTTTCACAAGTGAGAAGAACAAATGGTTTGTCAATATCGGGTACTTTATTAATAGAAATGTCGCGATCTTTGTATTAAAACAATAAATACAGTAAAACTTCAGTTATACGTTCCTCGTTTTCACTTTTTCCACTATTTACACGGAAAACTTTCGTTATTTTTTTCCGTTTTATCTCCATACATTCCCATAAAACTATTTCGTGCAATTTATGCGGGAGAATATTTTCATTTCCCCAGGTTTTACATCAAAATATTTAGAAAATTCCACTCTACAGTGAAATACATACTAACAAGAATATCTTCTCTATAACTGCATTCACTACACATAAATTTTATATTTCTTGGAGTTTTTTAGAGCATTACGAGTAAACTTTGCGCCATTTCGCAATTTTTAATATCGGTAGAAATATTGAATAAAATATAATTCATTGTCGAATTCTTTCAACAACGAATAACCTAAACACCTCTCTCTCGCATAATATATGTATAATGTCTGCTCGTGAAATATTTAATTTATATTTTTAATGACCTTTACTTTTATTACCATGTCTTTCAGAACACGTTTGTGGCAACTAAAAGGTTACAATATTACAATACTAACCAGTATTTTCATGCACTGTGTGAGCAGGTTTAGTAATGTTGACAGCATTGACTAACAAAAGTATATGATAGCTAAAAAATATACTAATGCATATTATACCATACACACAAGTGTATTATATTTCATTTGAATATCTTAAATAGGTACTTTTCATTATTTTTAATGTTATTAAGTACGATAAGAATTTTAACGAACGATTTAATAATGCAAAACGAAAGCTTTTATTTATTACATGCGCTGATCTCGAAATAAATTGGATTAAAACTTTCTTTTTAAACCAAATGAGCGAAAACACTGTATTTACGGCATTTTAATCGAAAATGCATTATTTAAATAGAAGAAAGAGACAATCATTCTCGACTCCCGTTTTCTACTACGGACACGTTTTTTGAATAAACCATTTTAGAAACGTACGACAGACGTACGGCATTTCTTCTTGACGAGTATCAGGAGAACATACTTGATGAAGAGTTAACTTTCGTTTGGTTCATCTCGAAAGTACCGCCTACATTTAAATATTAGACCAATAAATACGAAACACATTGGTTCCTAGAAAAAATCTGAATAAAAATATAATAACGAATTACTTATTATTTGTATGCTAGGAACATACAATTTATATAGGTACATAGACTGAACTCTATTGATAATCAAATACAATATTCGTTGACTATTTGTAAATGTATCTATGTGTGTCTATGTGTCTAATAAAATGTGTCTAAAAAAAATTATTAGGTACATATATTTTATATGAAATTAGTGTAAAAATAAGCAAACACAAATTGACATATTATACACCAATTATTTTTTATTATTAATCTTTTTTCTATAACTTAAAATTTAATTTCATTATTTAACCTAGACAATTCTACATAGAAATTGGCTTTTGCCTGACTGAAGAGGTTAAAGCATCTCGTTTTATAAAAGAACAGATATCCATATGTTTTCATGCTCCCCTGATATTTTCTTTCGCATTTATAATAATATAAAATATTAATTCCTGAAAATAATACTTTTTACTCCGGAGTTACAAAAGCTTTCTTTACAAATAAAATTAATTGAAAATGAATGAAACAAGGCGTCTCAATTCTATCTCATCTTTTAGTGCAATCTACCAGGAGCATATGATGATCGAGGAGATAAACTCAACATGTAACTGTGAAAAGGTGAAAGGCCCAAGGCGCGTGTAAGAAGATTGCCCAATACTAGGCAAAATTACACAACACTGCTAGCGCCTCTATTAAAAAGTCGCGGTATAATACTGTAGTTTATTTAATTGATGTACGTGTGTCTCTGCTGATTTTGTGATTCGTAGCTAAGCTACGCGATATCTTAAGATATTTCTGCTATCCTGTGACATGTGACGCTCACTGTTAACTATTTCAGAAGATTTACAGTCAACCTAACGGGAAATGAATGCGTTTAAGCAAAAGTGATTTCGTCGAAATAAAACACTTTGAGGCGAAAGATTTATTAACTAGGAATGTGAAAGGCGAGAAAAGTTAACGTTTCACTGATTATCATTAATTATATTTATCAAAGAAAAACCTAATAATGTGATGAAAATCGTTGGCGCCATCTTTTAATTAGATTGTGAAATAATTGTTTATCCAAACTACTGAATTGAAATTATTTCAATATTCACAAACTAAATTTTATGCATTTATCACTCATCTTATAGTGCAAAGTACCAGGGGAGCATGGCAGTTGAGGAGGTAGGCGTTCGTGATTTCTTTTCAACGGTAAAAGTTCTCAGGCAAACAAGATCTAACGGAAGATCATCTATCAAATCATTCCTTATATATGTTATCCGTGCACAGGTGACGCTTAAAGCAGCCTCCAAATACAATAAATTCGGGAAATAATTTTAACTGTTATTACAGAATACGCTGAAATACAACAAACACACAAAAATTTTTTTAAAGAAAACTGTTTTTTTACGCTCTATTTTTTCTTTCGTTCATTCGAAAATTAATAATAAATTAAAGTTTTGTTGAAATAAAAAAACTTACGAGATAGGAATATCTCTTTTCATTGTACGGTTTGGGTGTCAGGAGCTCAGCACAGTGAGGAGATTAAGCGTTGTGTATACGCGGTGAAAGGCCCAGATTGAGCCGAACGAAATGTTCGACTTACGGAAAGAGAGGTACGCCTGTCTGCCGGGTGATCTGAAAATTCTTTAACCACAAAAATTGTAAACAATAACTATATTCTACAAAACAAATTAATGCAAAATCGCAACCTAGAGGTTGAAACATTATAAATAATACTAAAGATTGCTAATGTTTTTTTGAATTTCTTAAAGAAATGTAAAATATTAATAAAATAAAAGAAAATGCATGTCCAAATTATAAAAAAAAATGATTCAGAACAATTTTTTTCAATATTATGAAAAAAATAAACACAATGTAAAATTACATGATTTAAGATTAGTTCCAACACTTTTCAATACTAATAAACTCACTGTTACGCCGTTTCACCCAAAATTCTCCAATCATCCACAGTATTTTATTAACTATATTGCACTATCCGAATATTTTAAAGGCTTAATTTAAGTATTATAAAATATTCGGTCAATGATTTAATAAATACATATATATACTAATTTCAGCTCACGGTTGGCGCTAACTAAGATCATAGTAACTAAGTAAAATCTATAAATTTGTGGGGTACCGTGTCTCGGATCCACACTTTTGTACGATGTAATGCAGGATGGAAACAGCTGATATGAACAGAAAGCCGCGATCAGATTTATAGAGTTTTTTATATTTTTCGGTTGAATTATAGTGAGTGCTTTGTCCTTCGACCTTGCGCCTAGCTTCGTCAACTTCGTTTCTGATCCTCTGTAGAGGGTGCAGGAAGCGGTCAAGACGAAGATCGATACTGTGAGCTGGAGATGGTGCTGATGACTGATGTAGATGGCGTATGATTATGTGCAATATTGTAATATGCATCACAAGTATCTCAAACACTCACCGAGATATTCATCATATTATGTTTTAAATTTCAAAGTTTAAAAAAAAGAGAAAGAAGAAGTATTAAAATATAGTTCTTATTTTTGTTTCACGCCAGCGTCGGGGTCTTTCATAATCTGTTTTCAAAATTAAAATATTCTTTGTACTTTCAGAAAAAAACGTGATGAAAGGAAACACAAAGTTAACAAAAAATAGGTTTAATTGAAATAAATTTAAAAAAAATAAAAATAATAAGATCATACGCGTTACGTGTTTATCTATCTTTTCAACGATTCGATTTTAAAAGTTTTGAAACTGATGAAAATATGCAAGAAAAACCTATTTTCACTCAAACGGGCGTAGAAAAAAAAGAAGAAGAAGAAAAATTTAAGCACAAAGTTTGGATGCGGAAATCAATTGCCTTTCATATTCTTTTTACAAAATATTTTTATCGTGTATACTTGCAGAGAAAACCTCAAAAAAGCGCGTGAAAACGGTAAAAAACGAAAAAAATCGAAATAGTCATTTTGGTTACAAACAATCAAGTAAATAAACATATATTGGCCAATGTGCACCCCACAAATTTTTTGTCAATAAAAATTATGTCGGAAAAATTGACCCACAGAATAAAATATTTCGTATCCAATTAATTCGTACATCAAATAAATTTTACACTTTACTTCGGTGTAACAGTTTTCTTGCAAATCTACCTACAAATAAAGACTTACTGAACTATCACGACTTCATTTGCGATCATTATTATATATATTTTTTTATATTTATTTTTAATGCAGCATTATGCCATGAGATCCAATTAATGTACTTAAAAAATTCACAGAAACACTTAGGCTTTAGAAAATCACATAGATATAACGTGACCTCACCAGAAATCGAACCGGAAACCTCCTGTATGAGAAGCCAGTGTTGTGCCTACCGAACTGCGGGCCGCCTTAGTCCAGTAGGCTAACATTATTTGTCCTAATAATAATATGATTTTTATTTGTCATCATAATAATATGATAACAAACAAATTCAAAGAAAAGTTGTAAAATTTCGCTAATTGATCGTCAATTAATTAATTCAAACATTATAATAATTATCAAATTATCACCGCAAATTAGATTCTATGAATTTCGTAAGGTGCCTTTAAAAATGAATTAATTTAATTGAATGGGGAAATGTCGTTTGGCACACCCGTTACCTTGGCAGAACTTGTAAAGTTTTGATACGGAACGATATTGTCCGTAGTAGACATTTCAATGCGCTCACAGACTGTCGCAACTTAAATTCTATACAATCCGTTCATTTACGAATAAAGGCGACTCATATTAAATTATTATTTTAACTCTATAAAATGGCAGGAAAGTGCATCAGTTTTGCCACCATTCTTGGATTCGCTCTTATCATACAATCTGGTGAGTAAAAATTAATTTTATTAATAAACCTTACACACATTTTTGTAAGCATCATATATGACAAAAAATATGTAAAAACGAAGATAAAAAATATTTTAACATTCTTTTAAAAATCAATACGTTGAAATCATTGGCAAATCTTATGAATTGGGTTAATATTTTAAGTGACTAAAAATTATACATAAACTTATATTTTAAAATTTTATGTGTTCTTTTAAAATCGTTTATTTATGGTACCTATGCATGATTTTTAAGCCTTTACTAACATACAAAATGTATAATTATGCTCGAAAAAATTATGTAGTAATTTTAGGAGCGGACGCAATTTGATAAGTGTTTTAATTGTACAAAAACTACAGTAAAAAATGCTTTAGATATCTCATAGATTCATTAGAGATATTAATATTAGCTGTAACCCATCAAAAAATACGGTACTTTAACATGTTGGTTCCTAAAGAATAAGTATTTATTTATTTATAAAAAAAGAAGAAAAAGACGTCTTTATACTATTAAGAGGTTTCGGACGTTACACGAATTTACGACGGACAGGCGGACAGATAGATGGACGGATGAATGGACATACAACGAAATTATTATAATCGGGATAATATATGCTTAAAATTACGAAGAATAATTGCTTTAACCTTGTATTACAATTCCATGCATTCAAATCATTTACGAAAGTGCGTATTAAGTCTTAATTTAATTCATTTTAAACCGAATAAATTTGTATGTATGTATGTATTATTTTGTGTTAATTGAATATTAATGGACTTAATATTTTTAATGCAGGAATGATATTATATATTACGAGAAGCTCTACTAATCTGTAAAAAATTCTTCAAATTAAAACCTTAAAATTATTCACAATATTGTTTCACACCTCGCTTTCGTGATTTGTGTTTAGCAAATATACGAAATTGACAATATTAAAAATAATCAAATCGATAAACTATATTATATTTTATGACTTTAAGACATGGGAGAATGATTTCGGTAGGACTAATAATTCTTTTAGGCAAATTAATAGATTTTTTAAAGGAAAAGAGTATATTCTAAAAGGGCTCAGGTTAATAGATATAGAAAATAAAAAGGCTTTCTTGTCAAAATCGAGACAAATCACAAACTGATAGGTAGGTATACGCGACTAAAATCAATGTGCACAAAATCTTCGATAAACTATATTATATTTTATGACTTTAAGACATGGGAGAATGATTTCGGCAGGACTAGTAGTTCTTTCAGGCAAATTAATAGATTTTTTCAAGGAAAGGAGTATATCCCAAAAGGGCTCAGGTTAATAGATATAGAAAATACAAAGGCTTATCAAACTTTTGCATTTTTTTCAATATTTCTGACTAATTTTTATAAAAACGTTGAATTATCATTACAGTAAATTATATCGATTACGAAAAATTAAAAAAAAACCCTGGAGGGTTTTTATTCTTTAATTTGACTTGTATTAAATTTAATGATTTTTCCATATGCGATTTAAGTTACTGTCATGATAGTCCAATGTTTTATGTAAAACAAGTCAGAAATATTTAAAAAAATGCAAACTTAGATTTCGCATATCTCCGTAACTATTGATATTTAGCCATGATTGCTTGAACGTTTTCGACTCACAATTAAAGCAGAAATATAGCCCTGCGAGTTTTTTTAATTTTTTCCACATAACCCTGCATACCTAGCTTTGTTACTGCAGGTCTACGTAAGGGTTAATAGCACATTTAAAATTTGTGTACTTTCAAATGTCGGCCACGTTGTTCAGGCGGAACAATCATGATAGGCCGGTCACTTCCATAAAGTGCACAAGAACACATTCCATAAAACCGAATAAGTTTGATAACCGGTTCATATCATTTCACTATTTTAAAACTCGTTCTAGAACATTCTGTTCTAAATTTCAAAGTGTTTGTGAGTCAAATAGTATCAAACCAGAATTTGATAGAAACGAAAAATTCCCTCCCGATCGACATCATCAAATTATTGTAAGTTCAGAAAAAGTATCCATAATAGAATAAATCAACAGAGATCAATTGAATTCATTATTTTATTATAATAGAAACTAGCCATACACCCGTGAAAAATCTTAATATTATAATTTCATTATCTGTTCATCCGTCTGTCTATCCCCGTAACTTTGTGTGACATCCGTAATTTTGTTCGAATTCACGACTAATAAAAACAAATTTAACGGCCGGAGATGAAGCTTTAACCCCGGGCTAACAAACCCGAAGGCGGCAACGATAGCGATGTTGCTTCTCTTACCTCTCCGCGGATCGCTAAAAAGATACAATTAATGTATACTAGGGCTTAGAAAAGACGCGAACCAAACGTTCCGTAATTTTTGACGGGTAAAGCTAGTAATTAATAAAAACTCTTGCGTTACCGCGCAACATTAGCCGTGAGCTGATTGTGTGTTACACCCTAATTATAGTTTTAATTCCAGCAAACAGTAACAGGCGGACAGACAGATAGATAACGAAATTTATATATTCAGATATTCATCATTATTTTGATAACGAAGGTTTCTCCAGGAGTCTCCCACTTTTCGGCATTGTTATCTGCTTCACGTACTTAAGAAGAATTTGATGATATGTTCAGATCAGCAGGTCCGAAAATGAATATCTTTGTAACCTTAATTAATTTAAAAAGTGAAAGCCAAAATAGTAAATTTATTTCATTTCCTTAATGCGATAATCGCACATTTTGATTGATAGGTCTTAATTGCTGTATATTGCAATGAGACACAAACATAAGGATGTAAATATACATTAATAAGTAATTTACATGACATTCTTAGTTTTTTAATAGAACTCAGAATAAAGGCTGAGTTATTTTTTGTTTATTGGCAGCAGGCTCAAACAACTGTTATATGTCAATTGCTGGCATTGCTTTTCGCTTGTCTCGGGGGCAACAAATTGTCAATGGACATGTATTATTCGGGTTCATTTCATTTGAAAGGGGTTTGGCATTAAAACACCACCATTGCCAGATGGGTTGGTGAGTTTTGAAATCAGCTGCCATTAACATAGGGAACATACGCTGTTTGTAGCTTGTAGTAGTGTTTTATTTCCCTCCTACCCTCCGTATCTCTCGAGCTTTCCCCTATCCGCCAACTGGGGACGCACTCTTAGCAGTTACAGGCTCCGCCGAAGATGGCTAAGCTGAAGACAACTAGCAAATAACAAGGAAGGATGGAAGGGTATGGTAGAGGCCTATATCCAGTAGTGGAGAGATGAAGGCTGAGAAAGAAGAAGATGCATCATTCGAGAGCACCTTTAAAGAAGCATCTTTTTAGTTAAGAAAAATAAATAAATAAAAATTTCATTTCAGTAATAAACACACATTTTTGCAATCATTCCTATTGTCATGTCATTGCATAAAATTTGGTTACGCACAAACGAATATGGGTTAATTTTTTAACATCATAATTTCTTAACATAACCACAACTTTCCTCTGACCATAACCGAGTAGTTTACCTATTTAAGTTAAATTCCAGTCACTTATGAAGTAACTAGCATATTAAGCTTTTTTAGTGAATAGCATTAAACTTACGACATGATAAACGTACTCACTGGAAATGTATCAGCAGAATTTAGAAGAAAAATTTATTTAAATCAGTATGAATTCGAGAGGAAAAAAAAGTCAAAATTAAACAGATAGCCTAGAAAATATAATATACATATTGTATAAATTTTAAATCGGTTTAAGATTGGAGATTATTGTTTGATTATATTAGAGTATTTGTATAAATTGTCACGGAACCGAGGCTGTGTGAGACAAATAAAATACTTAAAACAATTATCAATTTATTAATTGACGAATTAATTAATCGAATACCGTCCTTTAATTCACACTTATGGCATATATTCTCTACGCGTTTAGAAATTCTAATTCACTGGTTTGTATAGCTTTGATTATTATGGAACACTTCTCAAACGTCGGTAGGTACTTCCTCGATTTACTGTCGCTGACACACACACGCGTTAGCAACAAATTGAGTCGCCACCTCACGGTTTCTATAAATCGCTGAAACGTCACAACAAACAGCTTACTTCGCGCAGCGAGGTGCCCCCGTATTTATAGACTCGTGTTCATATCGCTTTCTCGATGTTTCTAGAATCCGGAGGACCATCCCAGAACCTTTGGGTAATTTTTAATTTTAGTGTAAAAGGTGAAAAGTCATTTATTACGTGTAATTCTACCTGATTCTACCATCTAGTGACAATATTTTGTCTGCACTATTTTATGCATCATAAAAGATGAATCTATAGGGTGGCCCATCGGGTTCGCCGGATTTAAATTTTCCTCAATTCTTTTTTAATATAGAATTAATTAAATTAAAATAGGTTCATTCTCCGCATACATAATCCACACAATACATTCGAAACTACAGTTCCTAACAGAGGGAAAAGATGATAGTTACCACTGGAGAAATATTCATGAACCAGTTTCTGGAGTGCAATAGATGAAGAAGCTATCAAGAAGTAAAAGACCTGGGACAGAATAAGGATAGATGGAAGAGTTACAGCAATAAAAAAATGGCCTAAAAAGAAGACTGAAGAAGATACACAAACTTTTACAAATTATAAATCTCCTTATTTTCGACGTGAGCTCTTTCCACTGAAAGATTTTTTATACCGCTTGAATTGGGTCATATTTTTGACCTTACGAATGATTAATATAACTAACCGGTTTTTTGTGCTGCGCTGTTGTTACATGCAGCCTTGTGCAACTGGATATGACCATATCTTTTAATACAGGATCACGAATTACGTACAGCAGTGCTCCTAATTGTTCTGCGCGTGACTTTCTTTTCTATGCCGGAGTGTCATAAGTCACGTTTTCAATTAACGCAAATGTGTGTGCAACATACATGCAAGCGTTGAAATATTAACGGTTTAAAAAAATCTTACTGAATTCTGACATAATACGAAGACAACTTCTTATTTCAAGAAATTTATTTAATTGCCTTTTGAAATTATGCAGTTGGATAGATTTGGCGTTATCACTGTAGAGATTATTCAAGATGATCATTAAAATAGATATAAAACATGAACTGTAATGTCTACTTTAATTTAATCATATATAATTACACGAGTTTAGAAAATCTCTCATTAAGAGGTAAAGTATTATACTGACTACATTCAATTATAGAATTTATTTTTAAATGTTTTAAGTGGAAATAATTAATTGATTACTTACTGGAAAAATTATCTGGGTATACTGGAGTAAAGGAAGCTGTAACGGGAATACTGAGAGAAGTGGAGAAATCATTTCGCTTAGCAAATTAATACCTGAAATCAAATTTCTTATAACTTCTTAGCTTTCAACATCATTCATTTTATTACCTTACGGCGAAATGGAGATGTTTAATGATACATTAATTAAAGTAATAATTTTTATCCGTCATGTCGTTCAAAAATTCATAAAAGTTATATTCATTTTGAAAAACGATATTTTTCTTTTAGTCTTATGCTGAGATTTCTGTTTTATTTATAAACGATGTGTTTACTATAACAATCTTCATACGAAATTTCGTAAACTCCGTTTTTTTGTAAATTAAAATCTCTTTTTGAATTGAGGGATTAGACGCCTACTTTATTACTAGGGTCATACGCATGTCTAATACTGGGAGAGAGAAATTTAGTTGTTTTAGAAGATATTGGGCCGGTACATAGTATTATCTCAATATACCTTTAAACCAGTAACTCCGGTTCATTTTGTTAGTACCTAATTAATTAATTATTTATATTTCCGTCTAACTACCATGTATTTTTTTAAAATATTTTAATAAAGCCAGTTTATTACTTCATCTGTCGATGAAAGATTTCGATTCTCTTGAAATTAGAGTATTTAAAATATTTAAAAAAGAATTAATTTAAAATGTTAATGTTTTTCGCCCATTTTAATTATTATCATAAAATATATTTTTAACATTATGTTAAGTTTTATTTATGAAAAACGAATGTTATTACGGATGAGTTGAACTTCGAATTAGACTCCCCAAATGAAGGACTTGAAAAGGAGGAAGTAAAAAGGAGGAAATATTGCGTATGAAGGACTAAATACGGTCTCTTGTCGCATCCGTCCGAAAATAATTCTCATTCGTCGAATGAAATATTGACCTTGAGTTTTCTAATAAACATTTTAAATGTATGACCTTCGGCATTCTATATTAGCTACGCGTGAAGTTTATTTTTGATAAAATCAAATTACCAGAAATGTGACATTCTATACCATTTGAATATGTTAAAAAAAAACGAAATTCAATAGGGAAAAGATCAAAAATCGTGTCTAAAAATATACCTATATTAAATATCGTAATATCTTGGGGTATGATAAGACATCTAAATCTTTACAGATTTAATAAGAAAGTATCAAATATACTTAGAAGTAAATAGACATTAAATAAATGTAATCTATTTTTCTCTTTTTAATATATATTTTTATTTTATTATCATAATGTTTAAAATTGTATGGAAATTAAAAACGTAATATTCATAGATTCTTTGGGTCTCTAATACAAACATTTAAAAATAAATACATTGAATATGAAAAAAATACTGCCTGCTAAGATACATATTACCTCTTTCTACCTAAGCAAAGCGAGTATAGTAGATAAGAAGGATTTTATGTGGTTTTTAGCAGTCTTTGGACTATCATGTCCATATTTCAAAAATGTTCCAACACACAGATTTGAATCACAATTTTAATGAAAGTTTTAATATTTTATTTAACTTCTATTAAAGTGAATGAATTTATTGTTTTATATTTAAGCTACCTAAATGATTGTCCATCGTTTTACAGAAGATGGTTAGAAATATTGAAACGATTTGCAAATTATGAAGTCGGTTACCTTCATAGCAATTGATATTTTTCAACAAAATCTTATTACCTCCTGAGGTATTGTGAATTAGGTCTGAAATGCTCTTACGGCATATACTCCGTATCTGACTGCAGTTGTGTTGGGTGCATTCATAAGGTGATTGATATGTATCAACACATATCATATACGCCCAAGTCCATTACTAACATTTTTGTATTATCTGTGTCCAAAGATCCTACCAATAAAAGAATTTTTAGTTGTTTAGATCAAACTTGCCCAAATTCATACAAATAATAGTGAAAATAAGGTTTAAATAAAGTTCGTAATTTTTTTCAAGAACACTTTAGTCACAATAGGCGTTCATAACACAACATATAAGTCACAGTCGACCAATCATGGTTCAGTTCGTATCTGTCATGGCGGTCAAACCGGCCTAAATTCCATGTCTGCTTTTAAAAAGTGCTTAATCGTAATGAGACATTTCAAACAAATCTTAATCGGGCGTGTTTTTATCATTTAAACCTAAGTCCATTTTAAAATATAGTTTTTTATTGTTTTTTGTACTAGAGGTGAGTATTTCTTTGAGTGTGACCTATTTATATGTTTTAAACTACGTCCATAAGCATTGCCAGCACCATAAAATATTTCTTTCTTCAAAATACCGATTTAAGGTTTTTGTCAAAGTTCACTTTTGGGTGACTTAGGCATGTATGATATGCGTCTACTAATGTGTCAATGTAAGTCACCACATATGTTCCCATTTTAATCTTGGATGGTTTTGGGTTCTCCCGTTTATTCAAGATCCGAGAGTTTCGGCAATAGGTCCATTGTCGATGTCCATTTTTTTAATCCTCACGATTGTATTTGATTTCAGCCCTGGCACAAGAAGAAGACTTCCAATGCCCAGAGCGTGCAGGATTCTATCCAGATAACTTCCAATGTGATCTGTACTACCATTGCCAACAAGGTGCGTTCATTGGTTACTCCTTTTTTACAAGAAAAAATAGAGTTTCATACACGAATTACGTGTCACATCAATTTTCTAACTATTATCAAACACTTTTTTTGATTTTATTGACTTATGCCTATAGTTTATTATTTAAATATATTTTTTCCTTTTTTGTGATATCAATTTCTATCCTAACCTCTTATTTTTTTTTAAATATTTGATTTTTAAATATTTATTTTCTATTTTTAAGTAATCTTCACATTAAAACACGTAATCATTTAGAATTGCGCCGGAGACATATTTCACTATAAACCTCAAAACTCAAATGTCACTTTTATAATAATACAAGCCGCCGGATATTACCGGCATGTATATTGTCCGATAAGATAACGCATCAGCATTTTAAATATTTTGTTGTAAGTATAGTTTTGATTTTTTTACTACTGTACTGTCATCCGGAATACATCTCTCTGCCAAATTTTAGCGTGAATGTTTTTCAGGATGTGGGTCGAATATTCATTTAAATATATTGTAACTGACATACAAGTGAAGTTAAATAAAAACATATAAAAATAGGATTAACTTACTTGAGTGAGGCTGGATCATTGGATCACTACGCAAGTCTACTAAGATAATCAGTAGACCAATTACTTCAAAAATTTCAAAAACAAAGGAATATTAAATTAAAGCGTGTCTGACAAAATTTTTGATAACACTGTTTTTACATTCCTAGAGTTACTTTTACACTCAAAAAGCCACATTTTTTCATATGTGTAAGTGCTATAGCTATTCAATTATCATGTGGCAAGTATTCCACGTGTAATAATAGTAAAAAAAGTAGCTTGTTGGTCTTGTGGTTAGGACACTCGCCTCGTGATCCAAGGGTCACGGGTTCGAACCTCACTTCGGACTAGCAAGTGAGACCTATTTTCATAGCACAAGCGTTTAGCTTGGTTTGAAAATAGTATTAATATTGATGTGAACGTATTCCGTGATCACATCTATATTTAAAAAAAAAAAATCCAATAAATCTTAATTAATATCATTTCAAATAAGTAAAATTATGCTATTTGATTTTTGGTTTATCTTCATAACCAGTAGTCACTCCATGAACGTGCGGTTGACGCAAATCGTAAACGTGAAGTGTTGTACTATGGACGCAGTCGGGAGCGGATTTGTAACACCGGGGACCATCTCATATAACATTTTGATAGTGACAAAACACAACACAATGATGTTTTAAGTTAAAGCATCAATAACAGACGTGAAGCTTTGAGCTCCCGAGTCGATAAAAAAGTCATATATCGGATCTGTCAGCATTTTTGGAGCTTCCTCTGTTACTTCTCTTTCCTCAATTATTTGAGAGCCTCTGAAAATCTATATTCTATAAATGTAGATATGCGACATTATTTCCGTGGCGATATTTATTTTCAGTGTAGGTATTGATAAAAAAATAATTTAATCAATTCATGTATATTGTAGATGTCTCACAGAGACGAAACTGTAGTCTTTTTGGGTGTACATAGGACTTATGACCTATCGTATGGTTGGCTTAAGTGATCACTTTACACAATGTAACAATCGCCATTTCCACCCACGATATTGTGAAAAGTGATCATTTACGCCAACCATACGATAGGTCATAAGTCCTATGTACACCCAAAAAGACTTCTATACCTACTATCTCGTAAAAAAAACTACAGTTTCGTCCCTGTGAGTCGTCTATAATATACATTAATTGATTAATGATGTCTCTGTGACATGAAATCCAGTACTGTTCTGAAAGATTTGAACAATCTCAAAATATCCAAAAAAAAAATTTTTTTCAGGCAAGGCGGAGTCCAAGCTGTGTCCCGACGGGCTGGTGTTCTCCGACAGGAACCCGAAGCAGGAGCATTGTGACATCCCTTCCAACGTGGAATGCGGTGAAAGGACTGAACTTCGTAAGTATAATAAACTAATATACTACCTCCGCATATGTATGCGTGTTCGTGTATCCATTGCTCGATTCAATGGAGCTCTGCCGACAGATTTTATCTGCAATGAATACTGATTTATCTACAATTTGTTCCGAATAATCCCTTCGAAGATAAATTTTCAATAGAGTTTTGAATAATTAATGAAAAAGCAGACGTAACGAATAATTCAAGACTATATTATTGATGGATTAGGAGTTTACATTGTAGAGATTATTTATGATTTTAACATAATTGGGTTAATTTTTTTTAAATACTGTAACTAAAATTGGTTATAATATCCGTTATAATAGAGTATTGATAGATAAATTTAATAATTAAATAAAAAATCCATGAATAATGGAGTGATCGCTTTATATATATATATAAGTAATAACATTGATAACATTTCGTGGAATAAAATACTATATACAGACCTTATATCTACTAAAATAACAAAATTCCCCCCCCACGCGTATTACACTTATAATAACTTCGATGTGTTACTCCTAAATTCAATATAAAAAATACATAATATAGAAAAAGCGGAGTTTACGAAACTTCATGGAGAGATTGTAATAGTAAATACATAAACTTCTAGAAATCTCAACATCAGTCTTAAAAGCAACGCCACTGTCTAAATACTAACTATAATAATAATAATAACTACATATAGTGATAACTTTTCTGAATTCTCGAATCACATCATGGATAATAATCATTATTTATATTTATGTATCATTAAACTTTTCCATCCATCGCCATTATCTAAATACTAACTTTAATAATAATAAGTACATATAGTGATAATTTTTCTGAATTCTCGAATCACATCATCGACAATGATCATAATTTACATTTATGTATCATTAAATTTTTTCATTCCGTTGCGCGTAAAAAGTAATAAAATGAAAAATTTAGAAATTGAGACAAATTCGAACTCGGATATTAATTTGCTTAACAATACAACTTTCACCAACTCTTCTCGTCTCCAATTAATATTCTAATTACAACCACCATTACACCAATAGGTACTTAACTGCGGCTGATTTTGACAGTACCTACCTAATTAATTTGTTATTTTTGTTGCCTAATCAATGATAAAATTCTTTATTTTAAAGTAGGTAGTCAGCTTAATACTTCACCGGTAAATGAGGCGTACAATTATTCTCGAAACTTGAGTAGTAAAATAAAAATATATTATTAAACTCATATAGAGGTAACATTGTTTAGGTTTTTTGACAAATTTGATTCTAGACTAAATAAATCATAGAAAATTCAAATATTTAACTATAACTTATTGGAATATTATCATTATTGCATTGACAAGTTTGGCGTAATGTCAGTATGTAGGCATACGGTGGGAACATTGAAGAATGACAACTACACAAACATATATTTTGAAAAATAATTGAAATCAAACATGTATCTCCTAATATTTCTTTCACAATTATTATCATATTTTCCTATCCACTTTTCTTATATATGAATTAGCTTCGTCTCTGTGAGACTTCTATAATAATATATCCTTACTTAATTCATCATCCCTCTGGGGAAAAAATCCAGTAACTGTGTTCTTAGAACATTCTTTCATATAAAAATATTGTTTAATAATATATGCTGGTACATGGTAGGAGTTAAAAATTAAAAAAATTCATTTTCAGGTGTATTCTAGTAGATATGTTTAATGATTTGAAATAATATCATACTTTAATGATTTGAAATAAATGGAATATTATTAAAAAAAACTCCGCTTTACAAAATAAAATATAGAGGTATCATTATCAGTTATGAAAGACATGTAAACTAATTTGTTTATGAGAAAAAAAACAACGGATGTATATAGCAGAAATCATTTTTAAATAGAGATACGAACACGGAATGCGTGTCGCATTAATATTCTTACTATTCTCAAAATAAGCTAAACGCTTGTGCTATGAGAATAGGACTAACTAGATAATGTCCTGGAATGGGGCTCGATCTACCGACCATTAGATCACTAAGCGAGCATCATGACCATTACCCCAATAAGCTACTCTTTATATGTACAACATGTCTAATGTAAAAAAAAATGTAAAAAATGTACAAGTCTAAATATATGCATGATTCCTGATTTCGAACACATATATAAAACTTTAAAAAATTTGATAATGTGTGGATATTCTTACGATGGAATTGGTGAACGTTACATTGTATAGAGTGATCACTTTAGCCAGCTCATACAGGTTGAAAGCCCTGAGTCATCGTATAAGAGACTTGCATTCACTTTTCTCATATATAGACTAGCTTCGTCTCTATGAGACTTCTATAATTTATCCTTTATTATTTAATTTCTATTTTTTTTTCCAAAATGTTTCCGTAAAAGCCATGCTTCGCCATTCTCACTGCACGTGTCTGGAAATAAACTGTACTGAACTAGAATGACTACGAAATAAAAAATATACCTCTTAATATTAATATCGCAGTTATTATCATATTATTACGATTTTAATATATCCTACTGACTGAACGAGCCTGATAGTGATATTTTATTTAAATAACATATCGATACGGCAGGTTTCAACACCGATAGTTGTTTTGCCTTATCCTATTTCTTTAATTTTAATTTTATCTGTGTTACATTAAAATATTTATGTATAATTTAAGAATGCGTCAATAAAACATTGATTTATTTGATGATGACATTATAAAAATTTAAGGAAAAACTAACAGACAGCAATTATGGCTTGTTGCTCGGTGCCTGCCTCAAGCCCGTTGTTTTGGAAAAAACTATTTTTCAAAGTTTAGAATATTTTGAGTTTCTCCAAATTTTTCGAGAACACGTACTGGATTTTATCCCAGGACATCATTAATCAAGATATATGATAGATGTCTCATGGAGACGAAATTATATTTTTTAATTGGAAAATAGCTATGGATGTCTTTTTTTGGGTGTTTATAGGACTTTGGATTTATCGTATGGCTGGTATAAGTGATCACTTTCCATATCCACCCATGACAGAATACCACTTATATCAAATTTTTGGAAGTTGTATATATATATAAGTTTTACAACCCTTTTCACATGTGTGTTGTACTAGTGATAAATTCTTGAAATGTGTATTGTAATGAAATTTGTATAGTTATTTCTGTAGTTAACTACATGTGGACAACTGCGATATCGCCTGGCAACAGAATAGCAATTCAGAGTCCACAACACCACGCTACATGGTACTGGCGTTTGTTGCCTAATATAGTTATGGGTTATAGCTTTATATAGTTAAGACCGGAGTTGAATTTTTATCACTAATGTTAAATTCATGAATTAATACGTGAACCTATTAATAATGTTTTCTTAAATAAGATTTATTTATCAAAAATCTGTATAGTTAAATAAAGCAAAACTCTGTATAGGTGTATAGACTCGACTGTCAAGACTGCGATAAAGTATACATAGGACAAACGGCGCGTACAATTTCCAAAAGGGTTGACGGCACAAACGGGCGTGCAAACTCGGTCATCCAGGAAAATCAGCACTGGCTGAATATTTTCTGGATACCGGCCATCATTTTGCATTCGAACCGAAAATCCTTGGAAAGCCTAAGAGTCACCATACGCGTCTTATCAAGGAAGCACTCGAAATCTACAAGCACCCGATAAATATTAGTAGAGATGATGGTCTCAAATTAAAAACATCATGGTATCCGGCGCTTCAAAGTCAATCTCGTGGCAGTTCCCGCAGAGATAGTAATCAGACAATAGATGAAACATACACACAACACAAGATAACACATGACTCCGACACGGTATTGCCACGTAACACATAAACACAGAAACACCAAGCTTTCGACACGGTATTGCTAGCCAATACTTAACACACACTGACAACGTTCTCACCTTGCTTTCGATACGGTATTGCAAGCCAATACTTAACCGCAACACAATACTTACAATAACACATCAGCCCTGATGATGGACCCTGCAATGGGATCTGAAACGTTGGCCAGAAAGGTAGTAATAACACGGCATAATACCCCTGAAGACACACACTAGAAGACTCTGTATAGGTGATTATAAATTAAATTATAATCCACCTAGGCTTCTGGATTCGTGTACAAAAATTAACGTTATAAATTTAATGCTAACATGAGTCAGATAGGATAGTTTATATAATTATTTTAAATTATGCTTCCTAATGATTATTATAAACAATTTACTCAAACAGAATTTACTTATTTGTTTACAGAGGAACCTAAGCCATCTCCAGGATGTCCAAGGGCCAACGGATTCTTCAGACACTCTGATCCTGGGGTAAGGATGAACGTGATATTGCTGTTTGACTATTTTAGAGAAAAGAATGGGATTGAAATTATTACATTTTGAATGAACGCTTCTAAAAAAAATTGTTTAATCATTATATTTTATTCTCACTTTTCATCATCATCATACAGACCTTCCATCTTTTCTACCTTTTGATGCTTCTATGCCAGTTCTTCATTCATTTTCCGCAAGACTTCTTTAACGCTTTGATAAGCCAATAACGGATACCAAACACATTAGAAATTAATTAAATAAATTAACTCCAGAACCATTGGCGTGAGGAACCACTCCCTCATTTTTCTCTAATATTTTGTCTTCAATATTCTATAAAATGGATAAATCAAACATTGACTGTCGAAATAATACAATTTAAATTCAACATAAGAACATCTGACATTATTAAATTAAAACCATTTTTAAAACTGATATATAAAACTTAATTATACATTATTAAAAAGGCAAACAGGAATAAATTTCAAGAAATAGATTTATACCACACAATAGGCAGAGATTTTGTTAGGTTTCCATCTCCTAAAAGGGGGAATAAAGTAGAGTGTTTGTTCACTGTGAGACCCTTATTTTCTAACTCTTCTCACTGGGGGCCTTTTTCTTTACCTTCTTTAGTTGTTTGAGGATTGCATAAGTATTTAAGGTCTAATTTCTAATTTCAATCTGGCTTTGTGTCGCGCACACCCGAGTTTAGCCGTCACCTGCGTACCTTAAATTTAGCTACTGGTCCTGTCGCTCATTTTCCTATCCCTAAGAGAGATCCCAAGAACGACCCATTCCATTTTCTTGGTTTTATTTGACAACTTGGAGTTTGGTAGAGAACAGTGGAGTTTGGGAATGATATATTTCTTGAATACACGCTAAGGACTATAATAATTTTGTAATTTAAAAATCTACAACTGGTTTTACAAGAATACTTTCAAGCTATAAGGCAGTAAAACAAATATGCCCCGTACACGCCTAGCGTAAATAATACATTCACATTCTGAAACCACTTCTTCCTTCAATCAACCTTTTCCTCCACAAAACCCTTTCGAATCAACTTATTGCCAATACTATTGCGAAATTGTTTTCTTGTGTCACAAAACATTCATATAATATAATGGTATATACATACATATTATGTATAATATATATTTGAGTAAGTACTCAATCCACCAGGATAAAATTATATCTATCACTTAAAAAGACGCTTTCAATCTCTAATTGAAAGCGTCCCTATAAAAAGGTCCTATATGCAAAACTAAATTTTACGGGAGAGAGAAACAACACTTAATGAAATGAATAGTCAGAATTTAAGTTTTTTTTTTTGTTTTCTAATATTCACTTGCGAATTATGGTCATGAATTTTATGTTTTCTATGTTTATTTATTTTGTTAAGCAATTAATATAGATCCTTTATTCACGTTAGCTAACTTTTGAGGCAAGATTGAAATAAAACCATGACAAATAAACGCACATGGTGCTTACTGTTATATAGACCATTTTAATACAATTAAAGCACTTTGTGACCTGATGTACTATAAAGACCCTTTTATAGGGACGCCTTCAATTGTTATTTAATAATTATTTTAATTGTCGATTTTTTTCAAATTTAATTAAATTTCAAAATGATTCATATGACAAAATTTAAAATTATGGATGACACGTATTTTTAAAAGGATTTTTTAAATTTCATCACATTTCAATAAAGGGGCTGTCTTATTTTCTGTCATAGTGTCGTGTGGGCTATGTTAATGAAATATCTTTTTTTTTTCAATTGGTATTTCACTTTGTAGATTGACATTTAAAAAAAAACGATGGAAAGGTTTTCCGAAGCGTGTAGGCGTAATTAATGAATATAGTAGATTAAAACAAATAATATATATTTTTTTGCAATATCTTTTATTTTATTACGTTGGTGGGTAGAATTTCACGTGTGTGTGTGTGTCTGTTTAGGCGTGCGACAAGTTCTTCAACTGCGTGGATGGAGTAGCCATGGAGATGCCCTGCCCCCCAGGCCTGATCTACGACGACACCACCTCCGCTTCCACTTGCGCATGGCCTGCTGAGACCAAGAGGGAGTGCACCGTCACCAAGAAAGGTACATTGGAGATATACAAAATCTGATTTTTTGACACTTATAAATTATAATTATGATTCGAGTTTCGAATTACATTATAACACGAATTTCAAAATAGCTGATTATTCGAATACAGTTATGAATGTGAACCTTTAATACATAAATAATCTCACTCTTAATTATTTAATCTTAATGATAGAAATAAGAAATGATTGTAAGGATGCCTTTGAAATGTAGAACGTATAAGTGAAGAGCGAATGGTAAATAAAATATATGAGAAAGTGATGAAGGCAATACGAACAAAAGCATCCGCAAAAGATCTAGCTTCTTAATCAGATTAACCAGATAATAGAGTACTACTTTATTTAAAAGAAGTCAGTATTAAAAGGCTAGAAGCCATTGGAGAGTAGCTACACCAACGATGGTATGTATGTAAAAATCAACCCTCGTTAAAATTGAAGTTGTGAAAGAAAGAAGTTGAAGAAAATTGAAAATGAAGATGTCATAAGACGCATGAATACGTAAAAAGAATTATAATAACTATCAAATGATGAAAAGATCCACATTTTTCGCAATGAGAAATATCATCTTCAAAATAGATGGAATAAAAGTATGTTATAACTATACTTGAGTTTAATAAATATGGTTTAACCTCTCATCGGGTTCTTTCACTCTCGAAACTTGAGTAGTATCGTGTATAATAAAAATGTAAAAAATATGGCTTAGCTGGAAATACATGTAATTAATAAGGTACTGACGCAATCAATAATGTGAGAAATATGTTGTTTTACAACTCATCGTACAGGGGAAGTTAGAAAGCAGCAGAGATGAAGGTAGAAAGAGGTTGTTTTGTTTCATAACCTCTACTTATACTTGCCAAATCTTAGATTGAGGACGAAGAAAAAGATACTGAAGTTAAAGCTTTCATAAAAAATGTATAAAGTTGTACGCATGTGACATCTGAGCGTGGCACCGTCTCTGCTTGAAAAACAACGGGGTGGTAAGTTTGGTTCAGTTAAGTCATCTGGAAATGGAAATATTTCCTGTCATTTTTAGCCCCCAGTCAGTATTAAGATTTTACCCATTTAAAAATATTTGCATGCATTTCAAATTTTTGATTGAAGTGAAAGTCTTTCCACGAATACAACGAAACTTTTTTTCAAAGTGACTGAGTTCGCGAATGTTTTTAGCGATCTTTTAAGTGACTTCCGCGTGTAGCAACCGATTTATAACATCTGCATAATGTTGTGCTTTGAAATGGAAGACGTGACATGATGTTACGTAAGCGTGAAAAATGAATGTTTGAACATTGTGTTTACGTATTCAAGACGCACGATTTGCAAAAGATGATAGAAAATGTCAAAAGGAATTGCATGATTTAATAATAAGTAAATATTAAAAGAATTACATTTAAAACACTAGGTATTCCATCACCTTTGTCAATTTAAAAAGTAACTAATGTTTTTTACCATGGCAAAAGGCTTTGAGAATAATACAGAAGATACCGATAAAAAAACAAACAGAATTTTTAAAATTCGCGAGCTGTGTATGTTCATATATAAGACACATTTTTTTCTTGTGTTGGTACTCTTATCACTGACGTATCTAGAAAGAAGTAGTCATATCGAATGGTTACTTTATTATATTATTGATGGATTTGGCGTTTACATTCTAGAGATTATTATGCATAATGATAGATATTAAATAATATTAATTGTTATCTCTACCTGAGTTTAATAATTTTTATATTTTTTCACTACTTAAGATTAAAAAAAAAATAGATTGTCTCATCAACAGGTGAAGTATCAAACTGACTATATTTCTCTTGAAACTTATGCAGTAAAAAAATATAAAAATTCTTATACTCAGGTAGAGATAACAAATTTAATATTATTTAATATATAATAATCTAACATCATGCTAACTTTATAGTTAGCTTTCGAAAAGCTTAGACGTATTTTGGTGTGCTTGGCGATCTTTTAAATATGTAAAAATGGAACAAATATTTTAAAATTTTGGTCAAAAACAACGCCGATTACATTAAATTAATAGAATTGAATGGATAATTCTTTTGAACTGAATATATAAAAAAATAAAAAACTTTTTCCAAATACCCGATTCCAGCTACTTAATTAAACGTATTGTATCTTTACTGAATTAGGTTTTGTTTTTTAGAACTCAATTTGATATATTTAAGGAATTAATTAATTAATATTTTTTTATGCCCACTTGAAATTTATTTGAAGTGGGCATAACATCATTATATTAATTATTTACATTTTAATGTTTCTCTGCTCCTCGCAAATGGACTTAAGTATTCAAGTTGATCCATAAAGTAACTTCCATATCAATAAATAATACTACTATTAATAAAATAAATAAATTTTATTATTTCATAAAAAGTTTGCTACATTGTTTTCACGAGATAAAATAATAATTTGAACCCGGTCTTCCAGACGTCCTTCCCGACGGCTTCAGCTGCCCCGACGGGGAGACCCTGGGACCCAACAACCGCGCCCTGCCGCACCCCACCTTCCCCCACCCCGAGGACTGCAAGAAGTTCTACATCTGCAGGAACGGCGTGGTCCCCCAGCCCGGCAGCTGCGAAGATGGAGAGGTCTACAGCGAGGAGAACTTCAAGTGCGAGGACCCAGCCTCGGTCGCTGGATGGTGCGTATAGCCTTCGACTTTGAGAGAGAGAGAGAGAGAGAGAGATTTTATAACGCACCTTAGCGTCACTTCTAGGGTAGCTACAGAGTCTTCACATGGGTTCCCAGACCATATCCTTTATAGTTTACTGTTCTCTTGTTGCTACTGAGGTAGATACACATTCCTCTGCTGGTTCCCTAGACCAGATCCTCCGCGAGCTACAGTTTTCAGTTTAACAGTTAGCGAAGGCAAAAGACTTAAGATCATTAAAGATATCAAAATTATGTCCGAATATTGTGTCTAAAATAATTATTAGTCTAAGAGTGTCTCCATGACTGTTTTTATTTAGTTTAGCAGAAAAACAGACATGGTGTGCCCATGAATCTTATGCATGGTGGTTGATGGTATAACAATAATAAACACTTAAAATCATCAATTATATTTTAGTCAACAAGTTGCAGTAAAATAATATGAGCTATATATGTAATTACATTTTATAATTCAAAACTATTTAAATATCATTTTCTTCTCAAGACTTGAGATATCATAGTTTTGTTTACTGTGGCCCAGAAAAGCTCTTCAAGTTCTTATTCCGCAATGTTCTCCTTCTTCAGGGCCGCAACTTTAGCCATCATTATTGTGATTTAGTAGAGTAGCTTTACCTGTCAAGTGTTTTTCATATTTTCTCCAGGGAATACTGAATATTTTTATCAAAGGCTGGTTGTTGCTCTTTAGTGGTTAATTGTGACTCCAGATATACCCCACATCTAGATAAATTAAAATTATGAACAAATAATGAAATAAAACAATCAACTTTGTTTTTTTCCACTTATATTTAAGCACTTGTTTCACTATGTTTCGGAAACGTCCGTTTCCTTCATCAGGTGAATTAAGACTGAGATATGTAGGAAAGGTTGTCTGGTGTGTGTGTTGTGGATTCGGTAGAAGTGGAGGGGGTATCTAAGTGGTGGGAGATCGGGAACATTGTATCACTTTGTGTCGTAAACAATTTTGTAAGAAATATATATTCAAAACTATAAGTCTGTATTTAATGTGGAGTTTTTTGTACCCCTGATGAAGGAAACGGACGTTTCCGAAACATGTAGTGAAACAAGTGCTTAAATATAAGTGGAAAAAAACAAAGTTGATTGTTTTATTTCATTATTTGTTCATAATGGATTTCCACAAGGTAAACGCCGTAACATTCAATTACTTAAATTAAAATTATCTTCAATATAGGGTCAAAGATGTGAATTGCTTCTTGCATTTTTGAAATATTATGTTTAAAGATTTTTATCGCTTTAAATACTTTTATCATTATCTATCCGAACCATAACATCATTATCCCGCTTATTTTGAGCGCTACTGCATCAAGTTTTTTGTTTACTATTTTGTACATAAATCCCGAGTTTAAAAAATCATAAGCAGGCATTTTGACAATATTTTAACTTTTTATTGAAATTTTTTATTTTATGTTCATAATTAATTTGAAATATTTTTTTGTTCCAGTGAAAACTACTACGAAGGAAAGACCGACAAGAAATCTCCTAAGTAATTGAAAAGTGAAAATTTCTACTGTTGTATGATCAATATATAATTTTTATATTTATTTAAAAATTTTTGATTTTTGTACATAAAAATAATCCCACAATACTGCCCACAATCAAAGAAAAAAAGCAAAATCAAAAAAATATATTAACAGATCTTCATTATTCAAACTAATAACTATCATTTATATTTATTACTCTTTCACTATTTCTCAAAAAAAAAATTGAATAAAAAATACAAAAGTATTTCATATTGTTTTATTTCTGCAATCAACATACAGAAAAACGCCATACTGTTATATTTCTGTAATAAATATACGAAAAAAGAACATAATATGTTTGATTTTTTAAATAAATGGACTAAAAATACCGATATATCTTATCATATGTGCAATAAAAATATAAAACAATAAAATATTGTTTCACTTCATACAAATTACAGAAGAATGCCATATTGTTCGATTTCTTCAATAATAATCGGTAATTTTTTGTACCTACGCAAAATACCTCATTTGTGATTTAAAATATGTTTTATTTTACTTTGTAATACACACACTATATGTATAGATAACATATATACCTGATGATGAGAGGGTCTGCTCCTCTCGAAACAAGAGTGGTAATTTAATAACTCATATTGTGTGTTTACTTTTAAGTAAAATAAAACATATTTTAAATTATAATGTTGCACCACGAAGTATCTGCCAAATCTTTCAATGACCTCATTTGTGTTTAAAAAAATGTAACATAATGCCACACGACCGAGGCTATGGAAGGCAAATGAAACACTTAAAACAATTATAAGTTTTCAAAGTTACTGGAAATGAATTTTATCCTAGCACCTATTTTATACTAATTCTCACTAAAATATTCCACACAGGTTTGCAGTGGTTGCACGCAATTATTTCCAATAGAATGTTAGTATTACTCTTAATAATTGTCGCTGGTATTCGGCTCGCTAGGCACACTGACACTCCATCGCACGGTTCGCTTTTATCTGTGGACTTCTATATCACGGTATATCAAACAACTCTCCATGCGCCCGCCCGCTCGCCTTTTATACAACACGTTGGTTTCGCGATGCCTCGAGAACGTTTATTAGTTTAACGTTTATTAACAACCCCCTTAGATGTTATTTTCTGCAGATTTATTATCGTGTATTATTTAATATCGATTTATTATTAGGAATCAAAATATCATATTTACCTACATTAAAAAGAATATTGATTGATATTCCACTTTTAAAATATTACCATACAATTATTACCAGTTGCAAAACCTATGTATGCTATTTCATGAAAAGGACCATAGATTCTATAGCAAAGTCCAATGAGAATATATGAAAGAAACTGACAGAGAGCATATATACATATCTCACGAAATTGATAATGTGTGGAAATCCTTATGGTGCAATTGGTGAACGTTGAGTTGTGTAAAGTGATCGCTTAAGCTAGCTCATACAGGTCATAAGCCCTGAGCCAAGCTATAAAGACTTCCATATCCGTCTTCCATATAAATAGCTTATATAAAACCGTAGCAAGAGCACCGTAATGTGACCAGTGCGTGTTTAATGAGTGACAAATATTCAGGCGGAGCAACTACTTGCGAATTTGAACAGAATATTCTCGAAAGTGATCGAAACGATAGAAAAAAGCGTTATTAATTATTATTATACTAGTCGTACACCCATGAAAAATCATGGGAAATAAAAATAACGTGTGGGACGTCGCTACATATGCCATGTGCTGATTGTGTGTCACCCTCTAATTTTCAAAAGTTTTAATTCCGGCAGAATTATTATGTTTAATTATTATATTTTCATACAATGAGAGTATTGAATGGAAACTTTTCTAGGCTAAAGATCTGGAACAGATTATATACCCCTTACAGGGTTATATAATTAAGTTAATCGCCGGTTATATCTGACTAAAAATTATTTTTTTCCAAATGTTGATGAATATTCTATTGAAATTTAATAGCGCCATCTAAAATGTTAATATTAGGTCCTTACATATGAAATTGGCATTTTGCCGTACTGGCAAATTTGATCTCAAATATCTTCTCCTTGGTTAGGAATTCCAAATCCAAATTTATACAGCTATTTACTCATGTATTTGTGTTTTGAAAATTATAATTCATTTGTTTTTTCCTCAATTGTTTTTTTCTTTGCGTCACTCAGTTTACAAAATGAAAAACTTGAAATATCGCGTTATTTACGAGTACGAATTCCACCGTGGCACCAGTGCTGCAGAAACGGCTCGAAGGATTAATGATGTGTATGGCGACGGTGCCGCAAAAGAAAACACAGTGCGTTTTTGGTTCAAACGTTTTCGTTCTGGAAATTTCGACCTGCAGAACAAGCCCCGTGGAAGGCCGGAGACCAAAGTTGATAATGAAGAATTGAAGGCTATTGTGGAAGCGGATCCATCGCAAACCACATCCGAGTTAGCTGCAGGCTGCGGTGTTAGTGATAAAACTGTTTTAATCCACTTGAAGCAAATTGGTAAGGTGAAAAAAGCTTGAAAGGTGGGTACCTCACGAATTGAGTGAAGCAAATCAACAAACGCGCGTTGACTGCTGCGTTACATTACTCAACCGGCACAATAATGAAGGGATTTTAAATCGAATCATTACCTGTGATGAAAAGTGGATCCTGTACGATAATCGGAAGCGCTCATTGCAATGGCTGAACCCTGCCAAACCAGCCAAACCATTCCCCAAGCGAAAATTGACTCCAAAAAAGTTACTTGTGAGCGTTTGGTGGACTAGTGCTGGTGTCGTTCACTACAGCTTTCTTAAATCTGGCCAGACGATTACGGCAGATGTCTATTGTCAGCAACTGCAAACCATGATGGAAAAGCTAGCTGCTAAACAACCGAGGCTGGTTAATCGCTCTAGGCCACTGCTGCTTCATGATAACGCTAGACCACACACTGCACAACAGACGGCTACCAAATTAGAGGAGCTTCAATTGGAATGTCTAAGACATCCACCGTACTCTCCGGACCTTGCCCCAACAGATTACCATATTTTTCGAAATTTGGATAATTTCTTGTAAAGGAAAAAATTCAACTCCGATGGGACAGTCCAAACCGCCTTCAAAGATTTTATTGATTCCCGTCCGAATGGTTTTTTTAGTAAAGGGATCGATGAACTACCTATGAGATGGCAAAAGTGCATAGATAGCAATGGTACATACTTTGATTTAATAAATATATTATAATATAAATAAATCGGCTTTATGTTCCTCCCATACTAAACGCCAATTTCATATGTAAGGACCTAATATATAACTCACATACAAAAATTGAGTTTATCTCTGTCTGCAGTCAATTTCATAATCTAAATTACGAACACGTGAAGATGTTCCAGGGATTCATCCCATTTATATAATCTACAACTGCATTTCATTTTGACTGCAGGTGAGACTTTAGTAAATGGTTTATATCTTTGATAAAATTTGGATCGATTGTTGACCAACAGATGGGAGTAGTGTAGAAGAAAACAATCACTAAAATCAATAAAATTATATTTTAATTTTTTGTAAACCGACGTTATTTATTGAAAAAAACTCCATTTTCAATTTTTAAAAATTAAAAAAATCAACAATCGATTTTAAGGGTACAATATTTTTACTATCCAAACCAGATCGATCTTTTCGGTAGATTATGCTATTATCAACTAAAAAAAATAGAACATTGCAGTGAGTTTATATACAAAAATTATTTGGTGAAATTATGGGAAATTACATGAATAATAATACAATCAAAACGGGTAATGGTTTTATAATTATACCATCTGAATACAGGTACAGTAGCTGGCAAACCACCAACGTGTCATTCCACCAACGAGACCCAAATTTTGTTTTCTGCGCATTCCCCCACTACGCCAAAAAATTTCAAGAAGTTTGCCGGCAACTGTAATTAAATGTTAATTCTAAAATACATAATATTGGAAATAACAAGGATAATTGAATAAATACAAATAATAAATTTCTTATATTTATTGTATTTATGTTGATTTTTTAATTTTTAAAAAATAATAACAATGCTTCCATAATTGTTGTGTGCTACATATTTAATATATATTACTAAAAGAAACGTATTAGATAACAAACGTGATCCACTTTCGGGTTGTTTCACCCCAAGATGGGCAGACTGGATAGAACGCCAAAACCTTCTACACTTTAACATTTTTGACCAACAATCAACTGTTTTTCAGTTTTAAACAACCTCTCGTGAATTAATATAATGATATGATAAATTGTGTAATTAGAAACATTAGTTATTGGTGGGGGTTTGCAGTCAGTACTTGAGAAAACCTCATCATTATGTTATATTATTAATTTTGTTCATTTAATAATTATCAAAATTTGAATTTACTTTATCTAGAGAATATCGTTAATATTTAGATTTCACTATTGGGCACAACGGATAAATCTGACTCCTTCACCACAGACCTCGGTCTACTTAAGGAGACAGTGAATATCTTTTACATGTAACAAAAAAAAAACAATAATGAAATTCGCTCAAAAATTAAACAAATGAAATGTAAAATTGTATAACTCCCTTATAAATAAATAAATTACCTGCACCAACTAGTAGCGTTAGTGATGGACATTGTTACATAGAGAATTATGTATTTTTATTAATCGGATTTTCATATACCTATCATAATATTTTTTTCAGAAATCAATCATAAAAATCAGAAAAATATTTAATTTTTCTTTTTTTTCATAACATAACTCATGCTTCAATGTACCGACCGCACCCGCCTGGTTATTAGTCTTTTTCTACTTTCAATAATATAACAATTAAGTTTCGTCAGAAATTTAACATAACCGGAAAATAAATCGTAGGTCTGGTTATTTTTTAACAGTCCCGTCGAACTCGGTTCTCAAACTTTTGTCTGAAAAGTTGCTCGTGAAGGTCAATGCTTTTGATTCGGATTTAACATTCGTCCACGAGCTGCAGGTGGATGACCTTAAACCACACACCAAAAAAAGAAACAACCATAAAATATTTTTATTTTTCAAATATGAAGTCACAGTATATATTATAGATGTCTCGTAGAGTCGAAATTATATTTTTTTATAGGAAAGTAGGTATGGAAGTCTTTGGGTGTTAGTAGGACTTACGACCTATCATACAGCTGGCTTTAGTGATCACTTTACGCAATGTAACGTTCACCAATTCCACCCATGATAGATGATGGATGATGTCCCTTAGACAAAATCCAGTACTGTATTTTTGTACAAACTCAAAATATTTTGAATTAAGTCACAGTATTTTTTGTGTTTTTAATTTTTTTCTAAGAAAACGATTACTTGATTTTTGTTCCAGAAGGGATTGTCATCAATCAAGATAGATGTCATACAGAGACGAAGCTATTTTATATGGGAAAGTAGGTAAAGAAACCCTGCAAATACCCAAACAACTTCCATATCCACTTTCCCATATAAAATAGTTTCGTCCCTGTGAGACATCTTCAAAGAAGGGGTCGCCGGATAAATGGCACAATGATATTACTACTATTTACAAACTAACCTACGTGCTGTTTTATGAAAATAGTTCGATTTGTTGGTCTTCCGGGACGAGGCTCAAACCCCTGACCGCTTACTTGATAACAAGTTAAGTATGATATTCCGAAAAATCAGTTACCAATCACCTATACTGTAACGTATCTGAGTGACGTTTATCTGATGAATGAGAGTAACAGACGGAATGGAAGAAAGAGAGAGCGAATGTCATAAAGCAAGACTCGAAATTTACTAGACCAGAACCGTCGATAATGTTCGGAATTTTCCATTTATCTGTAATTAAAAAGTATATTCTTACATTACGATACCACATTATGCGTTGCATTAGCGGCCGGTTAACACCTTTTGGCCGTTCTATAAAAATTAATTTATGAAGAGAATTGATTTATGAAAGTTAAGCATATTTATTTATTTCAATAAAGCCGTAGAAGCACAATAAAAATATTTACCTGTAGGTTTACCTTTAGTTCACTCGTACCCAAAACAGTGACCAAAATGAACTCTTCTTTCTCTTTTTTATTCCAGGTTTAGAAGTAAAAATGGTAAAAAAAAAGATATTCGATAATCTCCATATATGAGATATTCATCTCGACGCAATCTTTGAGACAAGAATTCTGCTCTCATGATTTTTTTTGGAGACAACTTTCAACTTCCGCAGTAATGACGGTATTTTAACCGGTGACATATTAACCGTTATTTTAAATTTTTGTCTGATTGTGTCGACGATTGATATATATAGGATATAGGATATTTTGAAAATTCAGTATATTCGAATTTCGACGGGCATCTATCGGTACTAGACGACAGTTTTATCTCAGCTGCCAATAATTGATACAATCACAAACAAATAACTGTAACATGTGTAACCGGTCAAAGTAACGGTTTAACGAACACATTCCCTAGTCCTTATGTTTATTCAACGTTTTACGCTTGTTGAACGTAAAACGTCAAAACTATCGGTCCATAAACTGTTGAAGTTCCATTTATTCGATGGATGTGTTTGAACACTTTTTTTTGCTTAACGATTCAGAATAATAAGATTTTTTTTTTTTTGGTTCTACCAAATTAAATCGAACGTTATGTAATCGGATCGGTCCCACTAAATCTCAAGCGGTGATCGCTAGTGATGATCAAAATCATTATTTTAACCAGTTACACAATAACCGTAATTTGAGAAATGTATCTGATTGTATCGATGATTTTTTTAGCAAAAAAAATACGTTTTTCATCAATATTCCTATGCAATGAAAATACAAACTTGCTGATCTGAAATGTGACCCAAATTGATCACTGTGCAAGTCTTAACCGCACTAGATTGGTAACTTAGATTAAACTGTTGTCTACTATACCGATGTTTGCCCATCGAATTCCGAAAAATTAGTTACCAATCACTCGTACTGAAACCTATCGGAGTGACGTCTTTCTGGTGAATGAGAGTGACAGACGGCATGGAAGAAAGAGATAGCGAATGTTATAAAGCAAGAGGCGCAATTTTGCGAGCTTTTTCATTACGTAGCCACCGCGACGTGAAAATTACTGCTATTGTACTAAAACAGAACTATTGTCACTTGTAAGCCAATAAAATAAGCCGAAAACGAGTTTCATTAGAATTCCGAGCATCAAGGTTCTTCTCCACACACACGAGAAGGAATATTACAAATACAATCAGATACAAATCTCCGATAACGGTTACTGTATAACCGTTATCGGAGTATCGGATTCGGAATTGGAGTATAATAAAGACAAAATAAAGGTTTTGGCTATCATTAGTTTAATTTCATATTAAGCTTTAACGCTTGTACACGATACTGAGATTTTTCTCTATAACTATCTCTTATCTCTGAGAAGTAATTGTTCTCCACACCATATTTCAGGTCATTTTTACAATGCTCCAAAGTAAATATACTTCTTCTAATTACTTGATATTCAAAATTAGGTTTGTCCATTCTTGACGAAAGATTAAATTTATACTAGTAGATATCATTATGTAGTATTATTGTAATTCAAATCTAAATTCTTTCGATTGCAATTGATCTCGTTTACTATGAACAATAATTTTATTGCGAACCTATTATTCAGTACACGGAATTAGAAAAACATTTACTTTATTTATGTTTGAAAGTATTCATTTATTAACCAAAATTATTATGTACTTACCTATCTAAAATAAAAGAATATTTAGCCGCGTAGCTGGGAAGTCCTCTCTGTCTACCGTCATCAATCCTGATGACCATTGGACTAATCCTACCTTTAACATTGAAGAATATATATATCATCATCATCATCTGCATCCCCTTTCCTAGTAGGATCAGGTATCAGGACAACACCGGTCGCCTTCCTCCCAGGATTGCCATGAGTGTTGCCAGGCACTCATCCCTATGGCATTCTTAGCACAATTCCAAGCCACCTAATTTGTGATTTCTCTATATGTAGGAGTAGGGCTTTCACACTTTCACAGGAGTAGGGAGTGTGTGCCTCATGTCAGCACTTCTCACTCGATCCAACAATGTGATTCCCTCTAACCTCCTTATAAAACTCATCTTGGCAGCTTTCATTCTTGTTCTCACAATATACGAAGTTTGATCAACAAATTTTCAAAAATCTATAATTTTTCATTAACATTAATTTTATCCCCTTCAAAGTACTCCCCATGTGATATTATATATTACACCTATGCCAGCACTATTTCATTAGAGTAGTTATTTTTTTTAGTGATTTGGCCTTTATCTTTTCAATGTTGGTAAAACTAGTTTTTGTTGTTTTTTTCTTCTTCAGTAATAGCAATAATACTGTATTTGCTATGTTTCCTGCAAAATCTCAAATCCATTATAATAATTCTCGGTGACTGCGTTCAAAACACTTTTTCTTATTTTTTGGATATAGTTGCCTTTGTTTTTATACTTCTCATATAATTTTTCTGGTTTAAAGAACAAACGTGCAAGAAATCTAAGTCATCATGAAATTATTACCTTCATGATCCATTTTATTTGAATTTTGGCAAAGAGGTTTCAGAAACCTAGCCAATGACCAAAAATAAAACACAAGTTTTTTTTTGCCTTTGCAGTTATTTTTTTTTATTGTATGTGTGTCAGTCACATTGAAGACCACCCTGTACCGCAGACCACGCCCTGCCGACACGCCTGACTGAGTGTATTGAAAACGCGGTCAAATTTTCCTACTAGCTCGAAAGTGTTATGAACGCGCTCGAGTCTTACGCAATCCAGACACGAACCTACAATACCACTAGACTTGCCTGCTATTGCATTTTACATCAACCGTGTTCATTTAGGTACAGACATATGAAAATAAGCGATGCGAACATTGCAACGAAACTTTTATTGCCAATTTATTATTCTTTCAAATCGAGTTTCGTTATCGAAATCTATCTACTGTGACTTGAGGGGATTAGAAGCAAAAACGCCACTATCTAATGCATGAAATTTCGATAAAAGTTTTTCTGACTTTAATTTTTCAAAAAAATTGTTGTCTTGGTTTCTACAATAATCTTCTTCTTTTTCTTATTCAGCTTTCATGTCTCCACTGCTGAATATAGGGCTCTTTCATATCCTTCCATCCTTCCCTATTGTTGGCTTTTTTAGCCATTTAGTTATATCGTCGGCCCATCTCTTTTTAGGTTTTCCCAGGCCTTTTTCATACTCCAAAGATCTCCACTTCAGAACTCTGGGAGTCCATCCTGTGGTATCCTGCCATGAAACATGCCCTGTCCACTGCTATTTTAGCTTCGCTACACGATCCATGATATCAACTACTCTAGTTCTGCGCCTATTTCAATCATCTCTGAGGCTAATACCAAGCGTGGACCAACTTTGCTCGAAGCCTCGTGTTGTTCTTTTATCTTTTAAAATTTTAATGCGGAAAGTAATTGTGACCAGAGTATATAAGTTTTGTTGATAATAAAGTTAAGTATAGATAAGTTTTATTAATAATAAAGTTGAGTACGAAGTAAGAGAGGTAAGTTATGTAAACTTTCCTAGCAGTGTCGCTAGATTCAGCCTTTCTAAGATATCCCCGTATATATTCGTCAAAGGCGCGCAGATATCAATTAATTAAAAAACATCATAACGGTGGGACCAAAAGAAACATTCAAAATCAATTAAAATTGTATTTAATACACAAACTCTCCGGACACTAACTTAACTGCAACACTTTTCCATGATTCATATTGATTCGCTTCTAGAATATACCATTCACAGGGACTTTTTATTCGCTGTTTGTCGCCAACTGGGACGCTATTTACAATAATTGTTTATTGTGAACATTATTTATAATTTTTCTATAATAAAACACTGTGTACTTTTTATTATGGAAAAATGGTTGTTTTCAAAATGTTCATAAATTACTTTGTACTCTAATGTTACACTACGGCTATCAGGAGCAAAACCGACATAATGATAGTTTGTCTGTTATTAAAAAAGTAGTTTGCTTTTGCTTCTGTACCCCACATTTATCATATATAATAATGTTTATTTTAAAAACTAACCATAGCCCGCGGAAAATGACATACTTATCCATATTTGAATTACAGTTTAGCATGTAGTGCGCAATAAATTTTCATTGCCAGTTTCAAAAAGTAATGCAATCGTATGAAAAAATGTTAAAGAAGCGAGGCGAAGTTATTTTAAATAGATTTATACTTACGTATTTAATATTCGAGTCACTTCAAAAATGATATTTAATTAAAAAAATCAATATTTTCTGCAGGAATTTTATTTTTTCGGAAGGAAAGTAAATTTTTGACGTTAAATTTCTGGATTAAGATCAGTTAAAATGACTTAATAATTATGCATTATGCGCAAAACTTTGAAATGAACAATAGTCATGAATATTTCTAGGTTAGAATAGAATTTAAAGGTTCAGATTACATGAGTTGAATGTTAATATTTAAATGTTTTAACAGCGTAGGTTGTCACGACAAATTAGGAATATTATTTGAAGAGTGCTACATGTGGCCGAAGAGGAGTGATATAAGAAATACAAAGCAAAGAGTGAATGCTGAAAGAATAACTCTTTAATATGGGGGATTAGAAACACTGTCATAATTAAAAAATTAAAATATTGTTGGCACTCCAGATCAAATTACTCTATGAAATTTACATCGAAGTTGAAAATGTTTAGAATGGGTACATTTGCATTTATTACCGCGATTCCAGATGCTATCTCAAGTTCGCACGGCAAAAGTTTTCTACATTTTACGATTTGGGAATTACTGACTTCAAACACGCATTGTCGTTTATTCATCAGATAATCATGCAAGTAAAACTCATGGACCGTGAGCTGGCAAACTCACGATCATTGAAATTCACTTAATTTTTTTTCACACATCCAGCTCCGTGTCAAATACTTGTATTAACAATAACAAAATAATTGTTACTGAGAAATTTTGTAAGGACATTATATCAGAGTGTAAATTTTCTATGTAATAAGAATTTAATTTATTTGTAACCACGTGGTATAAAAATTTTAATATCTTGGGTCTTTCATCCGTAACGATAGAGGATGTGCAGCTAATGTAACATATATTATTAGTGTGGGATGGATGAAGTTTAGATCCATGACAGGAGAGTCCTATTTAATCTAAAATACCATTAAATTTAAAAGGTAAAGATCACCAGACAATTGCCAGATCCACCCTCCTCTACGGCTCCGAATGTTGAACTATGTACAGCACCTGCAATAGGCAGATAGAAACAACGGGAGTGCGCATGCTGAGATGGTCATTGTGTAGTGTCCCTAAGAGACAAAATAAGATTAAGATATCAACAGTAAGATGAAGGAAAGGCAACTGAGATGGTAAGGCCGCGTTTGACGCAGAGCACCGGATTACATTGTTAACGAGGCGATCTCCAAGAATCTTCCCCGAATCGCATCCAGAGGCAGACCAAAAAATTCATGGGAGGCGCAAAGGGATGGTAAGATGCGTAGACATGGATTGGGTGACGTTATCCAGGACAGATGAACCTAAGTATAGCCTAAGGACGAGGAGTGTTGACCCCAACAGTCAACGTTGACAGTTGGCATGGGACGGAGCTAGGGAGGAGATAGTATAAAAATTTATAGAAATGAACTTAACTCGTTCTTCCGGACAGAAGATTGGGTCACAGCCGAAGAATGTCCAACTTTACGTATTTTAAGTCTCATTTTGCTGCAGTTAAAGTATTTATTTTTGCGTAATTAAATTCCCTTGTACACAGAATGTAACTGTAAACTGAGTCACTTAAGTAAAATCGTATTTTTGCAACTAAGCGCGAATTATTTACCGAGAAATAATAGTTTATAAGAATATTTAGTTTGAACTATTGATAATTGTTTCAAAATTTACAAGCTCGCAGTAATGTTTTTAAACTAATCAAACGTTTTGAAGCAGCAGAACTAGACTGTTCACCATGGAGTATGAATTTGTACGGAAATTAACAAAATCCCTCCTTTAGGCGAGGGGATTGGGTCACGACGAAAGAATGTCTCTGGACCTAACACACATAATATCAATTCTATATTTACATATTATTTCATGATCTCACAGCATTGATTCATAAAATATATTCATGTTTCTAGAGCAGTCCCAAGACATTTGTAATTGGGATAGTGGACTGAGTTTTAATATTTTACATTATTTATATGTAATAAATTATTTTTTCATATATTGTGTATCCAGTATTCTCATTAAAAATGAAATAAAATAAAAATTTTGAAATGATATTTCACGCGTATTCTAGTGTAATGCTAATAATTCGGAAAAATCTCATTTCACATATAAAAGATATTGCTTTAAAAATATATATACAATTAGTGATATCTGTGTTTAATTAAGAAGAATGAAAAATCTTTGATGCCGGTCGCGCCGATGATAATTACAACATACACATGAAACGGGTTGTAAAACTTAAATATATACAACTTCAAAAAATTTGATAGATGTGGTATTCTTATCATGTGTACGAATGATGACTATTACATTGTGTAAAGTGATCACTTAAGTCAGCCGTAGGAGCCGTATAAGCCCTATGAACTCCCAAAACTTACATACCTACTTTCCCATCAAAAAATATAATTTCATCCCTTTGAGACATCTTTAATATATCTTGAAAATAAAAATATTTTTTTACACAAAAATATGACGATTTGTATCACTGTGTAATCTTATATATGGCTTTGTTACATTTATCGACCAGATCTGCGATTTCGTATTCAATTTGCAGCATCCTTCCATCTGCTATTTTCCCACGCACCATCTTGAATAGGTAATTAATGAAAACGTTTCTCATCACAATTTACGCGAAAAATAAAGCTCAAATACGATAAAATCAGCCATTCATAGGCACTCTCATTGAAAACAGTCTGCCAATTACCTTAGCCGCCGGTATAAAACACATTACATAATTCTAATTTACTAACACACTCGTGAATAAGAAACCAGTTTGTGCCAAAGCACACATGGAACACACGGCATTAAGTTTATTTTGCAAATGTAATCGGCTGTATTCGAAAATTTGCTCAAATTGTGGTCAACACACAGCTTTCTGCAAATTTGACATTGGGTTTTTTTTGTCACTCGATGGATACACATCGAAGGTCGCAAAATTCAAATACGCCGTGCCGATAATTTGTCTGAATGCAATATAATAATTTAATTTTTTCGATAATTGCATGCAGAGTGAACGTCTGACTGTCAGCGAATCGAAAGTGATGGTATTCTAGAGAAACGAAAGAGTGACTAAGTGTGATGTAATTGTAAACAACGAATGCTTAGAACAAGTGAACGAGTTTGTGTATTTCGGAAGTATGTTTAGTAGAGACGGCAAGGCTGAGAATGATATCGAAAGGAGAGTGACTGCGGGAAACAAAGTTAATGGTGCTCTAAATGCAATAATGGTCAATAAGGCATTAATGGCATTCTAGTGCCAACCGTGATATGTAAGTGAAGCCTGGAATTGGCAAAAGAGAAAGTAGACTGAATGCGGTGGAAATGCGGTGAGTAAGGCGCTTGTGGGGAAAATCTTTGGTCGATAGAGTGAGGAATTAACAAATTAGAAGTAAATGTAATGCTGGCTGTAGTGTGGTAGATAGAATAAAGAAAGAAGTGCTGAGATGGTTTGGTCATGTGGAACGTATGAACGAGGAATGGATGGTCAAGAAAATATATGAGGCGAGTGTTGAAGGCAACAGGAATAGAGGGCGTCCTCGAAAGACCTGGCACGATCAGATACTACAAGTATTTGGGAATGGCCCTGTTAAAAGCCGCAATTTTGTAGAACTTGTAAGAGAAGATGTATGAATGTGGCCGAGGCAACAGTGGTATGCCAGGATAAAAGAGTGTGGCGTTCAATCCTCTTTGCCTACCCCTGCGGGGAAACGGCGTGATGGTTAGTTAGTAATTTTTTTCAAAATATATTATAGATGTCTCATAGAGACGAAATTATATTCTTTATGGGAAGTAGGTACTTATTTATTTATTTAACGCCCTTATGGGCTTTTACAAATGTACAGAATATAAATTTAAAAATAAATAATATAAGACAGATAAAATAATAATACAGAAAAACATAAGACAGATAAAATAATAATATAGTTAAAAGTACAAATAATAATAGTTAAAAGGTAAAATAATAATACAGAAAAATTTACTATCCATTTCCATTTCGTTAAGATGTAAAGAATTGTATCAGTTTTGTTCTATAGTTATATATTATTATTATTTTGTTCTATAGTTATATATTATTATCATCAAAAATGTCAGCCGCCTCTGCATGTTCATTCCCTAATGAGTGTAGTCTGGGGATTACAGAGTTTGCTAATGCATTAGTCCTGACATTTCCACTATAATAGAATAATGGTTGGAAGTCTTTGGGTGTTCATGGGGCTTACGACCTATCCCGACCGGCTGGTTTAAGTGACCAGTTTTGATGATACCTACCTATGAACTATGAACACCCAAAAAGACCAGCAAGTAAATCCCATTTTCATAGCGGTTAGCTTACATCGAAAATAGTAAGAATATTGATGCGACACGTATTCCGTTTTTGCATCTCTATTAAATTGTAACTTATGTAAAATAATCTTAATTCTGTCTATTTTATGTTATCACGAATATCTATAGTACAATAATATATCGCATTATAACTCTGAGTTTTATACATATATTAACCAATCGGTTACGGAAAAAAGTTTTCCTTCGTCAGGGTAAACAAGCGACAGAATGTGATGCTTATGCGAATGTGAAGCTATACACATTTTTTAAAATATACATTTTATCATTATATATAGTAATTAACCTATTAATTAAAGTAGAATTAAAAACCAATTGACGACAAATAGATTCGCAGAATAAATAATTTTTATCGTTGATAAATTAGAAACACCACAGAAAAAAATAATTTAAAATCATGTAGTAATATAGTTATTTTTTCTTTAATCACAAACATTCCAGTAATGGTATTCTCTAGCACAGTATTAATAATATGATATACAAAGGTATTGACTGTTAACCTTAAATTTAAATAAACGATATCGAATGGAATTCAATCCACCATTGAGGTCATCAATAAGAAAAAAAATAAAAACATCATGTGACATGACCCATTTTCCAGAATCAAACGTGCGTGTGGCATTCAATTCAAATACACGGCACCATAAAAATGTTTTTTTAGCCCTTTTATCTTGTTACCCTTACTTATTCACTCTCTCTTATACACACAACGGAGAAAAAAAACATTTAAACATTTGGCAAGAAATAACAATGGCCGAGATCGATATCATTTAGTTCAGATAAAAACACTGTTATTTATATATTCGGTAATGTTTTATTACCATTATTTATGTCAGGAGATAAGAGTTAAGACAAAAAATATATTTAAGTAGCAGCTGTCTTGTATTTCTTTACTTTTCCTTTGAATAAAAAAGTAAATTACCATTTATTTGAACGCTATTTTAATTTTTATAGAATATTAAGATACAGTTTGTTTTTCTAATATTATAAAGGGAAGTAAAATATTTTTTCTTTTAATAAAAACAACTTAATTATTTCATTATATCATCATTTACGTTCCCTAAAACACATTTTCATAATAGATTAACGACAATGTTATTGAAACCATGGTAAATGCTCAGATGGTGACATTAACACTTTAGAGTGCTAATGCCACCATCTGAAAAACACTTTAAAGCCTTCCTGAAATCTTTAAAATACCTCCTGAAAAAATAAACACATATACGAAATGTACACAAAACATAATGTGGCAGCGAGCACTTCGAAGCAGAATGCCGATAGCATGCAGTGGACAGGAAAGGGGGATAGTGGGGAAGGGAAATTGTGGGGGAGATAGTGGGAAAGGAAAATTGTGAATGTGGATCCAGGATTGGATTCTTCGATAATTTCAAGATGAATCGATCGCTCTTTTTTGTAGATTTTAATGTAGGTTTATTGACAGACAGTATTTGGTGCTAATATTAATTTAAATAAATTTATTGTACTCAAATGAAAACAATTTTTTTTTTATGAAAGTATATAAAATATATGAAAGTTATTTAAATTCTTCTTCTTCTTCTTTCTCAGTCTTCATTTCTCCACTCCTGGATATAGACATCTTCCATACCCTTCCATCATTCCGTGTTATTTGCTAGTTGTAGACATATTTTCCCCCCACAGCAGCTTTATCATCGGCCCATCTCTTTTGACGTCTTCCCACATTCATTTTCCCAAGATCTCCATTTCAGAACTCTGGGAGTCCATTTTTTAATTATTTTACCATTAAAATTAATTTACCTACTTAAATAAATTAATTTTGCAATGTTTGTGAACTTTTGGTAGACAGCAAATTTAAGGTTTTAATAGGATTTGATAAAAAAATTTCCTCCAAATATTTCATGCCTTTGTATTTAGCTGCATATCCATTGATCCAATTTGCATAAGTAGCAGGCACGTGTTTTCAGTATATCGAAGCATGAGTTGTCCGTAAAGGCATATTTTGGAAAAAAAGCGAAATCAAATATTAATCTAACAGAATTAACGATATAATTAAGTCATAAATATAATATATGTGTCGTATCAAATGTGTCCAAAAATAAAAAATTAATTAACGGTTAATTCTGGCGTCCCCTAGCGGTAGTTACACAAAGTAAGTTGTGCCTATCGTACCATAAGAAGATTGCTCTAAAAATGGATAATATAATATGGTATCAATTATTTTTTATTTATTAATTAAAATTAACGGACATAGTCCAATAAAAATTAATAAATGAGACTTACAGATAAGGTCGATATGTACGAAATTTTAGGAGACCACTATAGCGTAAATAGATAACGCGCCTGCCCCGGATTGGAGGAGATCCGTGGTTCGAATCCCGGTAGCTACCAAATATTTTTTCATGATTTCATTTTTCTGTACGCCTTTCTAATTGATTAATAAACTTGGTTTTAAATTTGACAGAACTTTGTTCTGAAATATATTGCTGCCTTTGCTTTTATAAAAGCAAAGGCAGCAATATCCAAAAAAAAAAAAAACACGAGGATTAATAAATTAAAATGTACTGAATTTTAGATTTTATGTATTTATAGGGTATGTTCTCTTAAAAATCTTGAATTCAGTCAATTATAAATTAACAATCCTCGATGACTGCATTAATTTTTTTATGTATTGCTTCCTTAACTTGATACCCTCTGTATAGTGTTTTATTAAATTAATTTTATTTGGTTTTTTATTTAAAATATGTTTATTTAAATTTATTTTAATTTGTGATTGCTTTCTCAGGTTCTTTTCTTAATAATGTTAAAACTGTATTGATGACTCTTTGTTTTAAGTATTTTTTTGTAATAGTACTGGGCACACAAATAAATAAACAAATATTTCTATTAATTTTTGAAAGCAAGAAAACACTTTGCGGCTTGACATTATAAGACATTTAAGAATAAATTAAATACTATGTTTAAATACTTTGGTAGAAAGCAATAACTTTGTGGTTTGACATATTAAAATAAATAAAAACACTTTACTTTGTATTAAACCACGACTTATTGTTGTGCCAACCGGTTTCGCTTAAACTTAAGCTTCATCAGGGCAACTTAATAACTGACAACTTAATAACAGTTATTAAGTTGCCCCGATGAAGCTTAAGTTTAAGCGAAACCGGTTGGCACAACAATAAGTCGTGGTTTAATACAAAGTAAAGTGTTTTTATTTATTTTACTATGTTTTAAATATTTCTAAATGAACCATTACGTTCGCGCGTCGGTTTTCAAGACCCCTGCCGCCGTCGGCGCGCCGCCTTCGAGCACCTTCACTCTCCAGTCCACACTTGTCACTCCCACCGCGAGCACTGGTCGAGCCGGCAGTGGGTATATTCCGTATTACGAAACAGTACTATAAATCTGACAGTAACCATGCGCGGTGTGACCGTATTCGTAGGGGCGGTTTTCGCCCTCATGGCCGGAAGCGGTGAGTCTATTTTCAAATGCGTTCTTTTCCGCTCAATTTCGAACTGGCGCGCCCTTTCGAAGGGGCGAACATATGGTGGCGATGTGAATGTTTTTATCGTACGGCAATCGCATTATGTCGATTGCGTTATGTGCATGTAAATTTTGTTTATTTTCGAATAAACAAAATCTCCCAAACTTTGCAAGCAGAATAAATATATTTATTTTTGTACGAGAAATCAACAGTGCAATTAAAACTAAGGTTACACATGAATATCACATAGTAACGGTTATCCTTAAAATTAATTTAAATATATGTTTAAGCGTACATTAAGTGCTTGATTCAATTTAATTATAAATACGTGAAAACCTTTCAATTATAACGGGGCAAAATCACATTTTCGAATTTACCTGTGTATTTATTTACCTTTTGATATTGAAATGAATTATTATTACCTATGTCGGAAACAAAAGCTTACTTGATTTTTTTAAATACAGTTCGCTTAGGAAGCAATATTTTTATCATATTCAGTCAAAAATATAAACGAATTATTTTAGCGAAATGCAATTATTCAAAGTGTGAATGACGTACAATCAGCTGAAACTATCTTAATTTAATGAGGATAGATGTAGTTAAATTTAGTCAATGGTGTAAAATAAAATTAAAAATGTTGTGCCTATTGAATTATTTGTCATAGTTTTGTATCATAAAATTAATTAAAGATAAAAAAATTAATAAAAATGAACTTTGTTTTCACAACTTATATATTGAAAATAGCAACATGTTTCAGGGCAAATGGACCCTCGTCAGGATAGAATGTATACTAAAAAATTAAAAATCAATAATCAAAATTGTTAATTTGTTAATACACACTGCATCCTGACAAAGGGACCATTAGCCCTGAAACATGTTGATATTTTCAATATATAAGTGGTGAAAACGAAATAAATTTATATTAATAATGTCACTACAAAATCATTTTGCTGTTTTTGAAGGAGAAATTAAAGGTAAATTGCGAATTATATATTCTTTTTATATGTAAGAATGGGAAAATTATAGACTTTGAGGCATCGAAAATACACAAAATGAAAATTAAAAATTGTTGTAACTATTGCACGTATAAAATTCATTTTATAATTATTGTTTACGGTATATAATGTTTAATATTTCTTATTTACAAATTATTCTTAAAATTTCTAAATGGTAGATTAATGTGCTCTCCTGCAAATCTCCATCTCCATAACACGCGCAGTTGATCGAGATAATCATGTCGCCAAGGTTTGAGTGAAATGAAAAGGATTATTAATGGAATGTCTATGATCAAATTACATACAAAAAAATACTTTTTTCGAACCTAATAATTCATAAAAAGTAAACGGAACATAAAAAAATCACATGTCACATAGCATATAATTTTATTTGTAAGATAGGTGAAAAATTTAATCAAAATCAGCTTAATAGTTTTTGAAATATCATCAAAATCTGAGATTTCATATGTGGAAAAGAGAGTTTCGAGAAAAACGCAAAAGATTAATCTGATTCGTTTAAAAATTCACCAACCACGCTAGTTTCAAATTGCCATAACTCAGTCAATTTTTGTAATTTTGGAATGTGTGATAACTGAAACTATTCATAGAACTTCAAGTTATAAGATAAATTTAAAAAATACTAATTTCATGATAAGGTAGATACTTATATCTAATCTTTAGACTTATTATTATTGTTTAGTAAGCATAACGTGTGTACCTACTAATGCTGGAGTTAGGTGACATTTAAATTTTTACCAAAAATTATTGATTTTTGGGGTAAATCGGTAGCAAAATTTCGATTGTGCGTTGATTCTGCACCAGGGCAACAATGACGTATCTAACGCAAAGGAGAACGTATTGAATAAAATGGGCGGAAGGTTGCACGGCGCGCAATGCGTCACGTACCCATTTTATGACACCTTAACAAAGTTGTTTTAATTGAAATATAAACGCGACCACTCGTGGGAACCAAGGAACCAATTGCGGTGTCGGTACTAGTATCACTTAAAAAAAACAAAACCTTAAATAAAAAATGTTTTGATCAAGATCATAAACCACGATATTGTCTTTCAGCTGTAAATATATCCTGATATTCTGTGCGATACCATTATTTTTTGAAAGGAGGCCTTATTCGTTGATCAAATCAAGTAACAATCAAAAACCGGTTTACATCTGAAACCGGAAATCGAAATAATGTAGTGTGGTAATGTACAATCAAATAATTCGAATTCCATAACAGATTTAAATCTACGTTTTAAATCAGTAACTATGCCGGAACTAACCAAAGTATCAAACAATAAAAAAACCACTTATTGAGTTGAATAACTAACGAATCACATATATTTGAAATAGGGGTTGGAAAAATATTTATAAAAAAAATAAAGTTTGCATTTTATTTTAATATTTTATTGAAGTCATGATAGTATATAGGTGCGCTTAAATATTATCATCATCATCATTGATGGTAGGTCTTAGCATTGTTCATGATCGATTAACTTGTGGACAATGTTGCTCTGTCTTAGTGTTGGCCTTCATAAACTCCCTTTCCTTGAATTCACCAGGGACTTCTGTACTTGTTGATCAGTTATTCTATCTATATGAACCAGTCACTTAAGCCATAGCCTATGAGATAACGGTATTGTATCGTCGAATGTATACTCTCGAAATTCGACAGCTAATATAATTTTTCGATGACAACATTTATAAAGATTTAATGGGGGATTTAAAAAAAAAAAATCCTTAAGTTAGTTGATATTACATCTTGTATATTAACTAGTATTTTACACTTTAAATTCTAAAATCTATTACTAATGTACTATCCATAATAACCTACATATTTATATTTACATCTAATTTAATCTATGGTACAATCCATAATATAATAAATAATACATCTTATACTCAACAATTCTATACTATTTTTACAATAATTATAGGATTTGTTTTTAAATTCATTCATATTATTTATATTTTTTATATTTTCTGGCATCTCATCACATATTTTTACACCTCTGTACATTAGACAATTCTGTATATATACTTTTTTCTTGTATGATAATATATTCTATAAAAATTTCTAGTGTTATATGTATGTACATCACTATTTACAATAATTTTGTTCAAAAAATATTCAATTTTTCAATTTCCATCCAATTGATTGCTTTTCTCATTTCTTCAATTCTGGTGTATTTACTCTTTTTAATATGATTCTCATTGCCCTGTTTTGCATCACTTGCAGTTTCTTGATGTATCCTAAAATATGTATACTATTTGGACAAGTTACTTTTACCAAACATTAATATTACTAAAAAGATGATCATAAATTTTTGTTGATTGAAGATTTATTATTTAACGTACGGAAAATATTTTATTGAATAATAAAAGTCACGCAATTTTTCTAATTTACATCTAATTAGCGGCCAAACACCCGTGAGTCGAACATATTGAATACTTTCGATTTCCATTGCACGATCTGCGCGAAACCACTTCCTCGACCAGATGAAAGCAGCATCCGCTGACGACTCATCTCTTACGGCGGACCGGTTTGGGGCTAAATCCCGAATCTTCTTAGAGAGAATAATCAAATTCTCTCTTTGGACCTTGATCGATACATCCTATTATTCGTAGTATTGACGGATTTGTCGTTTAAATTGTAAAGATTATTAATGATGATCATAAAAATATTAAAGATGGAAAACAAACTATATTACCTCTACTTGAGTTTAATTCTAATGAGGTTATACTTGTTTTGGCGCATTGAGTAAAAATTTTTATTGTAACGGAAGTTGCACACGCAGCATGTAGCGGAAATGCGACATCATGAAGTTAGTTTTTTAGAAAATAATGAAATGCTCGTGCATCGTTTTCGCACCATGAAGTGGGCTGTCAAAGAGCGAAAGTGTGTATATTTCACGTATTGTTTATGGTCATTGCGTAATTATAAAAAAATATTCATTTGAAATTAATGTTCCAGTAATATAAATAATTTACAGATGACCATCTTGAATCGAGTACAAATCATTAAGTTGCTCCATCCAAAAGCTGAGAAATTATTGGTTATTTAAATGAAAATTCGAACGGTTTTGATGAATAGCGATTTTATCTGGAATAGAAATGAGAAGAAGAGGTTTCTCATTTCCAGAGATTTCTGTGTTTCGTATTTCATGTTATTGTTGGTGTTTGATTGCGTTCAATTGTGTTTGACAGAATATCATCAGATTGATAATGTCTGCTATTAAAACCTTGTAATCAGCCAATAATAAATATGCATAGTTGATTGCAAAACCTCAGAGGTAGTCGCTATGGTTGTGGTAGTGTATATTTTGACATATTTGTATAGTTTTTCATAATATTTTTTTATAACGTGTTTTAAATATATGCCGAAGAGGTATATATAATTTCTAATATGCATACATGAGTATACGTACACATTTTTAAAAATATATTTTGCTACTCGAGTTTTGTGAGTATTAGAAACCTGTCGATGAGTGGTTCTGATACTGAAAATCGAGTAGTAAAATTTTTAACAATATATCAAAGTCATGTAGTTTATTTTCTCCAACCATGATAATTTATTATCGAATTGCTGCTTGTACATCAAACATATCTGCTGTTTGTTTCAATCTTATTATGATAGACTCTTTAACAGATTTTGCTTTTTGGTCACCATTTGACCACTTGAGGATTTTAAATTTGGTGGTTTGAGGATTAACAATTTGGTGGTGAAAGGAAAAAATTCTCACCCTACCTTTGGAATCTTCCGGGATTCGTGTTGTGGGTGAACATAACAAGCAAATAGGGAATAATACTCAAAGTCTATTACACTGAAGCTTATTGTAGATTATTTGAAGCGAAATTACATTTACCTACAATATTAAATGCTTCTATTTGGTCGAAATACTAAAGATGAAACGATTGGGAAAAAGGCAGGAGCGGCATGGAGCCATGCCACTCATTCATAGTCCCTGATTGGTTAGATCACAACAACCTATTCTTCTATGTTTCTCTGGGTTGCTACACATGACCTTTTTTGCTATTTCTTGATAATTCTTTCTTGATAATTTTTTCTATTCCATGCTACCACTTATCTCATTTCATCCAGTTTCGTAACTAAGGTTAAATATGGGTTTTAGAAATAACGTTACATGTTGAACCAAATTTATAAACCCTGAGCTATCCGACTGGCTAGCTATATTCTACAATACAAAATGGTATCATAGTCATCGAAAGATGTCAAATAACTTTACAGGCGATAAATTAGGATAACGTCTTCATTGGAATTTGAACTAAAATGAGTTACCAATGAACGTGCAATAAATTACCTACAGAAGACGATTAATAATCTAAATCAATGGATTGGAAAAAAACATTCTATATTAATAATTCTATACCGAAAATATCCATCTAGAGAATATTATTTCACCGTGACGAATGTCTCAAATTTAGGAATTGGCGTTCCATAAACACGTTGTTTTGCATTGCTTTATGCAGTATTGTCACTTATCAATCAAAGTGAAAGATGCTTTAGTATCTTCCTATAGCAAGTTAATCATTCTGAAATAAAATGTTTATTGATCAGATCTGACCGGCTAGGTCGTTTTACTATTTTGCACTCTAGGACCCTGACGAAAAATATAGCGACCCCTATCACACCCCCCCAGACCCATCTATTTGAACCTATTTTGCATACATCGTTTCTTTTTGGAGCCCGCGCGAAACAAAGCTATCCCCCCCTCCCAAACTCCTTTTAAATTATCAGTAATGGAATCTCGCCGGATACACAATTAACATTTATATTAAATTGTATTTTACTAAACTAACTAACTTACGCATGGCAGAGAGGATAGAAAGCCACAATCTTCTGTTCAGCACCACTGTTGCCTCATGCACGCTCTTCAGTTGTTGGGCCATCCTCCAATATTTAGTTTTTCTGGTCGTGTGTTATTTATTTAAAAAAAAAACATGTAAAAATTTCTTAAAAGAACACTTTTTTTGATATTTAACATATTGTTGTGTAAAATCGTAATATTAAATTATGTTTTAAATCGCTTCGTAATGGTCAATTAAATTTTATGAGAAGTGAGTTGAGTAATAATTTTTATACCATTTTATTTGTAACTAGCCATCAACACCCGTCAAAAATGACTGCACATTATTTCGCGTCTTTGCTAAGCCCTAGTATATATTTATTATAGTATCTTTTTGGCAGTCCACAGAGAGGCAGCGATAACAACATGCGTAGAGCGGTCCATTCGGGTTTGCTAGCCCGGGGCTTAAGCCCAATCTCTGACCGTATTTGGGTTTTTTAGCCGTAAATTTGAACGAAATTACGGACGGACGGACAATGAAATTGTTACGTTTGGTGCGCTGATTTTCACTGATTTTTTTTCTAAATAATTCATTGTAAATTAGTGAAATGAATATATTCCGATGTAAAATTCGATAGGTTTTGACACTCGAGATTTGTACGCCCTGATTCGGTCCCGTGCATCACAATGCATGTTGAAAGTGCAATTTTATTTTTATTGAAATATTTGTTCCATATTTTCACAAACAAAAACTGGCCACATTGCTTCCGAGCCGGAGCTTTCCAATACATTGCAAATACTGTGATGTAAGTGCACAACTAGTATTTCGGCGACCTTGCAATCACGGCGTTGTATGTAAAACGAACTTTTTTTTACTGCTTTTCATTTCCTGGGCGAAAATACATTCTGTCTACCAACGGGCTCATTAATTATTAAAAAAATATTGCCTAACCCTAAGACTTCCTTGTTCAAAGAAAGATTTCTTGAATATAAATATGTGTATATTTTTTTATGACGATCAACCATGTTCCATACGGTAGCTTGATGGTAAAATATATTAAGCGCTTAGTAATCATTAAAGTGGGAGAGAAACGTAATCTGTGTTGTGCTACCTCTAATATGATTCGAGAGTAACAGAATCTTTCATCGACACGTAAAGTATTAAATTTACCTGTTCATGGGAGATTCTGTTACGAATCTTAAGTAGTGAAATATAAAACTAAATTTCACTATTCTAATATGATGCTACTAATTTAATTTAACTATTTAGACTCAACACAATTTCATAAATTAGACAACAGGGGAATATTATCAGATCAATCCTTCCTTTTCCAAATAATTCATTACCTTATAGATTCTCCTGAAATCACCAGCTTGCTATCTTTTCACGTCTCACTCCGACCTACCAGACGGAAGTATTTCTTTTCCACCATGTGAATTATATATATTTATATTATGAACCCTTTTATGTTAATGATAAAATAAAATTAGGAACAATCACTTAAATGAAACTGTAAAATTGTTTGATCTGTAATTCATATCAAATTGACTTCTCTATAATTATCTTTGTCATGTCTATGTATCTATCTATGTCATCCTTTAATTGTGGGAGAAAATGCCCCTACCTTTAAACACTAGAATTAAATTCTCTATTAAGCGCATATATTCTCATTCTGTTATGTAAATTATTAATATTAATAATTAACACCGTTTTGTATAATGTAATTAAATAAAAAATAAATATTTAAACTCACGAAGAGGTAACATTCTTTATTTTTTTCACCTAATTTAATGATCATTATGAATAATCTCTGCAATGTTAAAACCAAATTAATCAATAGTCCAATTAATTGTCGTTGAAGTGAGTTATAAATAATGCAGAAAAATTAGTTTTTGAAAATTAATAATAATAATTAACCATAACTATAAACATCAAAAATGTACAGATAAATGTATGCTGTATTGATTCTAATTATGCATTTTATTGGTTATTATATAGTTGCATATTAAACGCATGCAATGAGTTAATCCTCAATACAACTAATAAAAGATTTTTTACCCATTTTATTATAAATTATCATGAATTGTATTACAATTGTTTATGATGTGTAAAATATTAAATTAAAAAAAATGTAAATATGATTTGAATTTTTGTGAAACAATTATAATCCTAAATAAAAATATTTTGGGAATGGGCTAGGGTACAGGATTTTGTATGATGAAATTTAATCGGGCGTCTGGACCATATAATATACAAATCAGGGAGGTAATATAAAAATATGGTCGGAGCCGAATAAGTTTTGAAACCACTTTCGAACATAACGTATTAAAGCATTAGTATGGAGGAAATAAACTGTGACTATAATTATTAATAGATATAACAACTCTAATAGCAGACTCTAAAACCAGACTACCTAACTGGTTTATCTGATTCATATGGAACTTAGAAATGATACGGTCTAAGCAAGGCCAACCGCACGACAACTCACTACATACTAAAATGCTTGAAGTGGTTGACTTTTAAATATCTTTGATTTTAAAAGCACACCTTTAACATTATAATACATGGTGTCCAGATAGTCCATGTCCTTGTGAAGAAAAAATATCAGTGGGAAAATGTTAGATTTAAAAGTTAGTTTCAAATTCGTCTTAATATTATGTAGTATTATCCACAACAAAAGTACCTTCAATATAATATTAGCGCTATGCATATTTTAAAAGAAAAGTAGTGTGTGTAGAGTTTATATTTAATTAAAGCTCATTTGAGAAAACGTAACATTTCAATGTGGGACTTTATTTAACTTATTAGATTTCAGTTTCCGAGGTAAGTTTGTAGGACTCGGTAATTACATATATGGAAATACTAGCAAAATACTTATTTTTGATTCAACTGGTTTAATTTACTCGACACACGTTTCGCCTTATGAAGGCATTATCAAACTAATAATTGAATTCGATATCTTATATATATATATATATATTGTTTGAGCAATATCAACTTAATTCGATAAATTAAATTGCAAGGAATGCGTGTATCCATCTTATTTTAAGTGTCTTTATTTTTTATCTAATTTTAACTAGCTAATTCGACTGGAAGGTCACTATTGTCGAGTCAATAACGCGCGAATGAACTGACATTTCTTTTTGTATTTTTTGTCAGTACACAGCACTACATAGAATTTTATTGAATCTTTAATTCCCCATGCGTTAAATTATATTTTTCGCTGGTCAAAGAAACACGCAGACTGTAAAACATTTAATTTAATATCAAGGCCACAAATCCAACATTTGTGGTACCTGAACATGTATCTTACTTTCCTTTTATGTCATTTAGTAGCAGAAGCAATTTTAGCATTGCATTAAATAAATGTATCAATGTTTATGACTTTAAAAATTATCTTGCTCTTTCAATTGGTGTACTCTGTCCGATGCCTTAGCCATTGTGATCCTTCAATCTGCTTCTACAATGTGAATTGCCACACGTTGCTCAGAACCATACCCAAGAAGTGTGCTTGAGTGACGTTTGGCAAGATTCTATGATCTGCCACCTTATTGAAAAATTACCTCTCGCTTTAAGAGGTTCACCAACTTTTCCAAAAAATATTTTGTTTTATAGGTTGATGTTCGAAGAATAATTTTAGTCGTAATTCATTCAAAAATTTCCAAAATTGGCTGAGTTGGAGAAATTTGACAAAAAATACAAAAAGAAATGTCGGTTCATTCGCGCGTTATTGACTCGACAATAGTGGCCTTCCAGTTGAATTAGATACTTAAAATTAGATAAAAAATAAAGACACTTAAAATAAGATGGATACACGCATTCCTTGCAATTAAATTTATCGAATTAAGTTGATATTGCTCAAACAATATTTTAATATAAATCGTTTCAATGGGATATCGAGAATAGGTATTACGTGTGATATATGACGTTCATATTTGTCAATCAACCAACTTGATCGCTGTTGAGTTGCCTTTGGTTGCTGTTGATTTTCTTAAAAGCAAACATTCATTAAAAAAACATAAAGTTTGTATAGAAGTAGCTGTCAACAACTATTATTTTAGACAAATACGAATAATTAATATTAAGGATCTTAAAATTATAAAGTATTGTGATTAATTTTAAAATGCATGCTAGAAAAAATATACATTTTACAAAAAATTCATTTTCGGCTATATTACTTCCACTACTCCGGTAATTTCATTTAACAAAAGAGAATGTAATTTTTTGTCATAAATATGGATATTTTTATTTATTTATTTAATATAACATACAGTTTTAAACATTTTATTTTATTCTAGTCTATTAAAACTAGAATTAATATAAAATTTACCTATATCTTTCCAAAATGAGACGAACTCTAGTGCTTGGAGAGGGACTTACACTTTGATATAATTACATATTTTGTATACCTGTACATAATTTAAAAAAAATATATTTTTAAAGGGAATACTTTCCAGTATTCCTTGTATTTAATTATCTGAATTTCGTATTTCTACGTTTAACTACTCCTAAGTAGTATTAGTCGATTCCTTTATAAATGTTTCAACTCACTACTTGTCTTCTTCTTTAGTCAGTTTCCTCGTTACGGAAAAACGTGACTCAAATTTTACTGCAGATGTCCTAGACAATTATCCTCTACTGCAATTCGCAGTCCAGACAACCGTTGTAACAGGATGGCCAGCAGCGCATTTGAGCCTGGTTTGAGTTCGACACTTTTTTGTCTTACAATACTTAATACTGTATGTTAGAATTCGTAGACCTTAAGCTGATCTAGGTGAATCGATAAGTAGACTGACCAACATACTTGTATTAACCAGGGGCGTGCGGCGAGAACATAAAGTGTGTCTTTTTTCTTAGCATATATTTGCACTCCACATTATTCTTGATACAACATACCAGCAACTCCAGAGCATTTTATGCAAATTCAAGCAAAAATGTTACATTTTATTTATAAAAAATATAAAAGTAGCATATTCTGCATTCTTAATATCTACCAATTCATCCTATTGAGAATCATTGGCAACTGAAACACTCCAACTACTTCTTGTTGTCTCAAATACATCCACTTTTCGTTTTTATGTCCTATGAAATCAGATTCGTCACTAGAACTCGGATTGTCTTATGTTTCCGACAAATTTTCATCGTTTGTATCACTATGTATATTAGAAACAAACTCAATTTGTCAAACATCACTCAAACCAATCAAAGAACAAATCCACTTTCGCTTAGTTCGAAATTCGTATCCATTTCATTGCGTCACAAAAATATTAACTGCTTTATTTTACGCGCCAATGAAACTGCATTATAAATATTTGACAATGTATGCATTCGAATAGCAGGAACAACCGTATAGAACTAATGTAATGCTTTTATATCTGCGCTAATAGGTAGACATCTTTTAATTTAAGAAAGACAATCGAATTAGTATGTATAGCACATTGTTTCGTTAGGTTGGTATTTTTACCTACCCGTAAAAACTAACAAAACGAAACATGAGTGTCATACGCACGGCTTACACATACTAATTCGATTGTCTTTCTTGAATGGAAAGACCTATACTAGAACACTTTTTGAGAAAAAAATACATCTTTTATCTGAGGCGACATATACCTAGTCGCACACAGGGTTAAATGAATTTATTAGAGCAACGGGTTAGGTTTAAATATATATTTTTTTAAATAGAGGTGCGAACACGGAATACGTGTCGCATCAATATTCTTATTATTCTCAAATTTAGCTAAAAATTAAAATAGGACTAAATTGGTGGTGTTCTAGAATGGGGCTCGAACCACCGATCAACATGACTAGGTGAGCGTCATGACCACTACACCAACAAGCTTTTCTAACGAATTCCTCGTACTATATTTTTGGTGATTAACTAATTTAACCAACTTTCTGATATCTAAAATAGAAAACCATTTAGAGAAGCTCTCTTAGTTGCTTGTCAGCTTACAAACATTAGCAGTAATGTATACCAATGAACAAATCACAACATTTACGTTTGTTTCTACGCATTCGCATAATATGATGCAAATATATGAACAAGGTATCATTATTCAAGTTGCTACCGGCTCGCCCGACGATTTCTCAATATTATCCAACAGTAAATTGTAACATAAAGGATGATTTTTTTAACCCCAAGCATAAGACAGAAAAAATTCATACGTAGCTATGATATCAACTTGTTTTGCTAAAAGGAATTTGTGATTTTTTAGAATTATACTTAAGAAAATTTTAAATACTTAGTTGTAATTTTGATACATTTTTTCTCATTAAGTCCAGTCTGCCATGACTATCTTTATCAGATGGCTTTTTACAAAAGATTGAGTTAAAACAAATTATTTTAGTAGGGATACTTTTAAAAGTCATTTCAACATGATAATGTTTTTTAAGATTTTTAATATACGAGTTTCATATTCCGCGTATGTGCGGAAATACGAAGTGGATTAAGAACTCGGTAGAACTATTTTAGTGCATTTTGTTGTTTTGTTGTTGTCATTTTGTGTCGATTCGGTGTAACTAAAAAACAAAATTATATATAAACGGAAAACAATTATAAAATCACATACTACAATCTGGTAGAAATTATTTTAATCAACTAATGAAGACAAAATAAATAATGTTTTGATGCCATATAAATGATACGATAGAATGGTGTAGTTTTATTGGTTGTACATTATAAATTTAATTTAATATTAAAATGAAATGATTTGAAAGTAGGCTATGCAAATTTATAGTAAAATGGCATCAATGGTAATTCAGGAAAACTTAATTTAATGCCGATTTACTAGTAATTAACCGGCCCAAGGTAAATATTATAGCATTATAATATTGTACAAAACAAGTTGAAAAAAAAACATTTTCATAAAAACAAAATATTGATTATTGATATTTATTTAACACAATGATTACTTATTATGTTACAGACAACGTTATCTAAAAGATATCGGCTTCTTTTAAATGCTTTTAATTAGGACAAGTTTAAAGCTTTTATATATATTTTATAATATATATAATATTTTTTATATATATTTGTATATTTATTTCGTATATAGTTAATATCTAATGGTCATTAACAATTCTTGTTTTTTTGTTAAGAATCAATACGAACTATTTACTTGTTTTTACACACAAAAACAAATATATTTTATACACAAAAAAGTAATACCTACATATTATTTAAAAACCACTTATCCCAGAGTATTTTGACTTAATGAAACGTCAGAGAATAGCAAAAAAGGCTACCAAGGGATAAATAATCTTCTCTAAGCTTGACTAGTGATTTTTGCGATGGTAAATCTCGGATCCCCAATGCGCGTGCGCGCATTGTATTACATTGGAGAAAATTTCTAGAACCATACAAAAAACACTCAACGATCCGGCATTCTAAAAATATCGTCACATTAATACCGAATTTTAAAAATATTATTAAGTGAAATATAATTTTTTTACACTATCAGTACTAAAAAAAATATTAAGTGGAATTTAGCCATATATATCGCAAAGACGGTGGAGTTTCCGAAGTTCGGGAACCTCCTACTTCGGTTAGGTTATTTCAAATTGACCCGTAAATTTTGGGGCAAGGTTTTGTTTTGATGACCTGAAACGTGTTTTCTTGCGCTAAAGTGAGATATAATACGTCACGCAGAATACTGATGATACAAGCCCCACTAAGCTAAAAAGCAGCATCTCCACTAAACAAATTACCGAGTAAATTAAGAAAACGTGAATGGAGCCATTTCTATCATTCAAATGAATATTAATTTATTTTCACGATCATTATTTGAGGTATTTTTATAATTTTTAAACCTTAAAATCAAATAAGCTACATGTTGTATACCCCAGATGAATATACTGGAAATTAAAAATGCTTACGTTTGAATATTTTGATGAAAATACGGCAAACAAGCTTATTAGAAAGATAAGATATAACCTCAAGTATCCAAAACTAAAAAAAAAATTAACAAAAGTATAGATTTACTGCTTTTAGCTTAGTGGGGCAGTATTGTATGCAGTTTAATCTATAATTAATTCAGTAATCCAGCTTTTCCTTTTTTTATCTTGTTATTTATTTATTGTTGGATATGATTATTCCTTATCAGAATACAGAACCACTTTCATATAAACTTAAACACGTGCAAGTATATTATAAACATCATATTTTATCATAACATAATGCAAAATTTATGCAAATAATGGAAAATAAACATAATATTTAACATAAAGTCATCCTATATCTGATTATATTGACCCAGTGCTAGCTGGCCTAGGTCCATACGACAAGTAGAGAATGTGACAGAAATCGAATATTGAACAACATTTTGAAAGCGAAAGTACAGACAGTCGGTTTTGCAAGAAATGTGAAAACGAAATACAATTACGCATTGTGAGATAACCAACTGTAAAATTTTTTTGTGAACATTCTTCGAAAGCATTCTTAACATGTTCGTTAACTGAAAATTAGGCTATCGGAAATTAATAGAATTTTACACATTTAAAAATTGTATTTCATAATTTTTTTTTGAAGCAAGCCAGTCAAAAAATATTTTTGTGTAAAATAGAAATAAATGCTGAATTTGCAAATCATTTTAATAACTGATTTGAAAATTCAGCGTTTCTAATAAATGATTTGCAAATTAAGCATTTATTTATATTTTACATAAAAAAAAACGAAATCATCCTAAGAACATCCACTCATATACCTTTATAGAACTTTAAAAAATCTTCTTACAATGTGGGTGTTCTTACAATGGAACTGGTGAACGTTGCGTTATGTAGAGACTGTAGAGTGATGAGTTAATCCAGCTCATACAGGTTGTTAACCCATAGCCATCGTATAAGAGACTTCCATCCACTTTTCTTATATATAAATAGCTTCGTCTCTGTGAGACTTCTATAATTTATCTTAATTAATTAATCATCCTTCTGGGGACCAAATCCAGTAACTGTGTTCTTAGAACATACTTTCATATAAAAATATTGTTAAAAGACATATCGTCGCGGTATATATAATTAATCCTATGTGACGTTTTAGTACATTATGAGATAAACGAATGACACTGTTTTAAAAAATAATTGCACAGACTAGATTTATAAAAAATATTTTAAATAATTACTATTTTTTTCAGACTTTCCAGATGAACGGCAATGTTTTTTTTAGTATATCTCCATTATTTATATGAAAATTTACAAATTGATTCGTTCATCTCAGAATATACTAAACGGCACATTAGCTTTATTATATATACAGCGACGATATGTTTCTTTTCGCTTCAAAAATAAAGATATTAATTAATATGTCACGGATTTACATAACTCTCAACGTACTGCCAAAGACAAACAATAATGTTAAAATACAATAACGAACACTGCTTTGAAAACTTTCACCAAATAGGTAAGAGGATTATGGAAGAGTGCTGTCGTATTCCACAACACTTATGTCTAATTTCACTTTTTAAAAATCACTTAAAAATATATATTTAGCTATCCGGTCTTACAGTCAATAAAGTCGTAGATATTTGTACAGTATTTTTAAGGACATATTTGTTTTTCTAGTTTAAGGAATAATACAATACAATAATAACATTTATTATTGTATTGTATTATTATGTAAGCCTTGTAGATAAAAATTCTCACGAATTAATGTACGATACAAAACACCTTATAACAATTAATTAAAAATTCCCACGATAATCAGGCGCGAATAAATATTTATCACTTTAAAGTTTCGTCCATTTTAATTCATTCAAATTGTGTATTGTCTGAACAAGTATTTTATTTTAATTTCATTCCTTTTTTATTACAGGTGATGCTGGTATTATACTGGAAAATGCGCCAGCTTGTCCGGAACAACATGGAGTACAGGTAAAGTACATCCGTGTATAACGGATATTTATAATACTAGATACATGTATTTAAAAATATATTTATAATTCTACAAAAAATATTCAAATACTTTTCTAAAATTACTCGTGAAAATGAAACTCAGTCATTCCACATGTGAGCTTAACCTTTACCCGATAATTTCGCCTTTTAAAAAATTTCTCTTTTGGAAGATCTAAGCTAACAAAAACAATTCTAAAAAAGATATTTAAGCATCGTATCGATGTGAGTACCAACGAAATTTCAGAAAAAGATATTTGTCACATTGCAACTACGATAATATACGTCCTGTTCTAAATGCATACTAATAATATATAAACAGATAAAATTTGGATGTAAGAGGAAATCTCTAGAACTACTCATCCGATTTCAAAAATTCTTTCACCAATATTTAGAATAGAATTTCAGGGTAGGCATAGACGAATGGACATAGTGTGGCCATATTATCCAGTTAAAATAAAAGGACTTTTCGTGATGACCTATTTTACAACTAAAGTCGACGAAAAAATGGTCGAGCGATGCGTTTTATACGAACGCTGCCTTAACAGTAAGAGATATTTAAATACTTTCTATAGAGAAGTTGTAGAACTCAAAAAGTTCTATTAAAAAGTCCGCAATAACATAATCTATATTTTGAGGTTAATATATACGCGGGTAAGCTAATAATAAATAAAGCCGATTTCATTTAAAAATAATTATATTTGCACCGACGATTTTTCAAAAATCCAATAAAATTAATAGTGACTTTTCTGTCACATGTCATTTTATCTATGTTATTTCCTCCATGCTGGTATTGGTAAAAAAAAATTACTACACTCATTGGGTCTCGTGGTATATAATTACTTATTAAAAAGATAGTAAAAACATTAAATAATTTTTTTTAAAGTTTATCAATAAACGGACGGCATACTGGAATTAATTATTTTTATAAATAAATGAGAGCCTACAAGGAACTGATTTCTTAAAAACCCTGGTGAATTAGGAAACATCTAAAAAATTGTTTATCTTTCTTTATTCAATCCTTTTATTTATTGTAGCAGCAAGTACACACAGTATAAAAAATTCAATAAACTGGATTTGGGACGAATAACTCCATAATTTACTTTACATTACATAGTGATGCTATTTTCATCGGTGGTACACTAACCGTTTTTTGAGATTTATATCTGATTGCAACAACGATTGTTATACGGGCAACCACAGTCATTAGACAGTTATATCACAGTACAGTTGCCGGCAAACTTCTTGAAATTCTTTGGCATAGTGGGAGAATGCGCAGAAGACGAAATTTGGGTCTCGTTGGTGGAAAGGTAGATGCGCAAACTTCCCCCCACTACGCCGTAGAATTTCAAGATGTTTGCCGGCTACTGTAACCAATCATCGATGCAATTAGATACAAATCCCAAATAACTTTACGAAAATAACCGGTTAAAATAACGGTTTAACCATCACTTATATTACGTTACATCGGATAGCTTACCACGCTATTTCTCTACGCCATTTATTTAAAGAATGTTGTATACCTAATTGAAAAAGAACATAGAAACACGACGGCAATTGTGGCACCAAATTGAGAAATTTAAATACGAGGTGTGCTCGGAATGATGATGAACTGGACGACAGCACGCATTGTTTTCAATACGGTGGTGAAGTAATCGGTACTACATTCCTCGCCACCACGTAGTGGCAACGTGATGCCAATAAGGAAATCTTGATGCAGTAGATTAAATTTTTTCTAAAGACATCATTTGCATATCTTCAATCTACACTATTATTAAATTTATGTAACTTTACTAAATTAACTTGGTCTCTTGCGTGCATGTACGTGGATTCAATCATTAAAATTATTTTAATGGATTTCTTGCTCACTTGAAAATAACTTCAGAGAAAGGAATGTTTAATATTCAATGGTAAAAAACATATGCATTTTTAAACTTTTTTAACACTCCTGTTCCGGAACAGGGCACAACATAACCCGAAAAATCTTATTTTTTTAAATATTTAATAATTATTAATGATATTAAGTTGGTATTTCTTGTAATCCTCAAAAATATCCCAAGGAATACAACATCCTAAGAAAATGAAATTATAATGTGTTACAGGACAGTCAAAAGTATAAAAATCATGTTTTCCATAGGCAATCTGGAATATTATATAAGGTGTTTCCTTTTGTCAGGTACCGACAGACATGACGCATTATTTAAGAGACGTCAAAATACTACGGTTTCTTACAAAATGATGACTAATTTATTAGATTCTTGTTCGCATTGTGTAAAAAATTTGATTTAACATATTGTAGAACATTGTCAAACCATTATAGGTACTTCTTTAAAACACAAATTTGAATGGGATCACCTAGTACTCCCTCTCCGGCTCTAGAAAATATTTTACATCTTCCGGTACTCGAAGGAAATTGAGAAAGGAAAAGAAAATTGCGAGGAAATCAGTCAAAATCAATAATGGGTTATTTAAAAATTAGAACCTCTTTATTTTTAAATTTTTGTTTTTTTTTTCTTTACAAGAATCTGCTTACTTATTTTTATTAATTAATCAACTTATTAATAACCATTAGTATGTACTAAGAATTTAATTTTTTTCCTATCCATATGTACTTGAGATTTTTTGTAGTAGAATAAGGAAAAATAGTACATACTTCATAAAGTACTTAACATTAGTTTTGATAAACGCAGTCTTTGTCATCAGCGCAATAGCTATTTTAAGAAATTAGGTTCATAAAATAATATTTAAGTTTATAAGATAATATTTAATAATATACAAAAACCAGGAATTTATATAATTAATAAATTACGTTATTAGTGATTAAGGAGGATCTACAAAGGTACGGGAAGTTTTTCACTCGAAGCATGAAAATTTTGAAATTGTGAATCTCGATTTCTCATTAATATTTTCAAGATTATTTATTATTCTACATTATTTAAATATCATGAGCTAGAAAATTCTGGGCTAGGCAGAGTTAGAAATGAAAAAAAAAAGATACATTACATTGAAGCAAATTGTAATATTCCTTTGAAATATAAGCATCAACATTTGTAGGCGACAGTCATAGGTGTATTTCTGTTGTCAGAAATTTTAAAAATTTAAAAATATATTTCAGCTCTACTATTATGTAGGTAGTTATTTCAATTATCATATCTTCATTTGCCTAGCGTTTGTCCTAGGACGTATCTTAAATTCTTTCTCAACTATTTTATTTTTATTTATGTTACTTTCTGTGTTCTTGGAAGCTTTTTATTCATTATTATTATTTCTTATATGTACGCAAAAACTTACTTCAAAAAACATGGAAACGGAAACACTCTTGATAATCACTCATTTGTAACCAGAGTTTCTTTGAACCTTAGTTAATCAAGTATTTTTTTACGGAGATCAAAGAAAAAATTTGTTATGTCCGAAAGTCGCCTGAAATAACGCGTTTTGCTTTGTATTATTCCTAGAACGTTGACACATAAATGTACGTTCACCATTGTGTATAAATATTTAGTTTGGTACAAACTGAATGTCATTAAAATTCTGATTGTCGTTTACTTTTCGCAGAGGACGTGGCCGGCTTCACATTTACCTTTTTAAGAAACTAATTGTTTTCCTGGAATTTTTATGGCGACGCCAATGTTTTTCCGACTACTCAGTGCCGACCGCTTTCGGAAATTTTTGCTTTTATTTCGGCAGCTGACACAACCATAAAAATGCCTGGTTCTGTTCATCTGTAAAAGTGCATTGATCTAGAGTAAGCAGAAGAACGGAATTTATAGTGGCACCATACCGAAACATGGACGTGACGTTCCACTAACATATACCTGAACTGCCGTGGCAAAAGGTAGAAAGGCTGTCGCCTTAAATATATTATATATTTTTATACAGGGTTATTTGTAAAACATTAATAACCTCGCAGGTATATATTCCTGCCTTGATTATGAGTCAAAAATGTACAAACTATTATGACCTAATATCAATAGTTAAGGAGATACGCGACATCAAAGTTTGCATTTTTTTTTTCAATATTTCTGACTTATTTTTTGTACAACGTTGGACTATCTTTACAGTAACTTATATCGAATATGAAAAATTCATTCTCTTTAATTCAAGTCAAATAAAAAAATAAAAACCTTCGAATTCCAATTGGAAAACATTCCAATTGAAAATTTTTCAGGGTTTTTATCATTTAATTTAATTTGTATTGAAACAAATGAATATTTCGTAATCGATATGAGTTACTGTAATGATAGTCCAACGTTTTACAAAAAATAAGTCGGAAATATTGAAAAAAAAATGCAAACTTTGATGTCGCATATCTCCATAACTATTGATATTAGGTCATAATAGCTTGAACATTTTCGACTCATAATCAAGGCAGGAATATAGTCCTGCGAGGTTATTAATGTTTTACAAATAACCCTGTATATTAAAGGCGATCGTCTGACAATGTAAGCGATTTTCACAATTTTTGGAATTGGTATCACATAGTCGACAACAAATAATTTTATCGATTGTTTTAAAAACACTACAACTTAAGGTCAGTCGTGCGACCTTTGTATGTAATTGTTTCAACTTTCACTTTCGTTTTGAACGTGATACTATCGAGGTAAAAAATTTTGATTTTGAATACGGAAATTAATTTTATTACAACTAATAACAAAAAAAATTTTATAAAAAAACCCCCGCAAATCGTCATGATCTTTACTATTTATTTATATATTTTGTTCTCAATATGCTTAATACACGAGCGCCAGAAAGAGAGGGCGACCGTGGAAGACGTGGCATGACCAGATCAACCAGATACTAAAAGATGGTCCCATTAGAAGCCTTAACAACCGGCGAGATTGAATACGAAAATGTATGAATGTGGACGAGGCGAGAGTTGTATGTCAGGACAGAAGAGTGTGGCGCTCTATCCTCTCTGCCTACCCCCACCGGGAAACGGCGTGATGGTAAGGCAGTAAGTACACAAACGTCAGCTCTTTTATGGCGAGTAAAGCGTTTTTATTGTATGAATGTATTATTGTTTTCATGAAATTATGTACAAAGATATGCCTATTAAAAAAAGTAACATAATTACGATTGTTGCGGGACTTACGCCCGACGGCCTGACGCCCTGACGCTCAACCTTCCCCATACCGAGAGCAAATATGATTACACATCACAAACTCAGCCCTTGTAGCGCAGTGGCTACGACACTGGCTTCTCACACCGAGGTTTCCGAGTTCGATTCTCGGTGAGATTGCAATTTAATCTGTGTGATTTACTCAAGCCTGGGTGTTTTGTGATGTAACAGAATGTTAGTAAACTTAGTAAAAACCACTACCAGATTTGCGGTCTACTGGTTTCGAGACGTACCCGTCTCTTCGTCAGGACCAACACTATCCTACTATATTCACAACACTATACACCCCAACCACAGTATTGTTAAAATATCAACACTATTGATCACATGCGTGTTATCTTGTCAGAGACAAGCGTGCACTGATTATAGCCTACTAAACAATTCAGGAATCTAACGAGAGAGAGTGAGAGGGGGCGGGCTTGTGAACGTTAAATTAAACAAAGGACTATATGGAAAATTAATTTGGTTATTAATGAAAGGTACTCTATTATTCACCGCCTCCCTAATGTAAAAAATTTCTAAATTATTCAATTTTAAACCTTTATTATTAGTATTTCACATTTTCAGCCCTATTTTTGGGTCAAATTTACGATTATTTTCTATGAGGTGGTTGGCAAATTCGAAAAAAATGTTGTTCTCAACCGAATTATTTTCCGAATTTTTCCGAATTTGCCAACCATCTCATAGAAAATAATCATAAATTTTTACATTAGGGAGGCGGATGCTTTAAATATTAATAATATTGCTTCTGTGATTGGGCCTGCTGGCCTGTCGAAGGGTGACTGATACATTGTCGTCTCGCGTCTCGCAGGCCTACGCGCACCCCGAGCTGTGCGACCAGTTCTTCCTGTGCACCAACGGCACGCTGTCCGTGGAGACCTGCGAGAACGGGCTGCTGTTCGACGGCAAGGGCGCCGTGCACAACCACTGCAACTACAACTGGGCCGTCGACTGCGGCACCAGGAAGGCCGACTGTGAGTTTACACTTTTATTACACACAAAGTAACATTACACTTCAAATATTACAAATTACAAACAATAGGCATGATGACTAATGTAGGTACATATCTTCTATTACCGAAAATAACATTATTTCAGGAATAAACTGAGTTTTTACGCAAATAAGTGCATTTTCATCTACCTATTTTTAATTTAGCTCGAAAACGCCCGCAGGTGTCATGATGTCTACGCGACGTCAAACCTAAGTAAACATTGCATCATGTATATGGCAATAGTTCAAGGGACGCATTGACGGCTACTTAGGCGTGACGTCATTGTGTTTCAGTTAAAATAGCCGATTGAAAAATTTTATACTTATTATAAAAATTTTATAATTATTGAAAATCTTATTAATCTTAATGTATACAATATTAAAACTGGATATTTTTTAAGAATCCTTTCAAAATATTTTCTTCTCTTAAATTACTTATTCCTTATATTGTCATCATGCCCATTATGGACATTAACATGCACCAAAAAAAAACTCTTTAACTTGAATATAATCCGAAAGAAAATTCTTGAATATAATCTGATAGAAAATTCCAAAAATATATAGGTACTTAATAAAATCATGGATTAAAAAAATATGGGTATACACAAAATTGGTGCTCTCACTCAAACGAATTAATGGCTAATATAATTACTGATTTGTGTAGCTCTTCTTTTTTGTCTTTTTTTCTTGTTTCTCTTTTTTGTCAAAACATATAAAAGCTTTTAGTTTACTCATTTAATTACTACATTTTGATTTTGTATGTACAACTAACAACACTAAGAAGAAATAACATGACACATATGAATTTATATCTAATTTCACAACTTTTTTGTAAACTATGCCTGTCTCAACACAGATTCTTCTAGTGAAACAGGCATAGCATAACCCAAGTTGTATATTAAAAGATAAATTAATTAAATTCGACGAGTATAAGAGCTAAGGCAGCAATGTTCAAAAAATTAAAAAAATGTTTTGAAAGCAGTCACCGAGGATTACTAATATAGATTATATGTATCTATACCTTCCGAAATTATGTCTCCTATAAATTTATATGCTATATTTTTTATATAAACTAGAATTCAGTACATTCTATATGAGTAAATCTCGATGACTGCATTAAAATTTTGTTTGGATATTACTGGCTTTGCTTTTATACCCCACATTTATCGTTTTTTAACAGGAGGGCATTATCACTCTGATATTTATTAATCTATTTATCATAATATTAAGTACATAATCTCCATAACTTAATATACAAGGACATGGATGTTACATTTTTGATTTCGACAGAAATATACCTCTAAGTATTGCGGAACCGCTCTATTACACAAATTAATGTCATTCTTGTTACTTCCTTAAGATATTTCATTTCAGCCGTTTGGATCTCATTTTTATCCATAAGGACCCATATTTGGTAACCAGATATTAAACTAGGTCTATACCGCGCTTTCGTGAAAGTCAGCGTAATACTTAACTCGAATTTCGGGTCACTCTGAATATCTTATTATTATCTTACCACTTTAGTTTTGACTGCACCTCTTTATTCTAATTGTTTCCTACTCTTGTGTCACAAAATTGTTAAATATGTATATTATAATAAGCCGATATTCGCTTTATTATATACAAAATGAATGAAATTGTGGTTGTAAAAAAAGTTGTTATAATTTTTCAGTGACTCCCATCTCATCCCCCGGCTGCGAGTACAGCTTCGGCGTCTACCCCGACAGCGAGGACTGCTCCACCAGCTACGTGAAGTGCGCGTACGGCGTGCCCCACCCCGAGCCCTGCGAGGCCGGCCTGGCCTACGACCACAGGATCCACGGCTGCAACTGGCCCGACCTCCTGCTGCCCTTCTGCAACCCCGAAGGTAAGGGTGTCAAAACGAACACAGCAATATGCCCCTGAGGTGTTTCTGAGACGAATCTTCGACGGTCCCTCGTTGCGAGGACGATGTCTGTCATGTTTTGATTATGCATCCGAGCGTGGCTGAGGAGCCTTATTCTGAAATCGCACACGTTCTACAAGTTGTGCACATGCTCATTGTTCTGGGAGAATGGTTTTGCTCCTTTTCGTTCCTCTTTCTTTTCTTTTTCAAAAATTGAATCGATCCTATTACGTTCGATTGTTTCTTGATTTGTTTTTGGCACTTTTTGCTTGATCATGTGTCGCGATTTTCCAGTTCATCTGTTCAGATTTGCCTTCAGGGTGTCTTTGTATCTTTTTTCGACCCACCCTATCTTCTTTTGTCATGTGATAGCTGCGCAAATATAATTTGTTTAGGGAGCCGCAAAGCCACACGCACACAATGACCTGCCCATCGTAGTTGGTGCTTCGGTAGCGAGGTTTGTGTTTGTGTCATATGTGTTTGTGTGAAACGTGGGTGTCAACACCCATATTTAACAGCCATAAAGAAGTGTAGGTAATGATCATTAAATAAAATTGTTACCTTGTTACCTTAATAATATTTTTTTTTAAATTCACTACTTAAGTTTTGAGAGAAATAGTCAAATAAAGCATCTAACTGACTAATATTAATATTATTTAATGATCATCATGAATGATATCTACAATGTAAGCGAAAAATCCATCATATAATGTAGGTAATACTTAAGCTTTATAGACTATATTTCCAATAAAATCTCGAATTCAGTACATTCTAAATTAGTTATCGCGACTGGATTACTCCAAAACACATATATCGTAATGTATGTTTGTAAATTTTACTATATCTCTTTAATAAATGTGTCTTTCTTACAATTTTCCAAAACCGAACAAAGCCGTTTGATTACCGGTTTTTTTTACCTTCTTACTTTCTTATGGTAAAGTGTAGTTAAAAAGAAAGAAAATGTTTTAGTTATGATGAATTAATTAAACCACCCCTTCTTGAAATTTCTTGAAATACATATATTAATCGTTGTCCATTGAGGATGACTCTAGCTTTTTGATTCACGGTGAGATCACATTACATGTGATTTACTTAAATATGTGTGATTGTGTTTCATAACATAAGTTTGTTTTCTATGCCTAGTACAGCTTTAATTAAAACTAAATAAAAATACAATAATAAATAAGACAAAATTGTATCCCAATGTGTGATATAAAATAGATGTACAAAATTAACTACACTCACGATGCTCTGATATTAACTTATAAAAAAGATGCTATGTGCAGATGTGAAGATACCGAGGGGTAAAATCATGGTAATTTGGTGGACGACCGTTGCGCGTTGCCTGAGCCAATGCGTTTGAGCGCTGATTGCGTGTCACGCTCTAATTATCTAAAGTTCTAATTGTAGATTCATTCAGGCAGGTTACGGACAGACAACGAAATTATAATAGTTATTTGCAACATCTACTGAAATCCAGCCGATTCAAAAATTTTAATAAAGAAATTCCCGATTAGAAAAAATAATTATTAATGCTTCACACATATTTATTTTTTTATGATAATTATTATTTATTTATTAACGAAACTTAAAATTTTTAAAAATTATTAACAATAGATCGAGAGCACACTTGGATAAGAGTTTACTGAAATGCAATCAAAATTAAAAAAATAATTAATAAATCGACAAATTAGTTAAATGTATTTATAATTGGTTATGACTATTAATTTTTTTTATTTTAAATTAGCTCGATTAATATTGCGCTAGAATCTGTCTAACTCGAAGAGAAGAAATTATTAAGAGAATATTATTTTGGAAATTTTACTGAATAGGGGAAGGTAGTGTCAAAAGTAACAAAATAGACATTCTGGTTTATAACAAAATAATTAACCCGTTAAATTACCTGATTCAAAGCTCCTCCATATATTTAGGAACTAAGTATATGGTTAAAAAAATTGAAGGCATTAAGAATTTTTGTTTATTTGAAAATTAAATAAAGAAGAAAACTGTTACATTTGACACCTTTCGCCACATTGCGTTAAGGTTATGGGAATAATCCAAGACTATGGCCCCGCTGTTCATACAATGAAAATAAGTATTTCACTATATAATTTAATGTCCTGTTAATTAAATCTAACTAAAATAATCATAATCTAAATTAAACAAACTAAACCTAATAACCTAACCTAACCAAACCTAATAACTAACCAAACCAAACCTAATAACCTAACCTAATATTACCTATGAAATGTCAAAATATGCAGTCCATTTTTCGAAACTTTAAAGTGTAATATCTTATTTAATACTTACTTTTTAAACGTAAATTATCTTTCATTTTGTTATTAGCTCATTCAATAATATGGTGAAATAATCATTTTAGTTTTATATGCAATGGGACCATTATCTTGGATTTAGCCAGGTTATGTTTTATCTTAAACTATTAAAAAGCCATTAAAATATATACACATCATGATAATAAACAATATTCTGAATACTAACACACAATAAAACAATAAAAAATACTTACAATTTGACGAATACAAAAAGGTGACTATTTAATGATTTTTTCACTTCACTACGCCGAAATACGATGATATCCAATATACCGATACTTTGAAACTGACATTAACGCAAAATGGCGTTCTTTGATAGCTATTGACCCCGTCTAATAGACGGTACTGCTTGTCCTATTAAATGACCAATATTTAAAAATATACGGCGACTGTTACAATCGACACCTGTTACTATTGACACCACCTTCCCCTACTGAAATTTTTTTTTTTTTTGAGTTTTGTATTTATTCCGCAGTGTAAAATAGACACTTAATGATTTGTACGTACTTTCTTTTAGCTGTCATCGGCTTCAAATGCCCCACCAAGGTGCCGTCCAACTCCCAGGCCGCCAAGTTCTGGCCCTTCCCGAGGTTCCCCGTGCCCGGAGACTGCCACAGGCTGATCACCTGCGTCGAGGGACATCCCCGCATCATCTCCTGCGGAGAGGGCAAGGTCTTCGATGACCAGAACCTCACCTGCGAGGATCCCGAGCTGGTGCCCCACTGCGCTGGCCACTGATATTCTTCAAATATCTCTTTAAAGTAGTTATTTCTTCTTCAGTAATATGTTGTTGATTAATAAGACAACTGTCCACCGACTAAATATTTTATCTTCTTCTCTTTATATATTTCTGTCTCTCATTTTCTCTCTTTTTATATTTATATTTTTATATCCTTTTTTCTTCTTTCATACGTTTTCTTTTCAGTTGTGTATAAAGACTGCATCTTAGAATTGTGAATTTTTGCTGGGAGCCTAAAATATTTATTAATGTAATATTTTTAACAAGCGCACCTTCACCTCAATAAAAGCGTAATTATAAAAAGCTTAGTCATATGTTTTTTTTAAATACTAAAAAATATTTATATCTTTAATAAACGATTAAATATACACACCTATGCGTATATCATTTCTATAATTTATTCGCACTGTTCACAACTATAATATTATATTAAATTTTATTTGTGTATAACATGTTTATTTTCCTTCTTACTAATATTTTCTCGATTTCTTAATAATTCTTCTTCTCTTTCTTCCTTTTATCTTATTTTAAAATAATATTATCCTATACATACCCTATAAAATCTTTATATTAGTAGAGAAACTACTATCCTTCTTCAACTATGGCCTTTCTTTACTCAGTCTATCCACCTGTTTGTCTGGTCTCTTCTGTGTCTTAGCTCTGTCGAAAAATAACCAAAACATTGAGTATCTTTTGCCTACAAATAATGATCTGCCTGAAAACATTTTTTTTCTTTCAAAGTCATAAAAATGTAATATAAAAAATAATACATACTTATCCCTAGACACGATACAGCTTTCTTTTTTGGTAATTTACCACATTCCTTGTATTTATTTCTTTACTTTTGTGTTTAACATTTATTATTCAATCGCTTTTAAATGTACTAATGTATTTTAATTAATATCTCACTCTTTTTATTTAAACAGCTTTCTTTTTCTTCAATATGCGCATTTCTTTACAAACTTAACCCTCTAGTGGTTAACATTTTGGCAAAGAGATACATGATTTTGTATTCAATGAATACAAATGAAATATTTTTCTTATGTCTCTGTCTTTCGACTACTAAACTTTCTAATACATTACTATATAATTTTTCTAATAATTTTAATCTATATTTATCAATATTTTTTTATATGTCTCTCGTATATTTCTTCTATTTACAATTCTTAATAAATAATTTTATGTGATTTAAATCAATTTCTTTGAAAAATCCTACAAATATGTTTAATATTAAATTAAATAGTTTTTACAGCGTTTCCAAATGTACATAAGATTTCGACATATTTTTCTGTATATATTTCATCGATATTTTTACAAACTTAAAGAGATTTACTAAACACATATTTAAAAAATAATATTCTTTTATTTTCTCCCTACTGTGAATCCCCGACAACCGAATTACTTAAATAATTCAGAACATTTTGAGTTTGTCCAAAATTTTCAAGAACACAATACTTTATTTTATTCCAGAGACATTATTAATCAAAAGATATATATTAAAGATGTTTCTAAGAGACGAAATTATATATTTTTTTATGGGAAAGTAGGTATGGAAGTTTTTATTTTTGGGTGTTGTGTGAATACCACATCCATCACATTTTTGGAAGTTCTTAATTATTTTAAGTTTTACAACCCGTTTCACATGCAAGTTGTAATTGTCACTAGCACCACCAGCGTCTAAAGCCCTCTTTTAAATTAATTAATTAAAATCTTTCGTAAATAAAGCACTAGGCTTATACTTAAACATTCAATATATTTTTTAATCCTAACTCTTACCTTAAATCTAGTTCAACTTTATCCAACTTGAAAATTAACGTGATTAAATGTAAGTCTAAGTCATTGTACTTTTTTCTTAATATCAAAATTAATAGTAGGTACCCACCTTGTATCAACGTCAGCTTTAAATATCCAATTTGAATTGGAACATGATAAAATGTAAGACAAAGTCATTATATTTTTTCTTAATATCAAAATTAATAGTATGTTCAACGCTTTAGATTGTAAATGTTTCTCAAGGTCTTTTTATCTGAGACAACTTTAATACCATCGAATTATTTATATAATATTATTCTCATAAATTCCTTTACGCAATCGAATCCTTTTGTATTTAATTTGTATTACGCTTTTATACACATACCTAGGTTATTAATCAATATATTTTTTATTCTCATATACTGTGTGTATACGACACCAAGGTCTTGCAGACAGAGTAATATTTATTTTGAGTCCGTTCAAAGACAAGTATACCATGTATACAGTATTCGTTTGTTAATTAAAATATTATCTGATCTAGTATATTTGAAGAGAATATATATCTGAAATATTGGAGGGTTGTTTTCATGGAGCAGTTTTTTTTTTTTTTTTTTAATAGAGATGCGAACACGGAATACATGTCACATCAATATTCTTACTATTTCCAAACTAAGTTAAACGCTTGTGCTATGAAAATAGGATTAACTTGCTGGTCTGGAGTGAGATTCGAACCAGCGACCTTTGGATCACGAGGCGAGAGTCCTACCCACAAGACCAACAAGACCAATACTTACCCTTACCCCAAATAATAACCACGTAATTAATTTCTTGTATGTTTCGAGATCACCTTTCGTAAATAATTTATTCTCTGTATTCTCAATATCGTTAAATGATGTATTGTAAAAAAATTCAGTCTTATGGTTTTGCGAAACAATGCCTAGATTTTTTTCAATAGAATGGAAACGACATGTTCAATAGCGTTTGACAAGAAAGACCACACCTTGTTTCTTAAATGAGGAAGTAAAAATAATTATTTTGGCGCTCTTCTGGCAATGCAAGCGAAATTCTCAAATTTTTCTCATAGCTTCTTTTATATCGTGTATCAAATTGATTATTCATTAATATTAATAAGTTAATTTATTCATTAACTTTTCAAATATTTTTAAACACGTCTTTCAGAAGTGACACAAACAGAATTATTTAATCAATTATTAACCTAACCAAGTTTTACAAATGAAGAAAACTGTCCCACTTTGTCGGCTTTATGTAATGTTACAAACTATCTAACTAACTAACCATCACACCTTTTCCCCGCAGGGGTAGGCAGAGAGGATAGAACGCCATATTCTTCTATCTTATCACATCACTGTTGCTTCCGCTACATTCATACATATTCTTATACAAGTTCTACGGTTGTTGAGGCTTTGAACAGGGCCGTCCTCCAATACTTATAGTATCTGATCATGCCAGGTCTTTCGCAGATGACCTCTATTCCTTTTGCCCTCTATTCATATATTTTCCTCACTCATATGTTCTATTTTATTCTTTTCTATTCTTTTATTCTATATACAGCACTCATTTCTTTATTTTATCTACCACATTACAGCCAGCATTACATTAACTTCTAATTTGTTCATTCCTCAATCTATCGGCCAAAGATTTTCCACACAAGTGTCTTAGTGACCGCTTTCCACCGAATTCTGTCTACTTGTATTCTTTATTTGTCAATTCCAGGATTCACTTCCATACACCATAATGTTATAAAGTAAACGAAAATCTTTAATTAATTAAAATAATGTTTTAATGTTTTGAAAGAGTTAATTAACATTTTCAGTTATTAAAAAGAAATGTATTTTTTCAGTCATTTTTATTTCATAATTGATATTATTATTTTAAACTGAATCTTAAAAATCATCATCCTATTATATATTCCCGATTTCAGCTATTTAATAAAGGCACAGCTTATTATATCTTAAATACATTGCGTCTTGAAATCAGGATCTCTTGGGCAGAAAAGACTGTGGTGACACTGTCTGTCCATCTTATGTAGCTTAGGACGTCGATCCATGATGGTCAAGCATTGAGAGGTGACTTCGGTTAGGTTAGGTTAGGTTAAAACCGGTACAAAAACCTTTTCCTTTCAAAACGTGCAAAATTAGTGTTGTTTCTTTTTATACTGTCATCTCCTATCGAATGTCGTAACGACTCTTTTCACTGCCGCACAAAACAACTCAATCAAGTTATAGAGTAAGAACCCGCAACTTATGTTATAGTATAGTATCAAATTATTTTCTGTACACGTACACTACAGTACGCAAGAAGGTTTGGATATTATGACATTTGACTTCGGGGAATTTTGGCAGATAGCAGGTAATACGGGTACAAAAAAAAGGGTAAGTAAAACGTTAAAATAAAAAACCTGATTTCTTATTGTGTTTTACAGGACAGTACTATGCACTCAAATTAATTATTGCCAGACGCTTTTCGCGGGTCATTTCTCCCACCAGACGCATTAAAGCTCTATAAATAATCATTTCATTTACGTTATACCTAGTAACAAATCTGAATTTTATATATTTAATTCGGTCCACTATTTAACAATATTACCTGATATTTTAACGTTACACTAACACATTTTTTTGTACCTGTATTACCCGTAATCTGCCAAAATCCCCCGAATTCAAATGTCATAATATCCAAACATTCTTGCCTACTATAGTTACATCTACAGAAAATATTTCAGGTTTGAAACTAAAACGTAAGTCTGGCGGTCGCTAACCCCTACTCTGTTACACTGGTACTAGTCCCTCAAGTAACGCAGCCATGAGATGCAGCGTCTTCAGTTATTTTTCCCTGGACGATGAGTTAGTTAAGACTATGTAAAGCTTTCTTATCTTGATGCTTCGCAGCATTTCTCGTCCTATTTACTTACATTCGTAACTAGTATCATTTTTATATCTAAAAACGCTCAAATATAAAACAAGCGTAGCCCAGAACCTTTATTCCTTTGTAAGAATTAAAACATTCAATTCATTACACTTAAAATTTAAAAAAATCAAGACCTTACATAATTTAAAAATGAACTAAAAAAATTAATAAAAAAAACCCATTGAAATTCCCACGAGCTTCACTATATATTTATTTATTTTGTTTCTCAATATTCTTAACACCTTATTATTGCAATTTCAATATCCATGAAATGAACTAATGTAATTACTCCTCCCATAAGCACGACTGTCAGATCTTTTATGGCGAGTAAAACGTTTTTATTGTATTCATGAAATTATGTACAATAATATGCCCATAACAAATTTTAAAAAAAAACTCAACCCAGGAAATTTTCAGTATGCATCTATAGGGCCATATCTCAAAGGTCTCGACGTTACGGATTAATCTTGCCTTAGTGTTCATGCCTGTATCCCATATAAGATAATGGCGAAAATATAACTTCTTCGAACCATACGCAGTATTACTAAACAGTTAATTTTTTAACTGCATATTTGTGAAATTTATCTAAAAAATCTCTTGTATTTTAATCACATATCATGGAAAAATCACATGATTTTAAATTAGTACAGTCGTCTAAAGCACTACGGGAGTATTTTAACCCTTTTATTTTTAATTTTACGTAAGTTTAAAATCAGGAAAATAAGATTAAGATCAAAAATGTATTATTAAAGCTACATTTGCAACGACCGTAGGTATTTACTAACATCAAACATAAAAATCTCGTTGTCTGTCCATCCGTCCGTATCTCTGTCCCCGTAACTTCATGTCCATCCATCCATCCTCAGCGTTACAACCCTTGGTGGGTCCTAGCTCCCTCCAAGAAAGTCCTCCATGCTGCTCTGTCACTGGCTGCCATTTTCCAGTTTTGTTGCCCCAGGCAGTCCGCAACGACACCATCTAACCACCGCAGTTTTGGTCTTCCGACTTCTACCCATTGGGTCATTAAACAACACCCTTTTTGGGGGCTCCAGATCATCCATACGGTGTAGATGTCCCAGCCAGCGTAATCTGTTAATCTTAATGAACTTGAGTACGCTAATATCCTGGTAAAGGTCATAGAGCCCGGTGTTGTATCTTTTTCGCCATGTTTGACGTCATTAATAGGTCCATATATTCGGCGTAAGATTTTTCTTTCAAATGTGTCTAGTCTATTTTCGTCGTGCTTAGTTAATGTCCAGGTTTCCGAGGCATATGTTAAGACTGGTCTAATCAATGTCTTGTAGAGCGTGGCTTTAGTTTTTCTGGACAGTAGGCGTGACTCAATTGTCCAATGAAACAAAGTTACTCCGGTTTGCTGCAAAGATTCTTTCTTAACTTTCTCGTAATTTCATGTAACGTTCGTAATTTCGCTCGAATTCAAGGCTAAGAAAACGGCCGGGATGGGGCTTGAATCCCAGGCCAGCAAAGCTCCATAAAGATGCTATAAATATATACTAGGGCTTAGAAAAGACGAGAACCAATGTTCAGTCATTTTTGACGGGTTACTGCTAGTAACTAATAACGAATTAGTTCTTAATTTTAGTGAACTAGAATAAGGTCAGAATTAATTTATAAGAAACTATATGTGCCCGCTGCTTTGCACACGTAGATTTTTGGTAACTTTTAGTCATATTTTAACAATTTGTGTATTTACCTTAACACAAAGATGTATGTCGTCGCGGACTTTTTTATAGAACTTTTTAAGATCTACAACTTCTCTATAAAAAAATTAAATACCTCTTACCGTTAAGGTAGCGTTCATTTCGTTCGTCCATTTTTTTGTCGACTTCAGTTGTAAAATTGGTCACCATGACAAGTCCTTTTATTTTAACAGAATAATATATAATCGTTGTCCACTATAAAAGTCCATTCTAAATATTGGTGAAAGAATTTTTAAAATCGGATGAGTAATTTCGGAGATTACCTCCTACATCCAAACTTACAAACTTTACCTCTTTATATATTAGTAATTGCTTACTATTTAGCCATAATAAAATAAATTCTGACAGTCAACAAACACAATAATTAAAAATAAAAAAATTATTGAGTACGGTAGGTAGGGAAAGATGAATACATTTTTTAAAAAAGTGTTTTTCCGTACCGTACGAGCAACAACTTTTTGTGTCGTCGCGTATTATAAATAATTCGCTTACAACAAAACTTTGTTTAAACAAAACACGTTCTAAAATCGTTACCCAAACAGAAAAATCTCAATAATTCGATGTTTGCTATACAAAAGAATCAGCGTAACAAAAAGATTAAAATATTTTCTCTGGCTTCGTATGACATTCAAAAAAGTAAAATATAACTTTTTACCTCGTACCGCGTTACTCGAACAAAAGCAGCCGTCGGCGCAGACGCTTTACTTTCACTATTCGTGAACGAAATCGAAAGTTGTATCGGCAACTTGATAATATGAATTTAAATGAGACGGCGATTTTAGACTCTCAGCAGAGTGTCCATTGAGACGAAACTCGTTTGAACGCTTTTAAGGTCATATTAAGCCATATGTTACTTTGGTATTATTTTGTTCGTGATAATTTGGTCCAAGTAGAAGCCGCCAGACAGTGTGACGATCTGGTAAATGCCAAAAAGTCTGAACATTTTTTATGACTTGCAGAATGAATACGTGTTGTTTTATTCGTGTTTTTGATTATTATATATTTATTTTTTATTTAAAGAAAAATAGTTTAGAATTATTTCAATTAATAAATAATTTGTAAAGAATTTATATATCAAGGGTTCCAAATAATCACTGAAAATAAATAGCCTTAAAATTATTCTAAAAATATTTAGAATACCTACACAAAATATAAGATAAGAAGTAAATGTATTTCTCCTAGAAGTCATGATTTATAATAAAATTTATATGGGTTGCAGGGACACCCAAAAAATCTACATAAAGTGCTTTTCACCACATGCGGTTAAGTAATTATTGAAATTACTTGATGCATGCAAGTTATTGGTTACATACATTTCATGACACGTAACCAACAACAAAGCCTCTTAAAACAATCATCAATATCATTAAAAGAAGTAGAATATTCGAAAAATTACAGTAATGATCTACCAAAAAATCCGACTGACAATTTGGCAGCTTCCCTAGAAGTAGTAAGTAAAACAGCCCCCAAACGCAAACATTTAAAATTAATGTATTAAATTAATAAACGTAGCATTTAAAATTTCTCTACATAATTAAGACACAAATATCAATCTTGAAATATTTTCTGCATATGTACACTAAAGTAGGAAAGAAGGTTAGGATATTACAACACTTGAGTTCGGAGAATTTTGGCAGATAACGCGTAAAACAGTTAAAAAATAATGTGTGAGTAAGACATTAAAATATAAGATATCCGGGTAAAGTTGTTAAACAGTGGCCCGAATAAAATGTATAAAATTCAGATTTTTTACTACAACATAAATGACATGATTATTTATAGTTTTAAAGCGTATGACGAACACAGCGTCTGGCTATGATTAATATGACTGTATAGTACTGACCAGTTAAACATATTTAAATATCAGGTTGTTATTTTTATGATTTACTTTAGTGTACCTGTATTACCCGTTATCTTCCAAAATCCTCTGAACTCAAATGTTATTATAACTAAACCTTCTTACCTACTACAGTGAAAATTTAGAAAAAAAATCAGGTTTGATTCTATAACGTATGTCTGACGATCGCTGTCTCCTTAGTTTATAAGATATTGTTGAAGGATTTAGGTAACGTTGTTGAGATTATTCGATACGACCATTAAAACGGATGGAAAGCTTAAATTTATTAAAATAATAAACTATAAATATTACAAGACCTCCCATCAGGTGTGTTAAATTTCACCTGCCGATACGATGTTCTAACAATATAGGAACTTGAGTCTAAAAAAATATATATTATTAATCTCAAGTAGAAATAACATTGTTATATTCCACCAAATTTAATGATCATAATCAAAATATTGAAAATAGTAATTAACGTTCACAAAAGAATTCGTTGCAGAATTGATTTTCATTTATCTTTTATGTTAAAAAAATAATGTCGACGAAGATTAAAATGATAGTCAAATAATAGTCAAAAAGGTTTTATTAAATATTAATACACATTTTTCTTTTACAGGACTAGTATATACCTTTCTAATCAATCGTACGAATAACTAGGAACATGTTATTCATTAAATGCATTGTGATTTTCTTCCATCAGTTGGTGATATTATTTAAGGTACGAGGAAATTTTCTAACAAATCTTTAAATGCAATGTATCATATCACGAGCATGACAAGATCTTCATCCCGAGAATGTTACACAGAAGGATACATTCTCAAAATTTGTAAAATGTTTAATTAATGATTTTAAACTGTGACATTTTGAAAGGGCCGCGTTAAAAAAGTTTAAATTAAAAGGGTTTATCTAATCTTCTATTTCCTCGACGGGTGCGGCTTCGGGTTTGTTTTTCCTCGGCCTCATCGGCTTCCTCCTGCTGACGAAGGGTGCGGAGTGCTTGGGTTTGGGGGTGGTCGGAGGGTTCTCCAGGGCATCCAGCTCGGCGTCAGTCAGCTGACCCTTGTACCAGTCGGCACTGAAAAAAGAAAAGATTTTTTAACTGTTCCATCGTAGAATCCATATTATCAACCATAGATTTGAAGATATTGATGATATCGTGGATATTTGCAGAATTTATTTATTTATTATGTAAAATTATGTAAAATTTTAACTTGAGCCAGCCCTGTGAAGCCCAAATAAGACTTGCATACATGCTTTTTCATCTAAAATTCATTTCTGTGAGACATTACAATTTATCTTAATTAATCGTGATCCCTCTGGGGACCAAATCTAGAAATTGTGTTCTTAAAACGGCGCCAGAAAGAGAGGTCGACCACGGAAGACGTGGCATGACCAGATTTATCAGATACTGGAAGATGGTCCTGTTAGAAGCCTGAACAACCGTCGAGCTTGCATGCGAAGATGTATGAATGTAGACGAAGCGAAAGTTGTATGTCAGGACAGAAGAATATGGCGCTCTATCCTCTCTGCCTACCCCCACGGGGAAACGGCGTGATGGTAAGTTAGTTAGTTAGTTAGTGTTCTTAAATGTTTAAACAGACACCTACTTCAAAAAAATATCGTGAATATAAATTGGTCTGAGTGTTAAACTTCATTTAACTCAATAAGAGAATTGAAGGAATTTTCCGGCGTATTCAAGTGTATATGTTAATTATTCGAATGAATGTCGTATACACATAAAAAGAAAATTCCTCCATACTCTTGATTTCAACCATAGATGGCGATGGCGTTGTTAAATTGAATAAAGGTATATAAATAAAATACATACAACTTTCCAATTTTGTTAGATATGAAGACAGTCATGGGTGTGATCAGTGAATGTTATATTGTGTAAAGTGATCACATTAAACAATATAAGATTTTTTAAACACAATATTACGCCAGGATCAAAAATTCTTCCATTCACACATACCCACACGAATAGCTTCGTCTCTATCAGACATCTTTAATTTATCTTAATTACATAATTTTTATTTTAATAAGATGCAAACCGAACACTAGGTACCTACAAAATATATAAAGAACAATACTTTGCCTATTCCAAACTTAACCCTATATTCCAATACAAGTGTTTTCGGCCCGTTATAGAAACATGCATATATTTAATAAATGTATCAATACAATGCGGTCGTATACGAATTGACATGTTTTGCACAGCGATTAGGCGTGTAAGCAAGTGGCGAACAAGCAAACAAAATAAAATTTGTGAAATTATTAGTGTTACAGGTATATATTAGTGTTAAAGCTATCACTAAACCGAGATGAGTGGAGGAAGATTATTGAGGAGGCCAACACCCACCAGGGGTTGTAGTTAGGGTTGCCACCCGTACTTTATTATAAAGTATTGTACGTTATTTCGGGTAATTATACTCTATACTTTATGAGAACAATAAAGTACGCGAAAATACTTTATTTCACATGATTTGATTTCTCTGGGATTCATTTTACTTATAACATACAAAAAAAAGTTGATTGTAGAAATTTTGGCGTAAAACGGAACGAGAGAGTTACCGGGGTCGATGACGTTATCGATTGTTGCCGAATAGGTTCGATAATTGACGATATACCCTGTGGCGGTCGCCACATAAACGCTCGTTTTTCAATGCAACCTAACCTCAAATGTCAACATAGTCAATGTCATTGTAAAAAAAAAATGTTTGTTTTCTGTAAGGCGGATTGATTGCAGTTAAAATACGGGTATAATTTTTTCTGTAATGAATAGCAAATGGCGAGACAAAAGAAACAAAGCGTCTCTGAATCTGATAAAAATGAATGACTTATTTACTTTTACTTAAATAATATAGACTGCAAACATGCTGTGCAGTTGTTTAGTAGTGATAATTATTTGTTAAAAGTTGCTAGAAGTAATGAAAAATATGTTTTTAAGCAAAATAATAAAGTGAAATAAATTGTACTTTATTTTAACACAATGTACTTTTTTTCTACCTTTAATAATCAATGTACTTTATTTGCACTAAAAAAAGGTGGCAACCCTAGTTGTATTGCCAAGAGTGATGATGATGATAGGTTACATGAACATCGCAAATTTAAGTACGAGTGTTGCGGTTATTATATCTAAGAGAACTATTATAAATAATGAATCAATATAATGTGTGCTAGGTGTTAAGATTATTGTCAAGAAAATGGATGTTGTGTAGGAGTGACTTTTTAAATGACGATGGGCTATCTGCAAGAATATCAACATCCATGTTAGAGTTGCCACAATATGCATCATTTGGGCGACGCATTCTTGTGATGTGAGAAAAATAGCCAACATCTGCGCGTTTCTTATAAGTGATTAAACATACGGATTTATGCCAGATAAAGAAAGAAAATCAATAGATCTACTAAGTATTATGCCAAAAGATTGGATTTTTTCCTTCAGGACTCAAATTTTTGCATTTTAAAAACAGTGAATCAATGAGATGTTGTTTTTTTTCTCTCGTTTAGACATAGAACAAGTAATGTGTATGTACAAGTAATCAAATAATAGTCGTGTGTTTGATCCTCATCTCAAGAGATCACAAAAATATTCAAAGTATTGTAGTTTCGTAATTTAAGCCCTTATTAAAGATTTAAAAAATGCAAGTTTGTTTGCGTATTGCGTACTATTATTTTTTGTTTCAATGTAAGAACACTGTCGTATTTTCAAGTAATTTTTGTGACCAAAATTTTTTGATAAAAACGGTAAATAAATTAAGGTCAAAAAATAATTTATAAAACTACTTTACAATAAATATTCCAAATAACTTTATACATGTTAGTCAAATGACTATTAATTTTCATAATATTTAAAATATTAGGCGTTAACAAAAGTAGTGCTCTTTATTTCTGATTTTAAAATGCGCCGAAAATAAAACGAATTGGTAAAAGTTATAAATCATTGGAAAGAGTCTACGTGCATGAAGTAAATGGAATATTCTAGCAAGTGATTAAAACTGTTACCCAGCGATAATCAAGTGTTCACAGATGATTGATAAATTGCGAAATAATGTGAATTCGAGAATAGTGTTAAATTTAATTCATGTTACGTGACATTATCAATTTAATATTTTTTTTAATTATTAATCAATAAATCGCTAATTAATTTCTGGTGTTCTCATTTGTCCTTCATAGCCATGACCTGTGACAATGTATTGATAAACATAAATGTTTAATATAAACGTTTCGTTTATTTTTAAATTGTCTTTTCTTTGGGCACAAATTTGTTTATTTTACTTTTCTCTTTAGACATCCTTGATATATGTACGTTATCATCAAATAGGGTTAACTATCTTTTTCTATTTTGAGAAAAAATACATACACAAATTTCATCTGGTGAAAAGATGTGGAAAACGTTTGGATCAAATTCTTCGGAAAAATAATGATAATGATGCAGAAGATCCAAGAAATGAAAGATCTGACAGAGAAAACACCCAAAATGGAATCTTGTTTAGTGGTGAAGTAATAAGAAATTGAGAACGACCATCTGGCTTGAAAATCCTTATATTGAAATCTTCTGGTTTGTGTTTTCTGGGGTATAATGCCGTGTTTTTATAACCTTTTGGACAACGTTTCGGATCCCATTTCAGGGTCCATCATCTGGCTGATGTGTTGTTATTTTGTGGTAAAGTATTGGCTTGAAATACCGTGCCGAAATCAGGGTGAGAAAGTTTGGTGTATATGTGTTACGTGGCAATACCACATCGAAAGATTGTAAAAACATGGCATAATATCCCAGAAGACACAAACCAGAAGATTCTGAGTGGCCGTGAAGACCTTAGAACATTCTCAAATGTTGGAAGGTTCAGTTAGAAGTATCAATACTCGTAAAAAGCATGCATAAGATTGGAAATTGCACTCTTGGTATTGGGTATTGAAAAAAAAATTACGTGTGCGGTCGAGGGACCAGCGTCAGGAATGAAGTCCCTTACGCCTTTTCTTCAATTCCGAATGTAATTCGATCAGTAAAAAATACTTGTATAAAAATAAACAATTTTATTAATTTACTTTATCTAGTTTGTGTTACATATACTTATTACTGTTTCCATTTTTCAAACCTTTATTGCAAAATTGCAATAGTGAGACAATGTAACTCACGTATGATTTTAAACAATAGCAAATAAGTTTAAACAAAATTTCCACGCGTTCAGTATTGAGGTTAAACAACCTGTTGCTCGTCTACTCGAATCTACTCGAATAACGATGCTCGTCTACTCGAATCTCGATACTCGCACGCATACAATACACTCGTACGCAGTGTTATTTGGTAAACATTAATAACCTCACAGAACTATATTCCTGCCTTGATTATGAGTCGAAAATGTTCAAGCAGCCATGACCTAATATCAATAACGTCGAACCTATATCGTCGAACTTTTTTCTGACTTATTTTTTACAAAACTTATATCGATTACGAAAAATTCATTCGCTTCAATACAAGTTAAATAAAATGATAAAACACTGCAGAAATTCCAGTTGGAATGTTTTTCAATTGGAATTCGAAGGTTTCAATTATTTTATTTGACTTGTATTGAAGAAAATGTATAAAAATATTTGATATAAGTTACTGTAATAATATTCCAATGTTTTACAAAAAATAAAGTCAGAAATATTGAAAAAAAATGCAAACTTTGATGTCGTATGTCTCCATAACCATTGATATGTCATGGTTGCTTGAACATTTTCGACTCATAATCAAGTCAAGAACATAGTCCTGTGAGGTTATTAATGTTTTCCAAGTAACCTTGTATAATAGAAAGGGAGAGAGAGAGAAAGTCGCAAGGAGAGGGCATAACGCTTTTTCCTTACGTGACGATTTCCACCAGTCATCTCCTGCCGCAAGCTTTGTTAAGGAACTTCGTTCCAAAAACAAAGTGTAGCGATTAATCGAGAGTGAAGAAAGAAAGTTGAATAATTGTCTGCAATGAAAAGTAGCTCTTTTTTATTATTTTATTTATTTATTAGAGACACTAACAGGATAATAGGTACATGATACTCAGATAATAAACGTTATAGTGAAGACTACGCCCATTATCCCAATTACAAGTGTCTTCGGCACGCTCTAGTAACACGTATTTTTGCAATTAATTATATTATATATTTTGTGTTTGAGTGTAGTGCGATTAGTATTTAATGAATGATTGATTTAATGGATCTATAGGTTCGTGTCATCGTTTAGAAAATGGATGTTGTGTATGAGTGAGTTTTTGAACAAAGATAAGGTGTCTGCAAGAATATCAGCATCAATGTTAGGGTCAGCACAATACAAATTATATGTGCGACACAACCTTGTAATGGGAGAAAAGTAACCGACATTATTAGTGTGCTGACTTATTCTGAAGAACTCCGAGTTTCTTATACGGGGTTTAACATGCAAATTTATATCAGATAGAGAGAGAGAGAATCAACAGCTTCTCTTCCTCACCATTCCGGGACTTGTCTCGCCCAGACGCAGGTCTTGGTCAGGTCGTTGAACACCTGGCCGATCTTGCAGCCGTTGCGGCGCGGAGTGTCTCCGTTGATGCACACGTAGAAGTACTGGCAGTCCTCGGGGTCCATGTAGCGAGGGTGCGTCAGGGCGATGGACTCGTTCACCTTGGGGCACTCGAAGTTGAACACGTCTGAAAGGAATAAGGAGAAAGTTGAGTAAAGACACACATCAAAAAAAAACGATTCATCGACATGTTACTCAAAAAGTTGTAGCACCGAGGGACCCATTTAAGTTTTGTAGAAATGAAGTAGATAATTAATTTATTTTATTTTTTATTGACACTTATACATAAGATACGTATAAAACTATTGCTTTAAAAAAAAAAATTGAAAAAAATAACTGCGACTGAAATGAAATTTTCCCCGGTACATATTTTTCCAAGATAGAAAAGAACTTCATTTTTTTGTTAAAAAATAAAAAAATTTAAAATGTAGCTAACGTATTTTCTTAATCCGATAAGCCATTGTTAATAACAATTGTTAAAAAATATATTTTTGGGACTTTTTTCAAAATGCACCCAATTGAACAAAAAATGTTCTTTTACCGATCTTAGATATTTTATTTTTAAATGAAATGACATGACCTCTTTTTTCTGTATCATACAAACGTACATCAAAGGTAGTCACGGCGGAGGAGCTTGTCAATTTATAATCATCCAATTTATACCAAAATTTCAGGCTCCCAGGGGGTTGTGATCCCTTAATGTTATTACAATTTTGTTTTTATTATCAAATTAGTTCTCGACATTTTAATTTTCTAGATAGTTTTGTAAAAGGAAAGAAAGGGTAAACACATCTGCATATCTTGGCACATTTATCAACGACGAAAATCATTAAAATTTTTAAATTAAGAATTGTATCCATATAGGTCTCAAAAGCTGTAGCCTCTATGAGCAAATTTCTTGAATCAAAATTCCAGTGGATTGGGGACATAGACGAGGACCTTTAAAGAACAGCAGAGACTCTTCCGGTTTGAAAATAATGTATTTTTATCGAATAATATTGAAAAGTTTATTATTGAAAATAAAGTAAAAAGAAAAACAAAAGTAAAGAAAAAAAGAAGGACTCGTGAAGAAGAATGAAAGATATTATTTTTACTTGTTTACACTCTTAATTTAATTGTTTACTGTTTAAATAAATAGCTTCATCGGCAAAGTTCTCTACCAGCAATAAAAAATTCTGGGTTCAAAGCCCAGTGATGATTTTTTTCATAGAGAAATCTATTAAATCATTTTATTTTTTAAATTGTTTGTACTAAAACCACTGCCAAATTGTAGGTACTTTGTTTCACGTATTTTTAAAATTGAATTTTTTACACAAATAGGGAATAGGTTGTAAGAAATCTATATTCAACTAATGTTAAACAGCAAAAAATTATACTTATGTACCTGCTAGCGCCCTCTACGATTTTGTAGTTAAACTTTGTTAAGAATCATGGCTATGTCTATGAAGCAAAAAATCTACCAAACAAGATATTTTAAAAATGAGGAAATAAAAATTAACTACAAAATATCATTTTTCCGTTATAATTTTAATTGAAACAATTTTCACAAAACATGGAAATTCACCGAGTTATATTTACCTGTTCTTATTTAAATATTCGTTTCACAATTTCGCCATTTTTTAAGTTACAGTTTTCATTTGTTTTAACCCACAATTTACACAACTAACTTTCAGACACAATGAATCAAATAAATGTTTTTTTTTTGTTTTTTTGATGTAGGCACAACAATTTATGTATATATTTTGATAATGCTGATATCAAAATTGTTTTATTTGAGATAATATATTTTAAATAGTAAAAATGGTGAAAATAAATTTTAATTTTTCTTGTATTGGTAGGATTAGAGAAATTATTGATATTAAACTATTTCTCGCAAAGATTTAATAAGAAGAAATATTCTTGTATATTTTATAAAGTTCATCACTTATGGTGATGATAAATGATGTCATGATAAAAATGAAAAAAAGTGAAATGGTGAAATTATGTACAAAAATATCAATTTTATTTAGTGAGTTAGATACGCCGGTCTTTTATTAGTGGTAGTCTTCATTGTTATCTAAATATTCTACCTTTCTTATATTACCAGTAAGAAAATAATTTCAACGTTTATTTTTTAACAGGATGAATTTGTTTCATTACATTTATAAAGAAAATATAAATAGAATGATTTTTTAAATATGATTCTTAATCATCGAACTTTTTTGTTTAGTGTTTTTAAGCTCTTCTACCGTACATATATGGCGTCTTTGTAAGGTCAATCAATATACCCTGTAATGGGATCGAAAATATCGACAAAAAAGTTAACAAAATGCCGGAAGATTGTCCTTTTAGAAGCCTTATTCTACGAACATGCATGAAAAAATATGAATTTTGTTGAGATGAGACTTGTAAATTATAAAGTATTTCCTCTCCGGTAAGCCAGTGAAGAGGTGTATAAATAAATAAGTAAGCTCTGAAAACCAAATTTATTAATCAATTAGAAAAACATCAAATCAAGGAAAAAATATTCTGGCCGCTGAGGGATTCGAACCAAGATCACCTAGATTTCCGGGCAGGTATGCCACCAATTGCAGCACACCTGTATGCCTTCCGATTGATTAAAATAAGTTTGGTTTTGAATCTCACAGAACTTTATTCTGTAAACTTCAACTTCACAATAAGAATGTGTTCTGAAGTTAACCCTGATTTACTGTAAAGAAGATACCCAAATTTCTGACACGAATTATCTGAAACTTGAGTAACGATATGCAAAATACGACTTTATATATCATAACATAACATAATATAAACCGCGTCCACAAAACTAATTTCGGTGATCGTGCTTTCGCGGTGGCTAGACCAAAGTTATGGAACAAACTACCTAACAAACTGAGACAAACAGACAGCTTACCACAGTTCAAAAAACAACTTAAGACGCATTTATTTAGACAATCCTATAATAACCTATAGAATCTGATCACAAAAACGCTAGCTAATGTTTTCCACTCCTATTGTGCACTCCGCGAAAACACCTAATTCTTTCAGGCACTCCCAACTATTATAGTACTCAATTTTAATTCCATTTCTTGTATGCCACCTAGTGAATAAGTAATAGTAAATAAGTTTTTTCTTTTCTAGCAGTAAGTTGTTTTGTAAGATAATAATTTTTCTGTGTAAAGCGCCCTTGAGGTGAGTATTCGCGAAATCATATTATTATTCTTATTATTATAACATGGAAAATGATGGGCGGCGATGGAATCCTAAGAAAATGATTTAATTTTTATGCAAATGCCATACAGCTACCTTTGGTTCCACAGTTCTTCTTCTTGGCCTCATCAGCCCACGTGCAGATGCCAGTCTTGTCGTTGAAGACGAGCCCGGCGGGGCAGGTGATCTTGTTGAACTTGCCGTCCACGCAGTAGAAGAACGTGTCGCAGATGGTCTCGTCCGCGTGAGCGAAGTACCCGTGGAGGCGCGGGCAGTGCTGGGTTGGTTTGGGCTCCTCTGGAAAGAGAGAAGAATTGTTCAATAAAGAAACCTACTTGAAAAACTCGCCGTTTAAGGGTTCTTTAGGATAAAATTGGAATTCTCTCGCCGAAGGGTTTTTTGTTGAATATTTATCGGCAAAAAATAAAAAGTTTAATGTCTGAGCTAAACCCATTTTTTATAAACAGTCTTAACGCAGTGCAATATTGTTTGTGATTATGTAAATTCAATTAAAAGCAATTTCATTAAAATAAAGTAAATATTATACGTTTTGAAAAACATCAGAGTTTTGAACAAAACTCGCTTCTGGAAATCTAATCTATGCTTCCAATAGAACACGCTGTTTACATACAAAATTTTATTTGTAAATAAAAATAGCGTTCTTTATAAATATATATTCTAAAGATACTTTCTACCCGAGCAAGGTCGGGCATAGTAATTACTATTAATAGATATGTCTCCGTACGAGGATATAATATATGTATTTGGAGATCTTAAAGTTAGTAAAATTTCTGATTTCATTTAAAAATTTCCCGTCTGTTAATTTGCTAAAACTTTTTTGACAAACAATTTTTTTTTTAAATATGGTCAATTCAAAATAATATTATTTTGACAACATTCCATACAATGTTAGATAATTGACAACTCTTTAGTTTCATGATCGCCACCTTTATTAGTATTTTCGTTATTATAATTCAAACTTATATGAATAAAATTATTATATTTCGTCATGCTTGCCGCGTGATATGAACTCGTCGTTTTTGACTTCAATGTCAAAACATTATTACATATCAACATCAGGGCTAGTTGCAATTAACTTACGTCTGTTGGGTCGCTGGGAGCAGTCGATATTGAAGGGCAGGTCACACTTCTCTTGGTCAGGACTGTAGTCATTAAAAACCATGCCGTCTGGGCACAGTTTCTCGGTTATCACTCCATCCCTAGAAGAAAAAATTGCCAAAGCATGAAATTTTAAACTGACTGTAAATGTTTGAGAAATACTTCTAAAATTTTTTTTTTTCGGATTCCAATTTTATGATAAAAATTTCATAACTGTTTTATAAATTTGAAAAGGTGATGCTTTCTAGATCATTTAATTGATTTTTGGGTATTAGCTAGTTAACAATTTTTGGACATTTCTTTAATATACATTTGTTCATAATTTTTATACAAATTCGTTACATATTTCGGCACTTCCGTGTCATTTACATTTGTGTCGTTATTTAATTAAAGTAATTACAGAAATTAGGTATCGTGGGTTGAAATTAGTCGCAGAGATTTGCGGGGAGGGTGTAGGTGGTAGGGATTGAAATAAGGGAACATCGTTAATAAAGGTGATTTATAGGGAGCTATTTTTTTAATGACTTTGCTATTATTTTATTAATCAAGATACATATTATAGATGTGTCATAGAGACGAAGCTATTTGTTATATGGGAAAGTAGATGTGGAAGTAATTTTTTTTTAAATCCAATAAATCCATTACTGTGTTCTTGAAAAATATGAACATACTCAAAATATTTTATTGTATCCACCATTCTTATTTCCTCTTCAGCATTCTATATCTTTATCTATTCGGTTTTCTGGGTATTCTGGGGTAATTGCCGTGTTTCTACGACCTTTCTGGCAGACGTTCTGGATTCCATTGTAGAGTCAATCATCCGAGCTGATATTTTATTATGAGTATTGACGTTGTGGTTAAGTGTTGGCATCAATGTCGTGTTGAAATCAGAATGGTTGCAAAATTGAAAAAAAATTCACCCAAAGTATAAATAATATTTTATATTCTCATATGAATGAGGAAGACTTCCCTAATTTTTTTGCTACTAGCTACGAGACATCCTGTGTATGTGTTGTAGCTAGCAAACAACCTGACTTTATACTTTTGAAAAAATTAACACATATGATTTAAACATATTATAAACAATATAGGTCCAGATACTGATCCTTGAGGTACACCTTAAATATTTTTATATATAACCATTTACATACCAATCAGACAGACTATTCAGAGAATTTAATGTACTGGACGTTAGACAGCTGTTCGTTAAGTCTACCCTCATCTTCTACATCAAAAACACAAACCACCTAACAGCAACCAGTAACTCGCATTCACATAATACTAGACAAGCATTACGAAACCTTGACGAAATACCAAAAACTAAGACAACACATGGACAGAAAAATTATTCATACATAGGGCCTAAAATATTTAACATATTTAAAACAGACTTCCCGGAAATCAGAATATACTCAATTAATAAAATAAACGCTTTAGCAAACAACTGGCTTACCTCCAAAGGTAGAACAGCAACTGAAAATTTACTTACTGTAATTGCATAATAATGTCTTCAAATAAAAATATATACCTATATAAATAAATTAATTAATTAAGGAAAATAAAAAATAATCTTAAACAAAACTTTAACCCTTTTTACATTAAACAATTATTCTACACATATTTACACTTGGACTTATGACTAACTCAACTTTCACTAACATTCCACTTGATACTCTGTAGATACATAATAACTACCTTATGAAAATAAATACTACTGACGAACTCGAAAAAATATTATAATTGTGTTCTATAACGCCACTCTGGGACAGGCGTAGCCTAGTAGAGTGGCATAATCCACAAATTAAACAAAACAATAAAAATGTGTAATTTATCTTATGTTTTATCTTATGTCTTATTGTTAAATTAGTATTAAGTATCTTTATTTGCAAACAAGGATTTTTTAAATAAATAAAAATAAAAAAAATAAAAAATTTAGGAGAATATATCATTTACTTTAGTTTAATATTTACCCTGTTTCGGGTATTCTGTTATGAGTTTCTTGGCTTTATTTAGCAATCCTATTTTTTACAAGCTTCTGTCTATTTACTGTCTCACATGCTCTCTTCAAATCTAATAGTATTGTGAAATTATTGTCTTCTATTTTTTCTTTCCATTCTGCAATTACTATTTTGCTAAGCGATTTGACTGTTGTAGTGTTAAAATAAGATTAAATACCTGCAATCGTAATATTTATCGCATTGTTCAGCGTCTGCGAAGTACCCGTTGGGTTCGGGGCATTGGCTGCTTGTCTGGACTCCGCTGTCGTCGTCCGCCTGCTCCCGGTCCTTCTGGTTGGCCTTCCGCCTGGCCTGCTCGCGGGCCTCGCCCTTGCGCCCCTGCTGACTCGACACCACCGCTGGAAGAGAAAAAAAAAGATATTTAATAAAATATCATACAAGTATTATTCTAACAGACTCTTGAAGAGGCCAAGACCCACCAAGGGTTGTAGAGGTGGTAGTTATGGCATTTAAACCGGTGATGCGCTAACCGCTATGTGAGATTTGTGCCTAATTTTTTTAGGTTTTTTCTAATTAGACGATCAATATCAATTTTTTTTTATTTTTGGATGGGATTTTAATTATTACTTGCTTGCAAGGAACCATCAATAATAGGCAACAGATATACCTACTTCATTTACCTATAACCTTGAGTAGCAGGTTAAATTAATGGTTTGATCACAAGCTAAATGTCATGATCATGATTGTTTCAGGACGACAAAAATGAATGATATAATATGATCAAAATATTAAATTCTATATTCACTTTTAAGAAAAATTGAATATAAAAACAAACTTGTTTCATTCGCACTGTAACACTTTAATTTAATACAATTATAACTTTTTCGGTACGTATCGCAACATCTTCAGTAATAATCTTGAGTGAATTCAGTAGTTGTGTTCTTTATTGAATTTTTCTGAAAAGTTAATCAAAAAATTTTGAAATTTTGAATTTTCTATATGTTATAACGTCCGTCGCCACTAAAGCCGCCAAATGGCACAAGTATTGTTGAGGTGTAAAAAATCAAAAATATGGATAACTCTCTGTGTAACAATGTCTGTAACTAACGCTACTTGGCACAAATAATGATTAGGTATAAAAGGCAAAATCATATATTACGTCACATTTGACATGTTATTGCTAAATTAACTATAATGATGGTGACTGTTTCTGAATATGACAGTATTATAAAGTTACGTTATCTACTACAAATCGAGAGCAATAATTATTTTTGATATTTGTAGCGTGAACTCTGCGGTTGGACATAATTATTAATATCTAAAAACTAACAGAATTGTTAGAATCCACAAACCATCTTTTAGACATATTCTAAACAAAGAATTTTAAAATAAAACACAAATCACTTTGTTTTCACCACTATATTAGATTAAAAAATCTACATGTTTCGAGAACAATGTTCTCTTCATCAGGATTATTGTGTACTAATCTTAAAAGTTGAAACAAGCAAATATGTTACGGTGAAGGAGCGGTTGAGGGGGTTGGTGAGGGGAGGGGGGGGTTCGAGGTGTTGATTATTATGGGTCATTTGGAATGTTAAGTGGAAAAATATTCAAAATAGGATTATGCAAAAATTTAAAGAATTTTACGTATAAATAAAAGTGACCTTAGATTTTACCATTTAAATGTTTTGGAAATCAAAAAGTCTCTCAACACTTACACGTATAGTAATTATTATAAAATAATCAACTTTTCGTGACAGCGCATTATTCGGCCATTACGAAAGTTTCAAAATAATTGCGTGATGATAAATATTAACCAACACATGCCATAAACAATGATAATATAACGATTTTTTCACGTGTAATAATTACCTCAAAATTTTTTTAATCTATTTTTATGCCTTAACGTGGTGTAACCCCTTAGGCAAAAATCGCTAAAAACCATTATTAATTTAACATTTTCTGACCAAAATGTCGACTCCTTCGTATATGGTAAAAATTGGTGATAAACTGAGTAAAAAAATAGTCAAACTCTGTGTTTTGTCTAAATTTAACTACATATATGAATTATCTTGTAATATTCAGACTGCAGTGTAACTATCGCTGTAACTGCTTCAAATGAAGTTACCACTTATAGTGTAGCTAGTGAGATCTTATTAAAAATGTTCAAATAGAAAAAAACAAGATCATAAAACATTTTGGAGACATGCACCATTGAAATTAAAAATAGATTTATGCAAACTTAGATACATGGATAAGCGGAACCATTAAAAAAAAAAATACGTGAACACGAAACTCCTTCTCCTCCAACTTCGCTCAAAACGACGAAAATACTACAGGTTCTGCTAAAAAGGCCCCCAAAAGAAGTTGTTGTCAATTATGTGCAAAAACTGACAATAAAACACCTATGATCTGTTTGATGTGTAAAAAAATTATACGTAAACAACATTCTAATACAATGGTTTTATGCACATGTAATAAGGATTTTTTTTTCCTAATTATTTTCTTTCTAATTGATTGCGTTTACGTAGTAAATACTTCAATTAAAAGGCAAAACTAAGAAGTTTTGATCCATTTTCCCTATAATTATACTACTCGGTCAAATCTGACCCGAGGGACGGTACCGTTAGTACTTTTGAAGCCCCTATGAAGGTTAAGCTATAAGTACCTATATTATTAATAGGTATTAATTCATAATAACAACACTGACAACACGTCAAAATACCCCGTGCTTATTTATTATCATTTTCATTAACAGAAAGGATATGTTTCTTGTTACTAAAACAGACGACTAAATCTAATTTTCTATTTTATTTAGTTGTGCCGTGTGGATCAGTTGTTGACACTGTCAATATTCTAACCATTGACACTGATAACTTAAATTGAAAGATGGAATAAATACAAACTTTATAATTTTGTTTAACAAGAAGTACTATTTTATCGAGATCTTTTAGTCTTGTAAATGCATTTGATGCTTATTATTTTTTGGTAAACTTGAACGATTTCAATGATTCTGGTATACTCTCAACCACGTTTGCTTCTCTGACTAGAACTCAACGAAAAGAGGGTAGTATATTAAATGTAAAGTTTTTGGTGCCATCAACATGTTGCCAATAGTTTTTGGTGCCACCAAGAAATCATTATTACTCCACCAATGAATGGCGCCTTCACTGACCTCGCATTGGAGAAAGATTATAGTTAAAATATTACTTGATGCTTCTAGAGGTTTTAAGTAAGATGGTACAGGTGTATATTTTATCTGAAATCTGCATATTTATAACTATTTATGTTTATTGAAGTATATTGTACAACTACACTGTACACTTTTCAATCAGAGACAAGGTCTAATGTTACCAATCACAAAACTGAAAAACACTTTTTACCAGGATGTTAATTTTACATTGGTATTCACTTGACTTTTTGTACATAAAAATGGCAACAAAGCGGTACCTACATAGATGACAGTATTGAATGAGCTCCTTGAATGCGAAGGTTAAACTTATCGATTTTAATGATAGCAAATTTTGTCCCCTGGTCCGCACGCTCGCTATACAGGGTTATTGGAAAACATAAATAACTTCGCAGGACTATATTGCTGCCTTAATTATGAGTTGAAAATGTTCAAGCAGCCCTGACCTAACTTTTTACTTTTTACAAAACGTTAGACTATCATTAAAGTAACTTATATCGATTACGAAAAATTCATTCGTTTCAATAGAAGTTAAATAAAATAATAAAAACCCTGCAGAAATTCCAAATAGAATGTTTTCCAGTTGGAATTGGAAGTTTTTTATTTTATATTTGTTATTATTTTATTTGACTGTTGTAAAAGGGAATCAGTTTTTCATATTCGATATAAGTTATTGTAATGATTGTCCAACATTTTACAAAAAATAAACCAGAAATATTGAAAAAAAATGAAAACTTTAATATCGCATATCTCCATAACTATTGATATTAGGTTATGGTTCTTGAACGTTTTCGACTCATAATTAAAGAAATAATATAGTCCCGCGAGGTTATTAATGTTTTCCAAATAAGCCTGTATACTTGTAGATAAGTATCTTCGAACATAAATAGTTATTGGATCGGTTGACCCGCGCTTGGATCATGCGATGACATGGCTTAAAGCGAACCAGAATGATGATGATGATGATAAAATAATAAAAAATGCATTGAATAGTGTCAATTAATGACATGTCATTTCTAGTTTAGTCAAATCACTTAGCAACACGTCGTGCAAATTGAATTGTTGCATTCCCAAAGCAGTGCAAAGAAAGAAGTGGTTCGTGAACTTTCGACGAGTTTTATGGAGGACATCTGCACCACAGCAACCGAGAAAAAGTTATACAAACTGACCTTGCTTTAGTTCAGTATATTATTAACATTGTTTTTTTGTAGTCCAAGTTCTTACACGCACACACACAGATCAGCTTATGCGTGTCAGTGTACATACATTTGTACATTATATATATACACTGCCGTCCATCTAGAATCAAGGTAAATACAAAAAGGTGAACTTGTTAGTCAAGTTTCCCTGCAGTCGTTGGAGGAAATATGCTACAGTCATATCCAGTTTTCCAATTGATGTGACCGTTATTTACCAACATTACTACGACATTTGTGGCCATTTTGAAAAACGTTTCATATTATTTGAAAAATTATTAGAATATTAACACGTTGTAACACCAAACTGTAAGGATTAATGAAAACATGAATCATTTAATTATTTAAATTGCATTTATTCCTATTTCCATATATTAACTGAAAAACATAAGAATCTACTTATTTTAAAACTCTCCAACCTACTAACATCCTTAAAATAATATATATTGTAAGGTTACGTGTTTTATATTTTTTTATTATTTTTGATGATTTATGTTTATGATTGCTTACCAATATTAATTTATTATGAATATTAATAAAGATAAAATATAGAAATCTCATAAATACGGAGCTATTTATATGGAAAACGTGTATGGATATCTTTATGGGGTGGCCCAGGGCGTATTCTGGTGTTAACGTTAAAATAAAAATTGCTTTATATTCCACTATGAATAAATATAAAGGTATCATTACCAGCTGATGTTCATAGGTGAAATTGGTGAATGTCGCAATGTGTAAAGTGATCACTAAAGGCAGGTCATATATTTCATAAGCCCTGGGCCACCCTGTAAAGACTTACATACATGTTTCCTATTTAAATAGCTTCGTAATTTATCTTAATTAATAAAAAATTATCCCTATGTGGACAAAATCCATTAATTGTATTCTAAGAAAATAATATATATAAAAATATTATTATTAATGGTTTATAATTATTATTTACTTTTTCTTCAAAAATTGCTAAATAAATTTGTGGTGACATAATTAATAAAAATACACTTAGTTTTTACCACTTTTGCATTGAAAAATATCAACATGTTTCAGAACCTATGGCCTCTTCATCAGGATACAATTGTATACTGACAAATTAAATTCAAAAATCGGGGTATAGATAATCAAAAATAGAAAAATATATATATTATTAATTTTCCATATATAATTCTTTCTATACTTTGATTGTCTGTACATTGATTTTTTAATTGATTTTTTTAATATACAATTGTATCCTGATGAAACGGCCATATGCTCTGAAACATGTTAATATTTTTCAATACAATAGTGGTGAAAACTAAGTTTATTTTTATTAATTATATTAAATTATTATTTAATTGACTTATCATAAAACATCACTTTATTAAAAATGTAAAATATATATCATACATTCTTCATAAATAATTACATGTAATGTTGACTGAATTTCTAGTATTGATGAATTATTTATTAGTAATAAATGATATCTCCTTTCACTTATTTTATTCCAAGAGTGCCAAGTTCTTGGAAAATAAGTCCACTTGCATTCAAGGCCGTTTAAATTCTTGTAACTAACATTTTACCAATTCGGATGTCATATAAAACTGGCTTCTTTGCCAAGGTTACAATGGAAAAGTCAATTAATTTCATACCATTCTACTGAGCAAACTAATAATGAAGTCGCCAATGGGTCGCCCTAGGCAACGTTTACAAAAATGGAAGAACATGAGCGCATAGAGAATTGGTGTGCAATGGGATGTAATTGCCCAAACAATGAAGAACAAGAACACACGGACGGGTCTAGATGAGGCAATGGTTTCTCTCCTCATTTTCCACTCCGATCCTTAAACATCTTTGCACGCAAGCTCGTCGATTGTTGAGTCTCCTCAGGACTTTCAGTATCTGACTAACCTGATCTAACCAAGTATTCCGCAGTTCTGTTTCTGGTACCTCGAACACATATCTTTCATATATTTGAAAAAACGCATTATTATAGTGATGTTGCAATTTCAGAAGAAAGTTCTGTGAATAATTAACAAATCTATTAATCAATTAGAAAGGACATATAGAGAAATTAAATTAACGAAAAAATATTTTGGCTGCTAGAATAGCAGGTATAATATTTTTTCGTTAATTTGATATTTCTGTTTAACTTTTCTAATTGATTAATAAATTTCTCAACATATCTTTCATTTTGTCATATATATTTAACGAATTCCTTTCAATTCGTTTGTTCGACATGACCAAACCGTCAAAGCGACCTTTTTACATGCTTTTGTTTAACTCTCTTTATCTGTTTGTTGTGGTGGAATATTGCAATTGATTTTTCACCAACTTCCCGACTAGCTAGAGCTCTGAAACTTTCAACATTTACGTAAAATGGATGACTATATATTATTAAATCATCGACATATTTGTTTATTATTTAGATTAAAATTAATAGTCATATCACTCACAAGCAAGAGCCGCAGAAACAACTGAAGAACATGCCGTTGGAAAATTTGTTTTTAACATTTAAACGTGTTTAATATTTGGATACTGCATGGGTGTTGTTAAAAAAATTATTACGTATGTATGCAAAGAAAGTGTATAAAAGCATGTCTTCAAAATTTATTTTTATATACTTGTTTCTAAGTTATGTTATGTTCAGCTATCAAAACTGCGTAAATATTAACAGACCAAAAAATTCTGCTGCCGATTTCTCTATTTTCCTCTAAATGTCAATACACTCGCAAGAATCTGCGTAATGTGTTAACTTTTACCTGATGTGTTGAAATGGTTCGTCTTCATCAATTTAAAAACACTGACAGTTATGGAGTTGTTCAGACGATGTGGAAATGATTTCTTCTTCACCAAATGAAACGTAATGATTTGAATTTGTAACATGTCGTTCTGAAATTACCAGCGACACTAGTGTTGTAACGCTTCTATTAATTTTAATTTAAGGATTTTCTAGAACAAAATGTAATTGGTTTGGAATTTTATTACATTCGCGCATGTTTTCTCTTCTTTCTTTGTTTTATTTATTTTATTATTATTTAACTTACACACACACAATATTTGACTTATTTATCACTTCTACGGTTGCAAGAGGAGCAACTCCCCTCATTATCATTCATATTTTACTTCTCGAGTTTCGAGAGTATCAGAATCTCTCTTCGACATGTGAAGTATTAGGTCCTTACATATGAAATTGGCGTTTAGTATGGGAGGAACATAAAGCCGATTTTTTTTTATTATAATATATTTATTTAATCAAAGTATGTACCATTGCTATCTATGCACTTTTGACATCTCATAGGTAGTGCATCGATCCCTTTACTAAAAAAACCATTCGGACGGGAATCAATAAAATCTTTGAAGGCGGTTTGGACTGCCCCATCGGAGTTGAATTTTTTCCTTTGCAAGAAGTTATCCAAATTTCGAAAAAAATGGTAATCTGTTGGGGCAAGGTCCGGAGAGTACGGTGGATGTCTTAGACATTCCAATTGAAGCTCCTCTAATTTGGTAGCCGTCTGTTGTGCAGTGTGTGGTCTAGCGTTATCATGAAGTAGCAGTGGCCTAGAGCGATTAACCAGATTAACCTCGGTTGTTTAGCAGCTAGCTTTTGATGAGCGCTTCCGATTATCGTACAGGATCCACTTTTCATCACAGATAATGATTCAATTTAAAATCCCTTCATTATTGTGCCGGTTGAGTAATGCAACGCAGCAGTCAACGCGCGTTTGTTGATTTGCTTCACTCAATTCGTGAGGTACCCACCTTTCAAGCTTTTTCACCTTACCAATTTGCTTCAAGTGGATTAAAACAGTTTTATCACTAATAATGCAGCCTGCAGCTAACTCGGATGTGGTTTGCGATGGATCCGCTTCCACAATAGCCTTCAATTCTTCATTATCAACTTTGGTCTCCGGCCGTCCACGGGGCTTGTTCTGCAGGTCGAAATTTCCAGAACGAAAACGTTGGAACCAAAAACGCACTGTGTTTTCTTTTGCGGCACCGTCGCCATACACATCATTAATCCTTCGAGCCGTTTCTGCAACACTGGTGCCACGGTGGAACTCGTACTCGTAAATAACGCGATATTTCAAGTTTTTCATTTTGTAAACTGAGTGACGCAAAGAAAAAAACAATTGAGGAAAAAACAAATGAATTATAATTTTCAAAACAAAAATACATGAGTAAATAGCTGTAGAAATTTGGATTTGGAATTCCTAACCAAAGAGAAGATATTTGAGATCAAATTTGCCAGTACGGCAAAACGCCGATTTCATATATAAGGACCTAATATTAAACTGACTACATTGAAATTTTGATTTGTTTTACATTATTATTAGTAAATACTGACAAAAGGAGTCAGAATTACTGGTGTAAAAGAGGTTGTTACGACAATTTTGAGAGGAAAGCAAAAGAGTTAGTAAAAATAATATTGTTCTGCAAAAAATTATCGAGGTTCAAATTAATATTAATTAATTAATTTTGAAAAATATTCACTTTACTCCCTTTGCGCGCGATGAAATAGTGAAGTTTAATGGTATGTACATGAATGAAAATAATGATTATTACCATAATTTCGTTCGCGAATTTAAAAAAGTTATTACCAGTTAAACAACGTCGATGCTCTTTTAGTCGAATGTTGAGATTTCTAGAAGTTTCTCATCTCACCTCATCTTCATCCCCTCGTCCTAGTAGGATCGGGGGCCAAAAGACTCGACAAGGTGTTTCCATGTTCCCTTGTCTTGCGCTGCTTCTGTATGAGTCAACCAGTTCAGACCCATTATGTTTTCAAACACATTTATCTATTGCCTCTCCCAGCATAATCTGAGGTGACCCACCGGCTGTCTTCATTCCGGGGTTGCTAGGAGGATTCTTCTTGGTATTCGTTTCTCTAGTATTCATAGCAAATGTCCAAGCCACCTCAATTGTGATTTTTCAATGTGTAGGAGTAGAGGTTCTATGCCAAGTGTGTGCCTTATGTCGGCACTTGTCACTCTGTCCATCAATGTGACTCCCGCTACCCCCCTTAGAAAGTTCTAGAAGCTTAACCGATTTATTTGCTAATTCGCGTGATATTTCTTAAACTCTGTTCTTTCTTCTTTTCGCCTCCCGCTGTGCAAATTTGTTGTTGGTAGACACACTCATCCACTGGTTCAAGATGGGTCCCATTTACATGTATTACAGCCGAGCATCATGTCAATAGTGCCTGCACATATTGAAATATTTCCATTTGCAAGCCATAATCAACGCATTCCTCCAATAACGAGACAAGTCACAATCAGCCGAGAGAGCTGACTTGCACCTTGAAATGTTTGTATACCGGTTGACCTTTCCATGTCTAAAATTCCCGTCACGATTGCCTGCCGGCGATGCATACAGCGCACGGATAAAACTACGGTTAACGTACCCTCATTATTAAATAATCAAATTAATATTCAAACCGCAGACCTCTGAATCGGACAGAAATAAAAAAAAATGCACTACCGGGCAATGCTTCCTTTGTGAACAACTTTGTGGATGGCTAAAGACAAAAAGTCGCTAAATTTTCTATTATACAAAACTAATTTTGTAATTTTACCTTAAAATACCGTAAATTTTTTTTAATTATCAAAAATATATACAGAATAAAATTATGTTAATTAAAAGTGAAACGGAAGTGCGGATTCTGCTGATAAACTAGTATTGTTTTTTTTTTCAATGATTTGGTCGAAAACAAGTCAAAATTAATTTAGTCCTCATTATAATTAATTTTTTTCATTATTTTAAATACGCAAATATACATATAAATTTTTACATTCATTATTTTTAATTTTACTATTCCTTTGGTTTTCTATAATATCTACATATTGTTAATTGTTACTATCCAAACATATGATTCTTTACATATATTCTTTTTACTTTCACTTTTGTTTTTATATTCAATAATATGTATGTATAGTTATGTAGTACTTTGTATATTATTTTGTTCTCACTAAATTGTAAGTGGCTCCTTTTCCTACTGGCATATATCAAGATGTAGATAAATAAATAAAAATGAAATTCATTATTATTCAATTATTATCAGGTTGTAATTAATAACTAACTTTAAAACAGAATTTTGTCAAACTATTTCAGTAGGGGCGGGCGGGCAATGTACAGTGAATGCCTTCATCGCGGTTGCCCAGGAGGATTCTCGAGGGATACCCGAGTAGAAGAAGAAGACTCGGCAGAACTAGGCTGCGATGGGAAGACGAAGTCAGAAGGGATGCGGACCAAATACTGCAGGTGACAGACTGGAGGATCACAGCGGGAGACAGGAGTTGGAGACGAGGACTGATGGAAGCCAATACTGTTGAGCCATTGAGGAAGAGATTCGGGTAGGGTCGCGTAATAGAGGATTTTTTTGGTCACAAGAGGGAACTAATTAGGATCGGAGACGTGCTGTGGAATGTGATATTTTTCACAAGTGATACAGAGCGGATGAATTGTAGTTACTTGACTTATGTATATATAGCCATCTTCGTTCAAAGGGAAAAGTCCAAAAGCTTGGAACTTGGGTCCCATATGTCTTAAATGAAAACAAAAAAAAAAAAATGTTAGACAATTTCTGCAGTGTGCTAGCGCGTTGTAGAGCTACGCATGACCACAAGTGAAGGTTTCTTTACTGCATCATTACTGATGATGAAAAATTGTTGCCTTTACGTTCATATTATGTGTATTTTTTTCAGTTGTGTCCTTTTGTCCTCTTCATTTAAAAAAATGAAACAACTTACACTTACATCCAATATATTTACAAAAAAATCTTTAGTTATTTTTCCAACGTACGTGAGTGTAATTCATTTGGACGCGAGTTTAAAGCCTCATTCGTAAAATATATTGATATTCCGAAAGCAGATAAAATTTATAATATACCCATTGCTTGACAATTGAAGGAAACAAAACCTTAAAAATATGTGATAGTTTGCAAAAAAAAATTATGTTAATTATCAGGCTCAATGTCTTTAATTTAGATCACGGACAAAAATTAGAAAATTTGATGCGTGAACTAGAAACAAAACAGGATATTATAAAAAAATGCAAGGTTGCGTCGATAAGATATTAATAATCTTTTAATCATAATATATTATGAAAGTCAGACCTGGTGGGACAAAATAGACTAATTAGTCAAAGATCTGTAGATGTGATAATGTAAATATTGTCATGAATGCCTGTAGATGTAGCATATAATATATCTGACTCGATTTTTTTTCGTCTTTATATTTGTTATCCCACTATTTTTGTTATTTAAAAAATATTAAACACATTCAAATCTTGAGACATTTATTGCAAAATTTATTGTTATATTATTGCATATTTTATTAGCCCATAAATAACCTTTCTTTCTACTTATTCTTGTCTGGTTATCGAACGTTAGCGATCGTGTTGTGGCTGTGGGAGGAATGAAAGAAAAAAAAATTAAATAACCAGCTGTAACCTGTCAAAAATGACGGTACTCTTACGTGCCGGTCCCTAAAGAATAAGCATTTACTTATTTATAATTAGTAATAACGACTTTTATCAAAATATTTGACCTTTTTTTTATATTTCCTCTGCCAGCAGTTAATGGTACTATTTTAAGCCCTGGCGATTGTGCTGGAAGGAATATGAAATAATTCGCGTTTTTGCTAAGCCTAGTATATATTATAGTATATTTTTATCGGTCCACGGAGAGTCAGCGGTTGCAACATGCGTTAAGCGGTCGGGTTTGTTGGCCCCGGGTTCAAACCCCATCTCCGGTCTTTTAATTTGTTTTTGTTTGTGAATTCGAACGAAATTACGGACATCATACGAAGTTACGGACGGACAGACAACGAAATTATTATGTTTGATGGTTAATTAACTATTCGATGTGCAAAATCACTTAAAACGAATTAAACTTAACGTTCTTCTTTAAATTACACTATTTCGCACTCGTGAATTACTCATACATAAACATTTAATTATCGCTGGGTATTATGTATTTAACATTCACTAGAACATTCCATCCAATTTCGCTCGTAGTATTTTATCGCATTTATTTATTTCACCAATTATTTCGTTCGATTATTCGCTTTATTTATCGCTTCGCAATTCACGGCTGGCTACACTGCGCGTTGTTTCGTGCTCGCGCGTACTTCGCACTGAATCGACCTATCAAACACGACAACGCCGCGGCCCACTTTTTAGATTATTCTAGTGCTTACGAAAAGGTTCTCGTTGCTTCTCGGTTGAACCAGGCATTTATAGACGTTTTCCGAAGGTTTTGTATCATCCTGTATTGTTATAGGCCGTTCTCGATCCTTCGATAGTATTGTTACAAGTGACATATTACCAGGAGCGACAGTGCGTAAATTCTCAGATTCTCCATCCTGTATGTTCTTCATCTTCCAGCATCTCTCCTGAATACAATTTTGCCTTGATGAACGCAGAACCTGGTATTTCTTTAGGCGTCTCATGGTATTGCCAAAATATTTCAATTGTAGGGTTTTTATCGTTTAAAGAATACATTTTTCCTTTCGCATCAAGATCAATACATTGTCATTTGTAAACCAATCGCTCCAGCTTTTTTCTAATAGCCGTCTATAGATCCAAATCTCAAATACTTGAGTGAGTATCCATGACTCCATTTCATATATTAGTACATGAAAAACATAGCATCGTTACAAATTCATTCGCATATGCTTAGGTCAAGGCCGCACAATGCCTTCTTCACAAGAGAGAATGCAGCTTTGGCTTGCCTTGTGCGATATTTAATTTCCATAGATGGGTCCCAGTTTTCAGTTAATCTGGTAACTTTACGAAAGTATTTTGCGTATATAAACTTTCTTCTAGTTCATGGATAGTTAATTTCTTTACTATACAAGGAGAATTTCAATTATAACTGTTTAAATAATCGTCACACGTTCACTACGACTGATTATGAACTCAAATGTCTATAACAAGTAATACGTATGGTTCTATTATCTAATTATAACCATATTAATTAATAAATTAATTATCGGTTTTCCTAACCCCCTGCGTGTCCAGTTCAATTAAGTCAAATTTATAATATAAATTTAATAATTAGCTTTTATTTAATGAGACGATATATTAGTTGAATAATTATTGCAAAATTGATTGTTTAATGACCTTCTGTACTGTAAAATAGATAATTTTAAACATAAACTATTAAATTTATGAAATTGTGCGTATTTTAAGAGCATTAATAAACAATTAGAAATAATGAGACGATATACAAGTTTAATAATTATTGCAAAATTGATCGACTAATGACTTTACGTACCTACTGTAAAATAGATAATTTAAACATGTGTAAGAGAACTGGTCTACAATACTTTACAGGTAAAGTCCTATCTAAGGGATGATTTAAAAATTTTCAAGTATTATATCTAATATGAATAGTTATGGATGTTGGACTATCACTGGAAGGCAGCAGGAACAGAGGGCGTTCGCCAAAGACCTGGCATGACCAGATAAACAAAATATTGGAGGATGGTCAACAACCAAAAAGCGTACCTATATTAAAAGATATTTGCGGTAGGATAGAAGAGTGTGTCGATCTGTCCTCTCTACCTACTCTTGCGGGGAAACGACGTGGTGGTTAGATGGTTTTATTTATTTTATCAGTTAAAATGACTGTCATTATTCTTCATAATAACAAACTTGTCAAAAATCTGATATATGGATTTGACAAAAAAAAACGACACCGCAAGATTCAAACAGAGCGGTGGTTTTATTATTTTATATGTGTAATAAAAATCTTAAAATTGGGAAAAAAAACTGTGAATTTTTAGTTCCGCATTTTACCCGCAATTATTCGCGCGGCTGCATTATATACGTGCCCATTATTCAGCAAAATGTGTAAGTTCATGTGCCAAGACCCGAGCAGTAACGGTGCGGCTTTCTCTTTTCTTGCTAATGTTCGTTGGTAAAATCAACATTCTAATATTTCTCGAATTTTCCTAGTTTGAATATTCGAGACACGTGCCGACGCTAACAATAATCACGCATGCGCGTCTTTACAAGTATCGACGCTGAAAGAGACGCCGAGACGTTGAAACATTCGTCAACGTTTGAAAATGGAGGCTCGTGAAATTGTAACAATTGGCCGTTTCCACAAGTGTAATAACAAAGAAAATCTCTAATATTCTTCAGTATATACAAGGCGTAACAGGGCTAGTCCACAATACGTTTTTATAGGTGGATTCCGTGACCTAATATCGATAGTTAAGTATATACAGGGTTACTTGTAAAACATTAATAACCTTGCAGGACTGTACTCCTGCCTTGATCATGAGTCGAAAATGTTCAAGCTATTATGACCTAATATCAATAGTTAAGGAGATATGCGACATCAAAGTTTGCATTTTTTTTTTTAAATATTTCTAACTTATTTTTTGTAAAACGTTTGACTATCATTGTAGTAACTAATATCAATTACGAAAAAGTCATTTGTTTCAATACAAGTTAAATAAAATTAAAACCCTGAAAAAATTCCAATTGGAATGTTTTCCAATTGGAATTCGAAGGTTTTTATTTTTTTATTTGACTTGTATTAAAGGGAATGAATTTTTCATGCTCGATTTAAGTTACTGTAACGATAGTTCAACGTTTTACAAAAAATAAATAAGTCTGAAATATTGAAAAAAAAAATGTAAACTTTGGTGTCGCATATCTCCTTAACTATTGATATTAGGTCATAATAGCTTGAACATTTTCGACTCATAATCAAGGCAGGAGTATAGTTCTGCGAGGTTATTAATGTTTTCCAAATAACCCTGTATATGCGACATGAAACTTTGCATTATTTTTCAATATTTCTAACTTATTTTTTGTTAAACGTTGGACTATCATTACAGTAACTTAAATCTGAAATTTAAAATTCATTTCCTTAATGCAAGTCAAATAAAATAATAAAAACCTACAAATTCCAATTGGAAAACATTCCAACTGTAATTTTTCAGGATTTTGATTATTTTCTTTAACTTTTATTAAAACGAATGAATTTTCGTAATCGATATGCTGTAATAATACTTCAAATTTTCATAAAAAATAAGTCAGAAACAGAGAAAAAAATACAAAACTTGATATTGCATAACTATTGACATACTAAGGTCATGGTTGCTTGAATATTTTTGACTCATAATCAAGGCAAGAATCTAAGATATTGTGGACTAGCTCTGTTATACCCTGTATACAATACACTTGACTTCAAATATTCTTAAGGCATAGTATAGCTTATTACGAGAAATATCTTCATGGCAGATAGCAAAGCATCAGAACAACGGCGAAGAATTGCTTAAAATACATTTTCAGAAGGAGTTTTAGTTTAATTTTTAAAATTTTTTAAATGTTTCTCACGGGTTTGTGCAGTAAAAATTAGGTATCTACCATTAAAATGGCAGCGTATCAGGCAATTTTCATTACACCTACAGACATCAATAATCATACGTGTGTACATAATATATAAGGGATTTAGAAGCATAACCACCACTATTCAATCGTCAAAGTAAGATAATTGTTTTTGTAGCTAATGTAATTTTGAAGGCGACCCCAGGAGTCCAGTGGGCATGACACTGACTTCCCATACCGGTATGGAAAGCCAGGTTCTCCGGAGGTTCCAGGTTCAATTCCTGGTGAGATCGCAATACGTCAATGTGATTTTCTCAAGCCCGGGTATTTTTCTGATGTATTTCGCTACAGTAATTAGGCTGCATATCTGTCGTGGCTTTAAAAAATATGATAATTATATAATTGATAATAAAAAATTATACCCGGCAAAACCATAATGTTAATACTCATTTTATAGCCAGAGTAGCAATTTTAAAATTGATATACTTTTAATAAAATGCTACACAAACATGACTTCGATAGTAGTTATCAATTGTAAAACCGTCACCATTACCAAATAATTATTTTCAAACACGTCACCTTATATTTTCTAATAATTGATAATGGCGGTTTTGTTTTTGAATTCGTCAATATATTATGCAGTTTATAGATTGCTTAAAAACTTTCAAAAAATTACCGTTGTTGGCCTGCTGCCAGCCAAGACACAGACCTACATTATATAGCATACAAAAAAACAAACCAATATTTTAAAATGTTTCGATTACAAATTTGTTTTTTGCAACTGACAATTGACAACCACGTTCATTATTATTATATCAACTTATTGCAACACAAGGATCGTGCAACTTAACGGCTGCATTAAATGTGAAAATAATTATAGCCCGTTAGCAAACGTTAAAATGAATTAATTTTAGTACCTACCCACTCGCGGCCATATATTTTATGAATCATAAATATACATACTTATTATTTAATTCAGAAATAAAATAAAATAATAATCTAGTATTTTAAATATAGATTAAATATTAAAAATTCCATAACCATGACATAAAAGTATAAAATTAAGATTACGTTGTGAAGTTTAATGACTCCGTAAATAAATTATGCACTGATTAATTAAATAATTGCTAGAATATTTTATCGACCTTCAATCGCGTCACGCTCTTGAGTGGATATTTTGTTTATGGTTAGTAAATTTTTAATAAAGCTTCAATGAAAGTTAACCAGTTTATCAAAAGGTTTTTTTTTTATAAGAACTCATTACATTAACATCCGGTGCACCAAGGTAATATAGCATTATTCTCAATAGATGACACAGCAAATTTATTAACTTTTATTATTTGTTTGTATATATGCATTATGTATAGTTATTGTATCTAAGAGGCATACGTGGAATACGCGTTAAGCAAATAATTTTTACTATTTTCTAACTTGTACTAAACGCTTGTGCAAGTTCAATTCAAGCATATGTGACTATATGTCATCTCGTTTATAATTAACATTTTTTTGATATGTTTTTAAATGTATTTTCTACGTATCAAATTAATGTTTTTATCAATTAATGTATATTATAGATATCTCACAGAGACGAAACTGTATTAATTATGGGAAAGTAGGTATAGAAGTCATTTGGGTGTAACAGTGGGTGAGTGGGTGTGACATAAATCCAGCACTGTTCTGAAAGATTTGAACAAACTCAAAATATTCTAATGTTTTTATATTTTGTTATATGAAAATAGGATTATCGTGACGGTCTCCTGGAACAAGGCTCTTACCCTCGACTAGCTCACTACTAGGGGAGTATCTTAACCACTATATCAATAAGCCAATCATCATTAATCAAGCAATTAAAAAATATACGCGTATTTATTGCGTTTTGTTTACGTATTTAATTGAAAAAAGTCACAAAAAATTGTTGTATTAAATGTTAAAAGTATAAAAACATTCTAATCCCACAAAATTCGGACATGTACGAAAACAACCGCGTTCAAACAATCTCCCAACAGCAATAAACAGTTCTTTGAACTCCGCAAGGCAAGAAAAGACAAAGGGAATGTAGAGGCAACTCACCGACCAGCAGGCAGAGAACCAACACCTTCAGCAGCGAACTGTTGAGAAATTTAGCCATCATTTTGGGCTGAGTTGTGCTTTAGATACGCAAAAAGTGAACACCGACAACTGCACGCACGTCCGCTGACTGTTGACTGACGCCGACCGCTGAAAGATTCTTCACTCCTCCGCGAGCCAGCACCGGCAGCGAGTTTAACTAGCCAGTAGAAATTTAGAGGCGTCGGCAAACGGTGGAATGTGATTTCACAATGTTGGGAAATTTTACATTATTTTATCGGACGTCGAATTCTCGTGCGATTGTAGTGCGAGATATTTTGAAAATTTGCAGGCAATTTTGAATAGGTATTATTTACATCGTTTTTTATCATTAAGACATTATTTATTGTTAATTTACCATAAAAAGTGTATCGTGTAGTTTTATTAACACCAATTTAAAGACACAAAACAAAACAATAGAACACCGGCATATCATACGAGAGGCAGTAAAATGGTAAATAGAAATATACCAACTTACAACACAACTTTTGGCCAAAGAAGCTATATCTATTTTGCAACAAAACTCTACAATATCCTTCCCCCAACCTTCAAAAATATTGAAAAGATTGAAGAGTTAAAAAAAAAGAAACATGGCTAAAACAAGTCGATGCAGATAAATTAGAAGGAGTATTGAAAACTTCGCAGTAATTTAAAAATATAAAGTAAATAAGTATAAACCAGTCCGCCTCAGCACAGGAACCCCTAGTGAGGAGGACTAAGAACAATAATATCAACAATTTCATTATACATACAAATTGTTATATTAAACATGTACAAATTGTATCTAAATAGTACCTAATAAAAAATAAATATAATACAAGACGTTAAGCGATCGGCTTTCGCCGACTGCTTCCTGCTGGACCCTGCGACGGTCAATATGCTGTGGTCGGCTATGGTAGCCGCTTCACGTGTGTTAGTGTTTGCTGCGCGGCCATTGGTGTCTGCAATCAGCTATCGCCGATGGCAGATGCCAATGGCGCCCATTGCGCGGTGTCTACTTGCTGCAAGGCCATGCTGTCGACTATGGTAGTCGCTTCGTGCCCAGCGACAGCTACTGCGCGGACCGTTAATGCTACGAAAGAAATACACTCTCCACTTTGACGAAAACTCTGTTTTAGTGAGGTAAAAAAAAATCGAATTCAATACATAAATATTGTTATTATAGTTCATCTGTCATGTGGCGATGATACACTTTATTTACAAATCTCGAGTCGATAGATCAAAGTCTAGCGCGTGAATATGCGCCAATGAATCCAAAACCGTTGAGGAATGCGTTAAAAAGATTATTGGAGCAAATTTTTCAAGGAAGCCAATACCCACCAAGGGCTATAGTCGATATCCTACCCCTGTGCTTGCTGACATTTATGTCAAATATAAAAACATTTTTAATTTGTTTTTTTTTTCACCCTTTTGTAGATTCATATGTTTTCCTCCAGATGAGTACAAAACGTTACGTACTTTACTAAGAAGCATTTTTATCGAGGTTTTTTTTTATCGAGTGCCAAGTTTTACCCCGGAAGCCTCCAAAAAATAAATGTATAGAAAAATTTATACAGGGACGGTTCTTTCTTAACAATATTCCAAATTTAAAGTATCTAGTTGATATGTGATCGGCCGTATTCTAAAATAAGCAATATTATTATTTCGGTATCTTCACAGTTATTATATATTATATTGTAATTTTGTGGTTTTAAGTTTGAGAGGTTTGATATTAATAATTTCAATCAATCGAAAAGCCCTAAAACGTAAACAAATGTTGAAGTATCCACAATTTGTGAATAAATTAACTTTTGTTTACGTTTTAGAGCTTTCTGATTGATTGAATACATTAGTTTCAAACCTGCCAAACTTATAAAAGTCAAAATTGACGGTGTTATAATGTTAAACAATAACTGTCACGATACCCAAATATATATCGAATACGGCCGAATAAATGATACCTAATAGGTAATACAACAAGGGTATTATATTTTCATCATTACGCAGAATTAATTAAGAAGTAAATTTTATTATACATAGTTAATAGTCGTTTGAATGTACAGGCTTACCTTAAGCAAAATTCAAAATTAGAGATTGAAGATTTATATCAGATTTATATATATTTTATTTCTGGATTTTATACACTATTGTATATTGTATACACTTTTATATACAAGTATTGTAATTTAAAAAATCCTTTATAAAAAAAAATATTTTCTAGAGTGTTTTCTATTTTACAAACCATAAAAATGTACCTACTACGAAACAAGTTATCCTCTGGTAGGCACAACAAGTTTTTTCATTATACTTTCATGTCATACAAGGCTGTCTATCAGAGTATAATGACATTTAATAATAGGCTGTCTATCAGAGTATAACGACATTTAATAATGTAAAAAAATAAAAATATTTTTGTCTTTAGATCAATATTGTTATACTGATGCACGTTACTTTAATCGCTCAGGCTCGCACTCGAAAACTTCTCGCTTGCCGGTAGGTACTTTCTTAATTTACTATCGCTGGAATCACTCGAGCGCTAGCATCACATGGTGCACGATTTTGCCTTCTAAGGCGACAGACCGATGTCAACTCTGAAGCACTCTGAGTGCACACGACCCGGTAGATTTATTTTTATGAGTAATGTCATTTTCTGGATATTTTCAGAATCCCATGGAGCGCTTAGAGATTTAGATAGTGCGTAATTTCTCCTGATTCTATCATCTCGCGACAATATTACGTGACAGTGAATGAGTAAATGAAAATGAAGAAAAAAAAATTAAAAATTTAAAAAAAAATGGTTGTTTACTTCTACATCTCTGAAAACCAGTACAAGACAGTAAATATTTTATGCATATGTATGGTGTGGTAGCTTCACTAACCTGTATTGTCACAAAACGACAATCTAAAAATGTTGTATATGTAAGTGCCTAAAGCTATATAGAAACATTCATTGATACTGATAGACAAGGTTACATTGATTAGATCTTAAAAATATATTTTAAATACCAGTTTTTAAATCCTGTTAAATAGAATCGTTAAAAATTTTAGAAGCAATTTGCGAAATAATTATTTAAAACAACTGTCAAAAATATTCTTTTCATTATAATGCAAGTGCTTAAAAATAAAAACAGCTAGTCGGTTTCCCGCTTGCTTTCGCGTGTTTTTTAAGCAAGCGAGAAAATTGTAATTTAAATTTCGAAAAGTATGAAAATGAACGAAAGTAGCTTCTTGGTGTATTAAAGTACGAACCGAGTACGATATAGTATCAAACCTGATTTCTTTTCTGTTGGTGTACACTATAGTAGGTAGGAAGGTTTGGATATTATGACATTTGAATTCGGAGGGTTTTGGTAGATAACAGGTAATACAGGTTATAGTAGGTTTCTACCTACTATAGAAATTACAGAAAAGTCCGGCGATCGCCGGGAGCTCAGTCTATAATAATTTTGACTCGCCTAGTGATCCAGTGGTCGGTGGTTCGAGCCCCATTCCACGACAC